>VZSF01003044.1:925423-1358775 GCA_013398295.1 Chionis minor
TGAGAGTGTGTGTGCACATGTGAGTGTGAGAGTGTGTGTGTGTGAGTGTGTGTGCACATGTGTGAGTGTGAGTGTGTGTGCACATGTGTGAGTGTGAGAGTGTGTGTGTGCACATGTGTGAGTGTGAGAGTGTGTGTGTGTGCACATGTGTGTGAGAGTGTGTGTGTGAGAGTGTGTGTGCACATGTGTGAGTGTGACAGTGTGTGTGAGTGTGACTGTGTGTATGCACATGTGTGAGAGTGTGTGTGAGCGTGCACATATGTGTGTGAGTGTGAAAGAGTGTGTGCACGTGTATGTGAGTGTGAGCGTGCACATATGTGTGTGAAAGAGTGTGTGCATGTGTGTGTGAGCGTGTGTGCATGTGTGTGAGAGCATGAGTGTGTGTGAGTGTGCAGGACTGTGGGGGTGTGTGCCCGTGTGTGTGTGCAGATGTGTGCACGCGTGAGTGAGTGTGTGTGCGTGCACACGCTGCCTCCCTCCCCAACTCGCCATGGGCCGAGCTCAGACTCCCTCCCCTCTGCCGTGTCCCTGCCGTGTCCCCGCCGTGTCCCTGCCGTGTGTCCAGACCCCCGGGGATTCGGCTGCAGGAGGAGGGAGAAGAGAAAAGCACAGGGAAGGTTTAACGGTGAGGAACCTCCTCACGGCGAGCCAGTTGTTGGCAGGTACATGGAAGGCAGAATTCCCGTGGCCGGGATGCACCGGTGCTCCCGGAGCCAGTTAGCCCGTGGCAGAGGGGCCGGGGCTCCGGCTGCCCGGCTCGGGGAGGGGGTGAGCCCCCCGCGCCGGCCCGGCACACGCACAGCCCCGCTCTGCGCCCTGCCCGCACACGGCTGCTCCGCGCCTTCGGCATATCCGCACGTGGTCCCGCATGGCGCCCGCCTCCCGGGCAGGGAATGGAACGGAACGGAACGGCACGGAACGGCCTGAGCAGGGCCTGCGGCTGGACCGGAGAAACGGCCTGACCGTCTTCAGGGAGAGCGGCAGTAAACATCTGTACACGATTAAATCCATTAGATGTGTTCATTATTTTATATTGATTGGTGTATCACTGCACAAAGTTAATATATTATGATTATTAGTATATTGTTAAATCATTAAATGCGACAGCAGACGCAATAAATAATTTCCAGGGGATCTCTGCTGACATTTAGAAATTGATGGCTGTGTTTTTCCCTTTGCATCCTGGCTGGCTGCAGGACTGCAGCGACGCTCCGGCTGCTCTGACGGATCTCCTTCCCCTGCTCCCCTCCCCAAGTCACGCCGGCGGAAAGGGCTGCTCCGCCGTGCCCGGCTTTGCAGTTTAAAAGATGAAGCTGAATTAATACAAGCCCCGAAGAAACCTGTTGGACGAGGATATTCCGACCACTTGCATACAACGGGGAGCCACGAGAAGGATGTACGCCGGAGAACAACACCCTCTTGCCACACCAACGGGATTTTCACGGGAAAACACAAGGATGGAGCTGCCCATCCGCCTGCCGCTGCCACCCCGGCTCCCGCGGGTTCCCATCCCTGCCAGCTCCCCGGAGCGTGGAGCACAGCAGCAAGAGCAGCCCCGAACCCTCGGCCCAGACTCCAGGTCACCGGGGTGCCTGGATTTATGGCACAGCTCCTCATGAAACGGCAGATGTTGGAGAGCGCGCACATCTGTACCTTTACGGCGGGGGAGCGGGCTGCCAGCCCAGGTTAATTTGGGGTAAATTTACAAGAGCGCGACCCGAGGCAGCGCTGCTGGCCCGCTGCAGGCCTGCTAAATGCATCGGCCGGCTACTACGCGTTAAACCACATGAGCCTCCACCTTCAAAATGAATTTTACAGGAAGACACGGGGACAGAAAGAGGAGGAGAGCCTGTGTCACAAATGACATCCAGATGCGAAAACACTGTAAATACAAACATCAAAAGGCTCACCCCTCCGCGTTTCGCAAAGACAACACTGGAGAAAGGACTCGCTGCATTTAAACAAATATTCTCGGCAAGGAAGCCGAGGAGCCTGCTGGCCCCTGGTGCACAGCAAAGCCCCGCGGATCCGAGTGGGAATCAGCCATTTGTCAAGGCAAATACGCAGCAAATAGCATGCCATCCTCCAGACAACGATCCGACCTTGGATCGGGCGCAATGAAATGGGATGGAAGGGGAGATGTCTTCCTAAGAAGACCAGAAGTTTAAATCTAATAACTCAAATCTGGAAACTGCACACCAGAAAGCACGTGCTGATTTAGAGACAGTCTCCCGAGCTACGACATACTCCTTACGGAATCACCGTCATTCAGGGACGGCTCCTAAGCCTTGCCAGTGGCATGAAACAACTGACTGACCAGGTGCCTTCTGAAGCCTTGGTATTTGCCACAGCGAACGTACGACTGGAGTGATATCCTAGAAAATCTGGGATCTCTGGTAAACCACCCAGGGAAGATGTGGCAAATGAAAGGCCCTTCCCCTGGAAGGGCTCTGAAGAGCTCGAAATCTCCACTCACTTGGACCTGTAGAGGGGATGAACCAGTGACGAGTCACAGCGAGCGAAGGACGAGCATTCCTGGAGCCAAGGACTCAGCCCATCCGTCACCTGTCACACTGTCCCTTCCCCTTCTTCACCTCCCCCTGACTGCAGCCGGGGCACAGCTGGCTTGAAGCAGGACAGAAGCAACCTGAAGTAGCATCAATGGCAGTGGAAACCACTTCACACCCTTCCCGGAAGGCGGGGAGTGCCGGGTGCGCGGTGCACGCCGGGTGCAGGCTCCGACGTTGATTCAGGGTTCTCGGTTGAGCCCTCCAGTGTGCAAACCAGGACGACAACATCGGGCGTCACCTGCTTGAACTCTCCCCTCGGAGCGGCGCGGCCGGGCGTCGGGGCCGGTGCAATGCGAAAGCAAAGTTTAGACGGGGTGTGTTCTCGTTTTCTCGTCTGTTCAAGATGCTCTCTGAGCACCGACACCCTGCCGGCCGCCTGAGCAGCTGAGGACTCCGTACCCAGCTTGCGCTGCTGCAGGTGCTGGGCTGCCAGGGCACGGGAGCAGCGTGAGCCTGGCAGAGAGACGACATCAGATGAGATGGGCTGTGGTTATCCTTTTTGCTCACATCGGACTCAACGCAGCAGGATCACAGCTATCCGCTTGACCAGAGGCGTCCGTCCCGAGCGGAGAGCCCTCCCTCGAGGCAGGACCCCATCAGACTAGACCTGCAGAGAGCACGGAGGACTCTCCTCCCCCCCCGAGCCAGCCCACGTTTCTTTACGTTGGATCTAAAAGCTTCAAGCAGTTTGAGACTGGCCGCGCTGACAACAGAAGGAGAAAGCACTTAACCAGCACGTTGCATAAAGATGTCATGAGGAAATCAGGATTTTACAGTAGAGAGAGTAGAAAAACACTCAGGAAGAGCTTGGATAAACTCAGGGCTAGATTCAATAAGAGACGCCAGCCGCCTCCTGCACTGCGTGCCCCCACCTGGGCTTCTGCTGGGAGGCAGCCGGAGAGGAGTTTTATTGAATCTTTTATTGAATCTGTCTCTAGGCTGGTGGCTGCGCTTAGGTACCCTCACCGGGGCCTAAAAATAGACATGAAGTGACACAGGAATTTGCAGTGAAACTGTTAAAATATGCTCTGATTTGCTTTAAAAGAGCGTGTGTGTGGGAGAGGGAGCGCGGCGGGGGACAACGTGGCACGCCAGGCTGCTGCCGGCCACCTGAAGCTGCCGACAGCCCCGGCGTGTCCGGCTGCAGCCGGCGCGGAGCCCCTGCGGCTCTCCATCCCGGGGCTTGGCGGTGACGCGCGCCCCGCGCCCCGGCCTGACAACAGACGCCGCAACACTCCTCAACCATTGGGGTATCACGGTACGTGCAAAATCTGTAGCTGCTCCAGAGCTTCACATTGACGCGCAATTTTCACTTGCTGAACAGAAAAGGGAGGGGAAGCCTGAAACTGTCTAAACAAAAGAATGTTTTTTTCCACTGCACTTTCAAATGTTCATAAACTGAAGAGAATACAGTTAGAGACGGCCCTTCGCCCGGGGGCATCCAAGGCTATGGCTCCAATTAAAGAGAACAAGGATACAGGAGGTGGTACCTCCAGTCTGATTGCTCTCGCCCGGGGCAGCTAAGCCTCATGAATAAACACTGTTGACTCTAACTCTCAACAAAACAATTACACATTTGTTTTTAGAATACATTTTCTTAGCCTTTCCACTTGCAATTTTTGCTACTATAAACTAGCCAGGACAAGAATAAATACCTTTGTGATTCTCTAAACATCCTTGTAATTACAGTACTTCACTCATGAACGTGTATTTCAACAGAAGAAAAGATCCCAAGCGATATGAAGAAATGTTTCTTTGAAGCAACCTTTCAGAATTAGATGCAAAATATTTACAGCTAATTATTATTGCAAGAACCCCTGTACATACTGCCAGCCACAGCAGCAAAAACCTTACGCACAAATCCAGTTATCTTTGAAGAACGCAACCACGGGGAGACGGGCGAGACTTGGGATTCGGACGGGCGAGACTTGGGATTCGGGCTGCCACCAAGCGCGGTGCCCAGCGCGGTGCAGCCCCCGGGGCCACCCATCTCCCCACGGGCATGTGGGGCCCCGCACTCCCCTGCTGGCACCCCCTGCAGTCAGCCTGCCCATGGGAGCCCAGAGGGATGCTGCTGGGGGAGGAGGGGATGAATCCAAGCGGAAGTGGGTGCGCAACTTGCTCCCACCCCAAGCACCCCACTGTTAGAGCAGCCAGGACAAAACCTCTTGGAGCTTCTCTGCAGGCAGAGGAAGAGAAGATGGCCCCAGCTGGCCCCTACAGGTTTCTCCTAACGATGGGTGCAGAAGTAAAGCACAACTCTGGTCTCCTCCTGAGGAGAGCGATGGAAGGAGAAGAACAATTTACTCCATGTTCTAAGGATTTTTCCCAGAAAACCAACCTACTGCTGCAAAGCTGAACAGCCAAGCACCAACCACCGTTTCGAAATACCAAGCCTTAAACTGCAGTTTCTCTGCTTAGCACAAAAGATTTTGGTCAATAAATACACTTTTTTTTTTCTTAGAAATGCTTCCAAACTGGATTATTCTCCTCCTTCTCACTGTTGGTGTAAGGATGAGAACATATGGAATGGGAAAGTAACAGAGAGGCTAGTGTCCTGGACAGGCGGCACTCGGGCTATGGATTCAGGAGCGAGTAAGCACTACGTTAAGGATACTTGTTGCACATTCCGAGCCGGAAGACGAGCGATGCTGCCTGCTCCTATATGTTATTTATATATTGTGTTAAGCAACAACGTGGAAATGAGCTGGAGTACAAAATATCAGACACGGCAAGATGTTTCAGCGCAGTACTACACAGCACAACAAAGATAAGTGACTCTCCGTATGGGGCCCTGTACCCTAGGAGTGTTTATACTTGATTGTATAATTGGGACCACAGCCAGCTCCTCCGAAAATATACAGCAGGAGTATGGTTAGGCATTGCATCTGTAACATATACAACTTTAGATGTCAAAGCATCTTTGTTTGAAGTCAACAGCAATAAAAACTGCATTTGTTCGAGAGCTTAGCATGTGGGAATACATATTGCTAAACCAGGATGTTAACACATGGCCCTCCTCAGTTTGCTGCTGCCAGAAGTATGCCTTTCAAAAGCGGGATGAGCATGCCAATAATCTGTTGGATATTTTAAAACTTGGAGGAATCTACAGCAATCACCCAGTATTGGAGAAAACTCTTTCTGGGCAAATTTACCTTTAGTAGAAACTGGCATAACTCCTTCTACTTCCAAAGATTTGGGTTCTTTGCATATACGGACGTTACGTGTAAGAAGGATTTTTCTGTCGTGTTTCATTTTGCAGAACCTTTGCTTACTCACTTAGTGACCAATTATTCACTTACATAAGGGAAATTTGCAAATGTACACAACCTTTCGAATGTACACAAACCTATCTTTCTAAGGTCACCATCTTGATATTATTTCATTAAGGCACACATAAATTATATCAGAACTGTGTTAAGCTTACGGGATTTCTGTGAATTCCCTTTCTGGATATTAAACTTAAAACAAGTATTATGATTGTATTCCAAAGGCTTGAATGGGCCGATGATTTTGAAATGACTTTGAAAGTGCTACTTTGG
Organism: Chionis minor; assembly: GCA_013398295.1. Taxonomy (NCBI): domain Eukaryota; kingdom Metazoa; phylum Chordata; class Aves; order Charadriiformes; family Chionidae; genus Chionis; species Chionis minor. The sequence continues at coordinate 931,536 of VZSF01003044.1, forward strand.
CATTGTTGTACAGCTCCGTTCTTTTATGTATGTTTTGTTAAAACACAAAGAAGCTCTGTTTATGAAAAGCCAGTCTTAAATCTATAGTTTGTGAAGCCATAATTTGTGGTTACAATTGTGGTTAATTTAACAAAGAAAGCCTTTTGGTTCACTGTGCACCATACTTGCTATTTTTCATAAACTATCAGAGAAAAAAAACCCCTTCAACATGTCAGATATATGATGATCCAGCAATGTTGCAATTTTCCAACTCCTATTTTGTGGTATACCGTATTATATGCACAGGAATGCTACATCATTTATTCTGGAGTGCAGCCCTATAATTATTGCTGGCAAACTACTAATTACATACCGCCATCAAATCTAACAATTTTCCCAATAAAAAAAAAATAACTACTTTCGTGTGGAATACAGCAAATACCGCCATGAGTGCACGCATGTTTTTATTTTAACACGCATGCCATGCAGTATTGAGCCTCCACTCATATATACATCACCTAAAATACCTGTACCGCCACCGGGATTCTGCAAGCTCTGCGTTACGGCACGATGCCGCGGGGCACGAGAGGTCTCAACCGTGAACTCTGGTTCTGAACCGGCGTCTGCCCCATCTGAGAGCCAAACCTCTCAGCTCATGCGTTTTTTTGGCTTGGTCTAATTAAGATTCAGGCCCTGCAACAAAAGCGGTGCTTAGATCTCAAGTTTCCCAAATTCCAGGATTGTCGCGTTTGGAATTTTGTCAGTGGTTCATCTTTGGAAGCCACAATATGGGTCTTCTTTTGTGTCCCCCACCGAGAGCAACGGCTAGTGCTGCGGAGAAGCCTGTCAGCCGGTCATAAACCTGCTTCTCTGCATCCCAAGGAATTCTAAGTGCCACGGCAAATTTCAGCTGCAGAACCGCACAGTTTTGAGTCGCTTCTAGGAAAAAAGGAGGGACTGTGGGGAAGAGGGAGTACGCAACAATAATTCCCCAAAGATTATGCCCTACATATGCTGAGATTTCCAGAAATCGGCCACAAATCCAACAGCTTGGAGCAGTCCCACTGTTCCCTTGCAGCGCAGGAGGAGCACGGGCAGAAAAGCAGCAGATGCATATTGAAATCTGGGAATGCTTCTGCTCGATGCTGTCCATGTCTAACACATCCGGGTGATTCGATGCACGCCTGTCCCGTGGCCTGGCAGGGCACCACGGGCGGCACGGCGCTGCCGTCTCCCAGGGAAAATGTGGGTGAAGCGGGAGCCGCGGCGCGGCGGGGAGCCAATTACGGGTGTGAGGCCGCGGGCTGCTTGCTCGCAGCATCTGCCCGAGCGGCTGCGGGGCTCCTGCGCTCGCAGCTGGCAGCGGGATTACCTGCAGGGCGGCAGATGACGCCGGCGGAGCTCAGCAGCGTGCCGGGGCGCGGGGCAGATGGGGCTCAGGGCTGCAGGAACCGCTGTCCCCCAGCAGGGAAACAGCCTCCCCCTGGAGGGCATCCCTGCTGCTCTGGGCTGCCCCGGCAGCCAAGGGTAGGGGGAGAAGCCCAAACCAGCCTCAGCTCCTTTGCATTGGTTTTCTTCACTCACAGAACTCCCTCCTGGCTCGGGGGGGCTATTTTCACAGGCAGAAGAAAGGGAACGGCAGCGCCGATTCTGCCCCGACAAGACTTCCCCTGGCCTCCGCCCTCCCGAGCGGCGTGTTTGTGACTTGGCAATCAAAACATCTGCGAGACTCGCTCCCTTTGAAAAACATGACAAACAGCGTAGGTATGCAAGACAATTTTCTTCATCTTTCTCAATTTTCTCCTGTTTCAAAATGGCAGTTAACATTGACGGTGGAGCAAAACGCTTTCCTGCTTGTTTGAAGGTGTGGAGCAACGTAAGGAGCTTGTTGCACACTTTGCTAATAACGTGTGAAACGAAGCAGCCAGGGGCGCTCGTGAAGGATGTCAGAAAAATCCCACTGGAGTACAGTAACCTCAGCGCCTCCGTGGCAGCACAGGGCGCACGCTGCCAGCTCAAAGCTGCACATAGCCGCAAAATCTGGCACGGTTCTGGTAAAGCATGGACTATTTGCTTAAGTTTCTGGCATTTACTCCTCGGTGTCCTTAGCAGCTTCAACAAGAATAGAGCATGCTTTGCATGCCAAGCAAGTTGGCTGATCTTAGTCACGGCCTTGGTCAAACACAAGGAGTTGCTTGACAAGAAAGAACTGCGACTAAAAACATTAAAAAAATGTTAACAGAACTCTCCGCTTGCAAGTTTAGTGCTGTATCTGAAGCCTGACGGTCTTTGGGAACTACCCTCAACATTAATCTCAGCAGGAGTTCTCAGGCACTCACACTCCTCGTCCTCTTTATATCTCTGTTCTTATTTATTTTGCAACTACAGAAATGGTCTGGTATGAAAAAAAAAAGAAAAAAGTGACAGGTCTAAGACTCATCTCATATGGATAACTCTGGAAAAAGAGATTTTCTTCCCTGTGCCTACTTCCAGGTTTGCTGCTATCAGTTGAGGATTAGTCAGCTAACATGGCATCTCTGTTGACATACGTTTTCTCCCCACAGCTAAGACAGCTTAACTACTCTATACACCAGAATATGCAATGGTTAACCAGATACTTTCAACGAAGAAAAGCATCTCCTACTTGTTCATTTATAATTCTGCTTTTAGGGTTGAATTGGAATCCACAGACAAAGAAATAAGCACCCAAACCCCTCGTGCCTGTAAGACACACATGAAAAGCTTGAATTATAGTTAGATAAATAAACGAACAGAAGTAGTTACTTGGCCAGTCTTACAAACGCACAGAATCCATTCAAAATCTTGCATATGTTTCTTCTCCAGCACATACACATTACAAGGATTAAACAGAAAGGGAAAGTCGGAGCTTTAGACACACTTTGTGTCTCAATACCCACTGCAGCACTCTCTCTGGAAGGATTACGGCGGCTACAGCCCCATGCAGCTGGCAGTCCCTGCGGGCTGTAATTCAGCTATCCTGCTCTCACTCTATCCATCACATTTACACAAATCCCCAAGGTGGACTGCCTTCTAAATGTCTTTACCTTGTGCATTATCCTGGGGCTTAACAATCCAATATTGGTGCAGCCAAGGATAATTACTCTCCGTTGATGATAAAACACCCTGAATCCTGTCAGGCATGGCAATTTGCATCTTACAGTGCAGAGGATCAATAGATACAACAAAGGAGTGAAACCTGATTAGATGCTGCTGCCTCTCAATGGAGAGGGAAGAGCTGATTGTTTTGCAGGGTTGAAGTCCTGGTTAAAAGGGAAACGGAGGTTTCCCATTACAACACAGTCCCCAAACCTGCTGTTCACCTAGAAACTGCTGCGGGGAGTTGGAGACTCCAGGAGAAAGCAGGTGAACGAGCAACCAGGTCTTGCAGACAACTGGCAACGAAGGAGTCTTATTTACTTGTGCCAGCGTGACTTGTGCAGTTTCACCGTAACCCAAGAGAATACAGCAGACGTGAGTTGTCTGGAGCTCTCGGAGGTTCTACTTTTCTCCCGGTTTTATAGATTTACAGCGTAAAGAGGTCAAGTAACTAGTTCACAATCACACACTGCTTCAGTAACGTGCCTGGAGCTGGGCTAGTGGCTCTCCGAATCGATGTGCTTCTGAAGCATCCTCCAGGAGTGTGGGCCCGGCAAAGAGCTCCTGCCCTGCCAAGGCAGCAGAAATGTCATATATATTTAAAATAAGGGATTGCAGGATTTTTCAACCACAGCTAACCAGGTAAGCAGATGCATGAAGATGGAGGTGGAATAAAGAATTATCCCAACCCATTCAACAGCCTTCTAACATTAATCTAACACTGAATCTGATCGAAGATAAGAAGAGCAGTGGGTGAACTTCGGTTCCCACATTTAATCTAGAGAGACATCACAAGCTTCCGCCTCTTCAAGTCTTTATTTGGAGGCCAGTAACACACTGACAGAAAACCATGGTTTGGCTGACAGCACTGCTGGGCTTCAGGCAGGGAACGCATTCCCGTTTGGACGTGATTCTCCACCGCTGACACTCCCTGGGCTCAGCTGTGCCCATCTCCCACAGCACGCCCAGATTTGTGATACCACAGCTCAGCCCTGGGCTGCAGACCAAGAGTTCCCAGAATGGATGTAGCTAACTGTGTTAAATCTGGATTTTTATTTGGTTTCTGGTGGCAGAGCTACATTAAGCAGGGACTGCATCTCTCCACGCTCTTGGCAGACTGAGAGAAATGCAGACTTTTCTTCCAGGGAAATTAGTTATTGAGGGAAAAGCTGAATTTGGGGGATTCCCAACCATGGGAAGGACAACGTTTTAAAAAACCCTCAGAACATGAATGATGCGGAAAATAAAACAACATCAAGAAAAGAGCAGGGCACATCTTTTCAGAATGCGTGCTCTGAGCCTGACAAAGAAGGGCTCAAAACACGAGAGGAGGAAAGCAGAGTAAAAGAGAAAAACTCTTCAGAAACCAGCTGGGAATAGTCTGTTCTTATCAAAACACGTTGCTGACACAGACCTGTCACGGAGCCAACATCTGCTCCCAACTTGCGGAGTCAGTCCGAGGCATGCTGAGCGTCTACTGCGCTCAGACACAGGAACACCAAGAGTTGACTTGGCACGTTGGACATAAATGAGAAGAGCTTCTTGAAGGCACCAGTGAGCTCAAAGGGAAGGAAACTTCCTCCTTTGATGGAAAAACTTTTTATTTTGACCTACAGGCAAACTTGCAGATTTTCTCTGCAGAAAGGAGTCTCTTCCAACATGGGAAATGGGAAAAAAGCCTGATTCCGGACCTCTCACACATATGGAAGTGTCTACTAAAGCCAACAGGGGCGTTGCATATGGCAAGCCTGAAAAACTGAGGCTCATTAACATTACAGCATAGCATTATCACTATTTTAGTCATAAGGATCTGTCTCTTTCATCCTGATGGCTGCTTAGTGTCGGTTGATTCGGGTGCCCCCTATTACCTCCCAAGAGTAAATTTAATACTGGTGAGAAGGACCAACCCCGCATCTACAGGCCTTTGTCTCCTGCCCGTACGCAACGGAGCAGAAGCAGGCCGTCCCACCCTGACTCCTATTCACCTGAAATCTATCCTAGACCGTTCCCCTTAAAGGCTTTCACTCCCCTTGCCTGCTTCAACCCCCAGCACGTTTGGGGCACCGGAGAGGATTAGCAAGCCGTTTGAGACACCACCACTACAGAACAGATGGCAACTCCCCCACCTAGGGCGAGACACCAAACCAGATCTGCTGGGTTCTCACCCGAGCGTCCAGCTCCTGGCACTGCCTGTGCCTCTGCAGCGGCACTGCGAGTCTGTCCTGCGTCGTGGGAACCCATCACTCAGCATGAAGAAAGGGACGTTATTATGGCTTTCCATCTGTCGGTACAAAGTGAAATGTAACTTTGCGTTGGGCTCTCCACTCCGCACTCGGGCATGGAAGATTTAGAGCTTGCCGCTCCCTTTTTGAAACGGGAAATTGGAGCGGAGCTGCTGAGTCATGAGAACAGGGGCCAGTATCGCCAGCCGTGTCTCCCCGAGGAAAACCACTAATCCCCTCCGATGCACCTGGGTGCAATTGATTCCTCAGGATTCCTGCACACTCACACCATCTCAGACTGTCAGAGGTGCATTGATTTGTTCGGCAGCGGAGAACAGAATGGATATAAGGGAGGTGATTTTTAAGGTGACGATTGCTATGGGTGGGTGAAGATAAAACTGTATTAAATAAGCAGCCATTAGAACTTCAAACTGAGCAGCTCGGCTGCCTGCTCCTGCCCTCTGAAAGGAGGCCGATAGCACTGTCACATGCATCTAAACACAGGTGAGCAGGAGCGTAATGAATTCACAGGGTGTACTTAACCTGTGGAAACTGGCTGAAAATAGACTTGTAATAATGCATCCTCTTGCAACACTGTGCACTCAAGGACATTGTCCTCATCAAAATGACATTCTGTATGGCAGAAGGGAACAGGAGGAGAGCGTAAATGTAGGGACCTCCTCAACAGCCATGACCAAGTCCTGGACAAGAGCATCCTATTAAAGACAATGATGCTGAACCCTTGAAAACAAATGTAAATTAGCAAAACTGCTCGTCGGAGTTTGCCAGGAAAGCTTCTGGTCATCGTTAACTGCTCTGCACAATTGGAAGGGAGAGGAAAAGGGTCAGGATAAAGACCTCTTTCCCTATCATTTCATCACATCACTCTTCATATAAGCACCCTGCTGACCAGCCTTCTCCCAGAACTTCTCAGCGATTAGCACCATGCTGTTTCTTACTGTGCATTCGAACAAGAGTAGCACAAAGCTATCAGCAGGGACTTCAGTGATCAGTAACTGCTCAGCCAATTTTCACTATCATTTCTTCCATGTCAAACAAATGCCTATTGTCACCGGGCCTGCTCCTGTGGCATGGTGAGAGCTTCTGCAAATTGCAGAGACCCCTGTCTCTAATTTTAAATCCCTAAAACGTTAGCTCTCACCTTATAGACTAACAGATGAGCAAAGGACGGGGAGCCAGGAGCCGCCGGTGGTAATTCCGGCTATTGATGTGCAGCCTAAGAATGCTGGGTACCCTGCCCCTGCCTCAACCTTCCCTGCTGCAGAATAGGGATGGAAAATAACAGTATCTGCCCCCTGCCATGAGGCAAAAGGAACCTACCGTTTTTTAAGATGCAAAGTGCTAATTGCTCGTGTTCAAACTGCAGGTCTTGGCACTGGAATTAGAAGTAGCGAAACTATGCAAGCTACTGTTGCCGTCGCCAAAAGAAACCGTGACTTTGCCCTTAAAAAAAGGAGGGTGGGATTTTACTCATCTGTTGCACAGAAAGGTTTCACTTCACCCGCAAAACAAACACCGCGCCGCTACCAGCAAGTTTTCTCCCACTCTGCCTGCAGCCCTGTTCGAGCCGGCAGTGACGCCACGATTCCGTACTCATGACATCAGCTGTGATGGAAATGTCACACATTGACGTGATGTCATCATTCAGCCATACGGCTCTGCTGGAAAGGGAAAGAGGAGCAGATGGGCTATGAAGTGTATAACCCTGATTTAATGTCATTCGTGCTATTTGATAATTAGCAGAGGTGTTAAAGGCCTTACAAGGAAAACAAGGGAAAGAGAAATGGATTTGGGCAAAGACAGGATGTATTTTAGAGCTTCCTCCAGCCCGCAGATTTCTTTTCAATACCACACATATTGCATTTTTTCTTACAGCAGCCTCTGCAGGGGCCGGGGCATTGTATACCAAGAAGAATGGTGAAACACAATTTTAATGTGTCTTGTAAGGCAGAGTGCAATACCCATATGTATCAGAACAAGCAATGTGCCAAAGTGCCTGATGATAAGGAAGAAATGTGTCCTCGATCAAGAAAAACCAGTTTAATGCACACACTGGGAGCAGAGTATTACACAGATACCGCTTTCTCCTGGCCATGTGAATTTAAGGAACCCCCGCTGGTAACTGAGATTCTTCGCAGACAATCAGACCAGAAGCAAAAATGTTATAAATTCTTAAGGTACTGTACAACGTGAGATACATCCTCACATTTTATACAGAACCGAGAAGGGAAAGATACCATGTAAGCATCTGAACTCCCATACAACAAATGCCATTTCAAGCATCATTTATTATGCTGCCTTTCACAGACTTTTACAATCCTCAATATGGTTAGCAATTCCAGCTGACTCGTAAAGCGGTTTTAAAATTCATCACTGAAAAGAATGTTTATCTCTGTGTTTTCTCCAGTTCGGGAGTAAAATTAGACTCTTAAAAAACCTGGGGATGGTGTGTCTTTAATTTTGTTTAGAACAGAAAATAACTGCGATATGAAAGGTTTAATGAGGTTAGAAATCTAAAAGGAAATGGAGTGGGAATAGATTATCAAGAGAAATAAAGCCAACCGCTGGAGAGTACACTAATATTAAATATTAGGTTTCTAAACCAAATATATATAATCCATTTAGGGACTTAATGGTGGTTCTCAGAAGCACATTTATCTACAGCTTATGGTTCAACAACCAATATTATAACTCCATTTGTCATTGTTAGGCGAGGGGAATGGATGTCAGGGAGGCGAGGGTCAGCACATGAGGAGGAGCTCGGAGGAGACTCAGCTACCGCGCGCCACAGCCGGCACTCGGAGGGGAAGAGCCGCCTGCAGACCTCTGGCTCCACACTGAAGATCTGTTGGCCGCCCTGAAAACGTCTCCTTATGGAAATAGTCCTTTTTTCGTTTTCCTCATGAAGAACAAAGGCAACGTATTCAAGCAGGGATTTGCCTTAAATTAGGCTTTATACCCATTTTTCATTCAGCAAGATACTTATACGTGTGCCTAACTAAACGTGGGATTACGCACTTGATTAAAATTAGCGACATGCTTAAACTACTTGATGAATTGGGTCATTAGATACCTAAGTCAATACGAGATAAGGAGCTCTGGAAATCAAGACAAATTGAAAACTCAAAAATGGATTTTGGTACTTAGCTTTCGGCAGCTACATTAACAAAGCTACAGTATAGGCAAAGATTTAACTAAATCTTTTGATAGTAACACTTTAAATGAGAGCCCTGCTTTGAAAACACCTGCTTGCTTTCTGGCTCTCCTGGGACACCGGGGCAGTGAGATGACCAGCTGCGGGACAGCTCGGCCCTCTGCAACTCCACTTGTCTTCACGTAGCCCCTGAAGCTGCAGAAAAAACTTCCACAAGTAAGAGATAAGAGCCTAGAAGATGGGATATTTAAGAAGCAGCTACGGAAAGACGCATGGGTTTTCAAACTCCTATTTTAGAAAAAGCCAGAAGAGCCCCGTGTGGAAATACCAGCTACGTGGCAATACGAAGGCAGAGAGGATGCACAACAGTTCCTCGTGCTTTCAGCAGGGTTGCCCAGTTAACCCCTCTGTACCACCGTAACAGCAGGGTTAGGCTTTCAGGCAGAGGTAATTTTTTTTTATTACACTAAATAGTTGGATAAAACACACAAATGCCAAAGGCACCGATCCTTCCTGAAGAAGCCTCCGCGGTGGCCTTTTCGCAAGGGCTGTGTGCCAGAAAGCTTGTTGTTTTGCCCCAGTTCCATCTGCCGGCCAAACCCCAGGCACCCTCTCCCTCCCTCCGCGTCCTGCCGTGCTGCATCCCGTCAGCGAAGAGGGCGGCTGATGTTCCATTTCACACTTGGGATCACTGTGTTATTTTGGTTATTCATTGTGTTTTCCCTGTCTTTTCCTTTCTGAAAGGCCGCCTGCTGTCAGGGACCCACCACTTCCAAGGGAGCGCTCGGCTGCCAGCTCCAGGCTCCTGGCTGCAGGCAGCGGCTCCGGAGCACTCCCAGACGTGCTTCCTCTCCGTGTGCGCAGGAGGGGAGGGAAGCTGAGCGGGGAGGATGACACAGTAGGAAACAGAAGTGTGCTCCTTTCTTTTGAAAGGCTCCAAATCTGCTCCCTCTCCAGCCCCAAAGTACTTCTTGGGCCAATTCTTGGTTGACTGAAATCTTGAAATGTCACCAAGAGCTGGAGCAAGCCAACCCGACGTGCTTCTCTGAAGTGGTCAAAGTGAAGTAAAACACACTCCGCTGCAAATAACGCTTGCTACTTTCAGGACTAATGCTTTTTGCTATCAGTGAAATTTTGAGGAAACTCAGGGACTTCAGTTTCGCCGTATGTTGGCAATCACTCTACTCCTAGGCCGGGCGTTAGTGGGTTTTTGCTGCTAACGCCATCAGTAACAACCAACCGAATTAGCTGTAAGAGTCACAAATCCATCCTCGGAATGGTACGACCAAATTCTTTCACATAATTTGCCTGAGTGACAGAAAAATATGTTGCCAGCATAAAACAAGTCTGGAGACTTCAAACGCTTTTAATTCTGAAAAAGGGGGGGGGGGGGGAAAGGAAAAGCTGCTTCTTGACTTCAGAGAGCTTTGAATCAAGACCTCACTTCAGAAAAGTGCTTAATTTTGACGTTTAACTTGAACCGAAATCCATTTTGCTGAATGAAACCTGTAAACTTTTTTTTACAGCAAACGCGAGGAAGCAGTTTTTCCACATGACATGTCATTAAATTGTGGAATTCACTACCACAGGATGTTGCAGAGGCCAAAAATATAAATGAGTTCAAAAAAAGATTAGACAAATTCACGGGGGATAAGTCCACCAGTGGCAATTAAACACAACGGTCTGGATAAGACCTCTGGCTCAGGAAGTTCCTAAAGTGCTGATTGCCAGACGCGGGGAGGATAAGACTGGGGAAAGGTTCACCCTGTACAATCCTGTTTCTTATATTCCTTCCTGAGCATCTCCTGTTGACCACTAATGGAGCAGGGATTTCTGTGCAAGGCGAACTGACCCCACGTGGCAATTCCTATCGTCTTCGCAACATTTGGATCCAAACAAAGCTCTAAAAATGGTTACAAAGCAGGGAATTTGGTAACATGCAGAATGCTGCTATTTTTTTCACATCTTGAAAAGTGTTCTGTGATTCTTAACAAAAACCAAGCTTTACTAACAGTTGCAATGACAAAGTGTCTCGGACTTCTTGCCACCCCCATTTAAAAAGGAGATCCAAAGAAGATATTAAACATAAGAGAATTAATTCCTTATTCTATTGGTATCATGCAGCTGTACTATTATAGTTTCATTCTTCTGATCAAATTCTGGTGAAACAGCTGAACGTATTCAGCAGAGTTTCTTGGCTCATATTCCTTTAAGTAATTTAAACAACGCCGTGTCCAAATGTCTTTCACAAGTAGAATTATTACAGCCTTTTATGCAGGAGGAGTTTGCTCCAGTGGGGTGCAGAGGTACAGGGACATAACTCTGAGGTCTAGAGCTCCTGCTCAGATTTATTTACAGGGCAGTTCGAAAGTCTTATGATTGTTGGTGCTTTTCTTGAAGCCTATCTCTAAGTGTCATTCTGTGAGAATCTTGCTGTTCGATGAAACAGAAAATGATAAATTTCTAGCACTGTGAAGCTTAAGAATGTGATCTAAATGCACTCCCTCGCTCCCCAAAGGCTGGGGTAAGGCAGAGGAAAAGACCTCATTTCAAAAACAAGTCCTCCCCCTCCCTTCAAAAACAGAACGTTTTCTCAGACCCGTGCGATTCGATGACGTGGGTCAAACCTGCTTATTAGACGCAACCAAGTCCCCAGTACCCAGATGTAGCTTAAACTTCATATTCTGTGAGCCCAAAAATAGCACAAGTTCTTCATTGCATTCTTTAGTCTCGTATCTCAGTTATAGAGCATGACGCAGATTTGGAATTAACCTGGATGAGTTTGTCGTAAGACATAACAAAAATATCATGAACCAAAATCCTTGGTTAACCATTAGCCAGAGACGTCTAATTAACTAAATAGCCTAATTCAGAATAACATCCCATCTATGCAGAAATTGCCATTGGATTAAAAAAAAAAAGTAATTGCTAACGTCTGGCAAAATGTACATCAGTGTTTTCAAATTCAATTTGATTTAAGCCTAGTCAAATTTAAGTTAAGATCAAGATAAATCTCTCCAATCCTGGTTTAAAAGGAAAGAAGAATGTCCATGCTGGGTTTTGCATAGTTTAAGTCAATGATTTAAATTATATCCTTAGTTACTGACTAGTACAACTGTGAATACAAACAATGCCTAGATCAGGAAGTTTTTTACTTCCTAGCACTTGTAAAAGTAATTCTTAGGAAAGACTTTTTCAAAAAAATGTTCGTTTGTGCCTTTCTTGTGTGCCTTTCTTTCGTGTGCTGTACAAAGACCTTCCAAAATATTTTTTTAACAATATGTGTATATAAACCTACCAAGACTTTATCCACTGTATTTCTAACACAATAAACTTCAGCAGCAGAAAGCCTAAACAGGTTGAGTAAAAATATTTTCTTCTTCCAAGCTCTCCATCTGACGACCCTTCATGCACACCTAATTTCACGGATTCTGTAAGTCCCTCGGAGTCTGCTGGACAACGCACGGCTAGACAACTAGCAGAAAATCACCAAGATTTAGAGAACAAACCAACCCCAGTCAGCCTTCAGCTTGCTTTGGAAATCGCATAGAAGTAGGCAAGACTCTTTTTTCCTTTTTAAAAAGCTACCACCGATAGTCAACATAAACATTTGTTTCTTTCAGTTTCTATCAGTCATAAATCTTGCAAAATTAAAGAAAAGGCACGAGCAGGACCTGAGTACTGGAGCCACTTTGAAGACGGCATCAAGATGAACGCTAACACAGCATCGAGTTCCACGCCATCAGCATATTCTTTAAGTAGATCTAAATTATTTTGCCGTGCCGTTTTATTCAATTTCTTGCACCAGACTTAGTTGTTTTCAGGTCAGATACCAGCAGCCTTTTGGTAACTGAACACCTCTCTAATTTCAATCAGAGCTACGCTATGCTAACGCAGTTCTAGCCCTTTTAATTTCGGTTGTCTTTCCCTAATTTGCTTTTGTCTTTTAGTCCCACAAAAAAATCCATAAGCGATGGCATTAACATTTCTTCTCTTCCCTGTCAGCTGGTAACATACAACCGTGCCCAGTTACCCGCCCTGAGCCCAAAAGCATCTGAAACCGGAGTGGTGACCCCAGCAAAATCCAAGCAGTGGCAGTAATCCCCACTTCCCAACTTCTCCCTCTGGTCGACTCTTTTTTCTTATCCCCCTGCAGCATACTTGTCTCCTATTTATTTGGAGGCAATGGGAAGGCAGGAGGAGGGTTCTTTGGTGATTTTTTAGGAAAGGTTTTGTTTCCAACCTATGGCAGCTTCTATGAGGAGGGAAACAAAGAGAATGAGCAGATCCTGTTGTGGTGACGTCAAGCCGAAGAGATATTTCAGGGTCACCAGCTATCTTACATAGACAACATCTGGCAAAATCATCCAGCCGCAGTATGGATACCAGCCCCGGGAAATACTGGTACACGTGGCCAGAAAAAAAAAATAAAATTACAGTATTCTGGGTTTTATTTTTTAAAAAAGTCCTTTTTTGTCAAGAAGCAAAAAGTGACATATCCACAAACAGCGGCGGAGACTCGCTGGCGCAGGCAGTGATAGATGAGGACTTTTGCTCACTCTCAGATGCATAGAAGAGAATAGTTTTTTGTGTTAAGAGTTCATTACAGCTTCAGCCCTCCTACTGCACTGTTTCCTCTGAAATCAGGGGCAAGATTAAATCTGTTGTAGCGGAGCGCTCCATAATGGCTCTGACAGACGTTGTTTTTCCCCGGCCTCACATCTGGGAGTTACCCAGCAGAGTACTTGAAACCAACCAGGTCAGCTCTTTAGTTGAGTTTCGTGTCTAATCAACCAGGAAGGCTGAGGCCTCAGGTCACACATGGAAATCACTAGAGCTATTTAAGTCGCCAGAGGTTATTAATAAATCTCCCACTATTTCCTTAAGTAAATAATTGGAGGCCCATCTTTCAAACAAGTTATGTCTGGCCATGTTATGGTACCAATTTTATCCTTCCTTTTTTCCCCTCACCAAGCAGGAAGAACAAATCTCTGGTGACAACAATGGCAAAACTGTGAATTATAAACATCCATGTGTCTCTCATTTGAATGCCTCCTCGAGTTTCCTTGACAGCTGGCGGGGAGAGAGGCTCTTAGTCTTTCCACCAGAGCCCGAGCCACCGAATCCGCTCCCGCGCCAGCAGAGGCCCTGGGGGAACGCCGCTCGGCTCTGAGCGCTGGCTGGAGCGGGAGCCGTGCGCTCCCCGGCCGGCGCTGTTAGGTAGCCCAGTCCAGGTCCTTCTGGGCTGCCGTGAGGGAAACAAGGGGAAAAGGCAGACTGTGAAACGTGGGCTTGGGGGCTTCGCAAAGGAAGAACGGTGCTGAGGGAGAGATGGGGTTTGCCATGCCGCATCCCCCCTTCAAGCCAGGCACGGGTCCGGGGGAGCAGGGGACCGCATCCAGGCCCGGCATACGCAGGTCCTGCGAGACCCGCAGCCAGGCACAGAAAGCAAGCCCTGGCCTCCCAGAGACCCCAGACCTGCCTGCATAACCTGCTCCTTCAGCTTGGGAAATAGACACTTTGCTTTCACTCTCATTGCGCTCAGGTAGACGGGCACGTGCTTATGCGCAGAGAATTTAACACCAGCCCAGGGCTGTGCCCGTCACCAAAGCCGCACCGGAGCGGCCATCCTCCATGGCACGACCTGCGGGAAAGCCGGGGCGAGCACCCAGAGGTGCCTCCAGCTGCAGGGCCGTACCTGGTAGCCGGATGCTCCATATCGCTCCTGCTCACCCCGCCTCAGGCAGACAAATTCTACCGGAGATGGCTCCCGCCCGCCCCCGCGTACGCCAAGCCACCGCACCAAGCTCCTCGCAGGCCTGGGGCATGTTTATGGCGGCTGTGATAACCCCAACGCATCTTCTAGCTGCCAGATCACTTCCACCCCTGCCCTGAGTTACCGGTTGTCTTTGAACGTCTTGCAAGGTGACGCAGAGTCTCAGACATCAGGAATAGAGGATGGGTGCTTTACACGAAGCAGAAGTCTACGTGCAGACGTATATCTTGTGCATCTACGTGTGTATCTGTTCCTTTACAACAAATAATCTAAAGTTTGTCTCTAAACAAAGAACGCCAACTCCATCCTTCAAATCACGTCAGCAAAACAGCAGGTTCACAATCATTACGACCTTCACATAAATGGAAATGTTTTTAATTTGCAATACAGACGATTTTTCAGAAAATGGGGGATCTGCCCCCTCTCACGACAACACTCTTTTATTTGTGATCTAAAAATTTTCCATACTTAAATCAGGCTTTCTTTCTTTCTTTCCCTCACTCTTGTCAAGATTAATGCCTGGAACCGAGAAGGCAGTCTTTCAGCGGGAGGATTCTCCTCACACAATCACTGCTCTGCGGCATTGCTAACAGGGGCTATCGACTTAATTAACTATAACTTTAGGTCTGAGTCTCCCAACGGAAAGCAAATTTGAGCTGTAGCTACGTTCTGCTTCAGCCAAGCAGTGCCTTTCAAGCAAGCGACACCGCAGCGCAATCCCCCCGCGGCTGCACGCAGGTGGAGGAGAAATGCAGCCACGCGGCTTTGGGGCGCTGGGCCCGGGGGCTCCCAAGACAGACTGATGGATATCCCGGACCGGCGGCAGCCAAGATCGGTTCAAAACGTGCCGAATTGAGCTGCGTGCGTACGAGGGTGAGGGTGGGGGCGCGCAGGGAGAGGCGGAGGCAGCGCAGCGCTCCGGCACCCCGGCGGTCACCCAGGCATCGCTGCGGTGGGCACTGGAGGGAGTCGCTTGCCAATCCTGGCAGAAGAAAAATCGCTACAGATGGCAACTGCCAGCAGGGAACCAACAGCAAAAACAGAGGAATTCATGACAGAAATTACGGAGAGAGAGAAAAACACATTTCCAATGTACTCGTTTCATCTTCTCAGTTGCAGAAAAGCCTGTTCTCAAGTGGCCAAATGAAGAGCTCCCGCTAACGCCAGGGGTGGGAATCACCGTAGGGCCATCAGAGCCAGTGGAGCGCCGTCAATTAAAACCCTACCGCGCAGCGGGCTGACACAGTGCATGCATGCGTAATACGCATGTGTGTTTGCAGAGATTTGGGTGCACTAAGTGAGCGACATTATTGAGGCACATACGTATTTTTGTGGCTGTGGCTCAAGAGCTAGGCTGAAGAGAAGCAAAATCTGTGGAATTTGCACATCTTTCCTTTCTGCGCGACAGAAGGTGCCAGATGAAGATATTTGCTATCTGCTCCACTTAAGAGAGCAAAAGTAGGGAGCAGGAAAGGAAAAAAAAAAAAAGAAGAAAAAAACTGGAGCAAGCAGGAACACTTAAAATGAGTTACTATGTCTGGTCACTCAATCCTTTAAGCCCTGCCAACACTTTTCTGTGATTAGTTAGTAAATCTGACAAGGCCTGCGTTTGTTCACAGCTTATTGACAGAACTGTATTGATAAAGCAATATCCAAGCCCGGGGAAAGAAAGCCCACAATCTCATTTTACTTTCTCAAGTCTTTATTGCACAAAGGTGTTTTTCCTGGATGAATTCATTTTCCTGAAACTAAAGTTTGAATTTTCTGAGAGTGCAGCTCTTATATCATTGCTTAATAATTATTTATTGACTGGCTAGACATTAAACACGGGAGAGGAAAAACATGTCACACGAATTTATTTATGCAGGTTTCTGACCTGACGATGCAGGGATGTTTGTTTGGAGCTCATGAGAGACAGAACACCAGGAGCTGTAGGGGTTGTCATTTTCCCACCCCCCAGAGATACCCCACGCTTTCCTATTCCCCGAGCCTTGACGCACCCCAAGGTTCTTCCTAGAACCTGCCTCCGTTTTCCCTGGAGGTTTGTGTTGCGGTCACCGCGTCCTGGATGGGACCGCTGATGGGGTTCCTTGAGGACCCATTAGTGCCACCCATAAATGAGCCAGATGGGGTTGGCTCGGAGCGAGCTGCAGCAGGTTGGGTTTGGAGGGGAACCCAGAGCTGCCACCCCAACCAGAGGGACCTATCCGCCGCACAAAGGCGTGGGATACGGTTTCAAAGATGAGGAGCGCCGTGATATGAAAAAGTGGGAAGGGACAGGATTAAAACCAGAAATGATTTCATATTAAAACCGCACGTATTCCAGGGAAGGTTTCGGTTGGATATTAGGAAAAGCTTCTTTACCGAAAGGGTTATCCAGCATTGGAACAGGCTGCCCAGGGAGGTGGTGGAATCGCCGTCCCTGGAGGTATTTAAAAGCCGGACAGACGTGGTGCCGAGGGACATGGGTTAGGGGTGGTTTTGGCATAGGTTTATGGTTGGACTTGATGATCTTGAAGGCCTCTTCCAACCCAAGTGATTCTATGATTCTATGATATTAGCAAAGCCTAAGTGCAGCATTTCACATCCAGTTGAATTTTATGAGCTTGATAAATCCAGAGTGTCAATAAAGAAGTGGCAGAGTGGGATTGTTCAACGACTTCAAACCAAAATGAGGGGAAATGGGGTCAGTGACAACCTCTGGCTACAGACACCAGTAGAGAGCAAGCAGTGGTACAACAGCTTTGGTCCAAGCCAGCGCCAAACGCTTGTTTCTGTGCTCCCACTCGAGACTGCACAGTTTAAAGAGCTCTAACAACCACTGCAGAAGCTGGCAGTTGACAGAAATTGCTGAAAAAATCCTATTTGTTGGTGTTTGATTTACTGTTTCTCTTTTTCTTTTCTGTGGGTAGTGGCAATTGGCAGATAGAAGCCAGTGGACAGGTAGAATGTCATCACCAAAACAGAGTGATAGGGAAAATCCCTTTATCATTTAAGTTAAACCATCATCAGATATGAGTGAATCATATCTCAAAAGCCTATCTAGGCTACCCCAGCGTTACAAATCCAGAGTGTCCTCTGGGGTCTTCTGAAATCGCTATTGATTATGACTTCAAACCCAAAAAAGTCTTCCTTGCTAACAATAAAACCCCTTGTGCTAAAGAGAAAATAAAGTATTTTTGGAAAATGAGCTGAAAAGTGGTGTACACGTATCTTCAAAGGCTATTTTCACTATTGTAGGCAGGCACGTGGTAAGTCTTCTAAAATTTATGAAGGAAAGAATAAGCGGGAGAAATCATAACTAGATGAAAAAATAGGCTGTGCAAGGAAGAGGCTAATAAAGTACATATACTTCAAGAGGTGGCATGTTTAATACTAATAATCTATAACAACATAGTCCCTTATTACACAATACTTATCAAAAAGAAAAGGAAATTCTTCTGCCATGGGGGAAGGCTGTGTCATGGGACCGCAGGTGATGTCCAGGGGGCTGATCACAGAATCTGGAACCAGGGAATCCTGTGGGCCAAGCCTCACGTGCACGCGGCTGCGTTCTTCACCCGGCAGCGCCCGTCCTAACAACTCCTGCTCATCCACCAGCCTTGTGTTAATAAGGAAAGTAGGAAGAACCTGGAGATGTCACATGTGTCTTGAAAGGATTAGTTCACGTACCAACAACTTCCTGAAAAAGTGGAGTCACTGCTGCAGCGGTATTACCCCGGGCTTATGCAAATCCAGTTTGTTGGTGAAACTGGAGAAAGGAGCCACCTCTAAGCGTGCGTTCGCAGGCGGGATCTGAGGTGTTCGCAGGGAGCGCTGCGATGCGCAGAGCTCAGCACGGCTCTCCCTGCCTGCCTCTTGCTTCCCCGAGGGCAGGTCCCCTCCTGGCTGTGCGCGGGGAATCGCTGAGGCAGCCCGCGGAGAAGCCCCGCTCCGACAATCTTTCGGGAGACCGGCCGCAGCCGTGACTCAGCCGTGTAGGTTCTCACTGGTTTCCATATTAATACAACACTGGTGAGATGCCACAGCTCTTGCTTAAGCCAAGCGGGGTTGCAGTCTCACAATTCGCATTTTGACTGCAAACAAAGGGCCCGGCCCTCTGTGGTGAGGATCTGGGGATGACTTATTGTTAGAGCTGGATGTTGGAAATTATTGCTGTGGCAACACTTTGTTCTGCATCGAATGCCATTTCATAACCTAATCATCTCAACCCCGCCACAAACGTGGGTGATGCTCCATTCAGGAGAGCTTTTAACAGTTTGTCAAATGATGTTTTACAACTGAGTTACCTCCAGTCTACTCTGCCGTTTCATGCACTGTTGGGTTGGACAGAACGAAAGAGAAAGAAAGAAAAATGAAGCTGGTGTGTAAACAGTACGTAGCAGCACAGTGGCACTAAAAGCAGCACAGGCCTTCTCCACTGCAGCCCCTCCTGAACAATATAAATCAGAATCTCCTCACTATCAGCTTTTCAAAATACCTCCAGATTCAGAATTGACAGATAGTCTTTTCTTGAAGGAATTCACCATTATGGTACAGGACTTAATAGTCTTAGAAAGTTCCAGGAATGCAGATTCTTGGAAGTGGAAAGTCTGGTTTCACCAAACTTGTCATATGGCTCTGGACACAAATCTCAGAATCACCATTTCGAAGGAAAAAAAGGCAAAGTAATTCTGTGTCCCCGAATTTCTGGATACGCTTCTTGAAACCTCTCTGGCTCAACTTTCAGAGGAGCCGAGCGTTTGCAAACCCTCTGTGGTCACAGTGGTGGTGAGTGCTCGACAACTATCGCACTGGGCATTTCACAGGACAGCTCTGGAAAATCAATCTCTGTACCTCACCCGCGTCATCTATTTCATGGCAATGCTCATATAGGTCACATCAGAAATAGGAGATTTTCTACATTACTAATACCTGAGAAACACTTTGCAATTGCAGGTTGGAAGGAACTCCCTGCTTTAGAAATCTTCAACTGCTGAATACTGTCATGCTTCCACCGCTTCCAGCAGAAGCAAAACCATCCCCACAGACAATGAGCTACTCTACAGTCAGAAATCCGTCTCTCTAACCCGTGGCTGTAAGTACAGCCTGGTGGAGTGACAACTAAGGTGGGATGTTTATTTGAAGTGCAGAGGTGATGGGCGTAAGACAGGATGAACTGAAGAACAGGACAGTTTAGGCTTTGCTGGCCTTATCCGTATTTATGTTCAGGCCACCCAATGCTGTTGTGCCTGCACAGGAGAACGTAACATGAGTGCAAACAGCATTTCTGTTCTACGTTATCTCTCCGGGCCGCAGTGGGTATGAATGACCTTTAGTTTCAGTGAGAGCCAGGCTTTGCACGCTAAGGAGCTGCCTGTTTGACCGTCACAACTGTTAGACTCTGGAACAATTTCCTAAGCAGGGGCTGCAGAAGCTGTCATTTGGGCTGAATTGGGCAAGAACTGGAAAATATATTTAAATGGAAAATACCATCTTGTCAGCAGGACGGATGAAGTGACCTAACACACCTTCTCCAACTCTAATGTTACGAATACCTGAAGCTTAGACCTTGCGTATGCTGAAAAAGGACTACCAAGAAAGCTTTTGCTGAAGATGGAGACCCAGCTTCTGCCGAGCAGAGAATACTAGTCTCCTAAAAAACTAAGAAGTTGAACCAATGACGGTGTTTCTTGTTGATAGAATTGTATCTATGTTGGTGTTTGGTCTTTCATTTTCATTTGCTTTAAACCCCTGATTTCCCCACATGCTTTGTTGACACCATTATGCCATCCTAAAACTTGAGCCGTTTAATCTCCAACCAGGCTGTGTCTACACACCAGACCAAATGGACACGGGCAATGACACACGCTACCGCAAACCAGAGCTAATCATGAAATGCGCCAGGTCACTGTCCTTATACGCACAACTACAAGCTCTGCTTACAGCAATAAATATTCACTAGTCGGTAACACGATTACTCAAAACGCTAGGAGGAGGAGGGCTGCAGAGGGGAGAAACGTGCCCCTTTTATTTTCAGTGTCTCTGAAGCCATGACATATCTATGCAGAACACATTTTCCTACCACATGTGTTGATCTAGAACTAAGCAGGAGATGGATGCTGAAGAGAGCCATTTTCATCATCCCTGGAGAGATTTGTAAAACAAGAGAAAGGGTTTTTTATTCCCCTCTCTCTGAAAGAGGCATTGGCTCCTTTCCACTTCCAATTTCACCATGGCTGCACACGACTAAACATCCATTTTGACACTAATGCGGAGTGGTGCTCTCTACTAGGTTGGGTCAGCCAGCTCTCCTGCCTGACTGGCCAAGTGATTGTAAAATCATTAATGGTGTATTTTATACCCCATATTTCTTAAAAAACATAATTACTAGGGAAATTCTTCTTCTTTTACTCCTGGATTTTTTCTTTTTTTTTTTTTTTTTGCCAAAGACACATGTGCTCACTCTCTCATAACAGTCAAAATGAGGTCAGAAACTTGAACATATGTGGCTGCGTGTGCCTTCTCCTCCAACCAGAAATGACAAAGCAGAGTTTGGCAAGGCAATAAAGGAATGGCCACAAATCAGCCAGGATTATCTGACTTCCTTCAAGAAAGCCATAAATTGTTTACAGCAGCATTGGTCTTTAATGGCAGAATGGGGGGTGATGGAGGGGAAAGCTTTAATCTAACAATTTCAACACATTGCCAAAGTCCTTTCCTGTAGTTTACAATAAAAGAACCTCCAAAGCATCTAACTTAACGTTGGCTGGACTTTTTATTTTCAGGGAAAAGATCCTTCCCATGCTCCCTTCTCCTTCAATACAGAAATAGACGGGAGTGTAATGAGGTTAAGTTTTAAAGCATTAAGCATTTGACAAAAATGCCTGCAAAGATTTTAGCACCAGAAAACCTCTAGAGAAACTGGACAGAGCCTGGGATAATACACAGCAGACGCCTCCCAGCTTAATGCACTGGGAATTGGAAGTGCATTAGGATTTTGGCTGCAGCTGGGCTTTTTACGGCCACTGGATTCTCGGCACCACTGCTGCTAATAATACAAAGGTGAGGGGACACGGAGACAGTTCGCTGTGATTGCCACTCACAGTACGCTGCAAAACAAGTCCCAAACAGGAAAAGGCAGCAATTAAAAAAACCCAAACCTCTGGAAACAGAGCCAATCTGCACAATTCATATATATGAATTTCCAACACTGAACCCTCCTTCCCCCTCCAGCGCAATTCTACATTCAGAGTTGGTTGGTTTTATCCTTTTGTTCTTGCTTATCCTAGAGGGCAATTGTGAAATTCAGAACCATCACTGGAATTCGGACAATGAATATTTGCAAAGTTTGAGGGCGCCCATGGTGAGATTTTGAGAGATAGGGTCTGTGCCTCCTGTTTCTTTGTATGCTTTGCCCTTCAGGGCCATTTCCCAGATGGCACGTAGTGCAACATGCATCTAACACAAACAACGAAGCATCTCCACTGCCTGGGATGGAAATCCCCCAAATCTTCTCCTGCAGTTCCTCTGAATATTGGGATCGTCCCTACTGCTGCACTGTACTTCTTTGGTCGCGCACCGCTTTCGGAAAATGCATTTCTACTGCAGGAATGATGTAAATAAATACAGCACAGCTCACATGGTTTGAAGAGTTTGTCAACAGAAAATATCCATTCCAGACTACTGGCTTCTGAGAACTGGAATGTTTCCAAATCTATTTATCTCATCACTTTGTAGAAGCTCTTTCCTCCCTCCTCTTGATATTTCAGAAATTTATTTGCCTCCCATTATAAAAATAAATACAAGTGCTCTCCCTCCCCAGTGCCCAAACAGTAATTAGTTATAATGATTATTATTTATGTTGTGGCAGTGCCTCGGAGCCCCAGACATAGGCTGGGACCTGATATGGTCATATGTTTATAATCTCTCCTCTGCTTGCTACTTAACAGCATCGTGCTCGAACGCCAGTAAAAGCAAATTCTTCAAGTGTCACAAAGGAGACTGCCAGCAAAGTTTCCCCAAAGCTCTGGATAAAAATCCCAAGAAGTTGAGTGGTTCCCCATACTGCAAACTCTAGCTCTAGCAAGCATCGGTCATCCTAGTTGAATTTTTTGTTTGTTTGGCTAAAAACAAACTCGTAAGGCTGAAGTACAAAGAGGCAAATGTACAGCCTTTCAAGGACAAAAGGGAAACCGTTCCCTTCTTGAAAAGCTTTTCTTTAATAATTAAGGCTGAAAAATTACTTGTATTTTCCCACGCACCGATGAGAAAGTTATAGGAAGGAAGGAAACACAGGAAGATCCAAGCAGCGCAAAAGCATAGGATGAAGTACTTTTATGGATAATTGCCATGTAACACTCTATTTTGTTTCTGGTGCCTAGATATTATTGAGTAAACCTAATTAGAAAGGCAATAGATAAATGTACTCAGAATTCTTCATATCCTCTGAGTGGTTCCAATACCACCCATCAGGGACTCTGTGTTTGCCGGGTAGGCAAATGATTTTCTCATAAAAAACTGGATGACTCTTATCGTGGCTCATTTTCTCCTTTAACCTATACTATTACTGCTCCTCCTCCTACAAAGTGAAATATAACACCCGTCAGTGTTGTAATGATTCCTTAACTAGAGATGCAAGTAAAAAGCAAAACAACCCCCCCAACCCCTTGGCACAGAAGGCAGGATGAGCACAGCTAGTTAGCCCTGTCTCTAATTAACGCGTTTTGCTTTTCCTGCCAGGTGTGGTCTCCATTTCTCACTCACTGGTTTCCCTCCCCAACAATTTATTCTTCAAAAGCAGAAGCAAACGATCGAAATAGAACCTGCAAAATACAAATAATGAAGCAAATCAGTGTTGTTTTTTTTCTTGCCGCTCGAGAACTTTAAAGCCGTTTGGGGAAAAAAAACAACAAAAAACCCCAACCAAAACAAAAACCTTTCCAGTAAGTAATTGAGTCTGCACTCTTGTATCAGACATTCAATGCTAATTTGGAGTCCTGTCTTATCGCATTACAGACAAACACAAGGCCCCTTACATCAAGTGCAACAAAATAGCTACACTCGGCATTATTAATGAAGTAGATGGATTAATTTCCTATTTATGAGAAGCTAACCAACTGGCTAGCTTGCTGACAGCACTATTAATGATCCTTAATGCCCCACAGGCGGTAATGGGTCCCGCTGGGAGATCTAGGAGCGCTGCAATTTGTATTGAGGATTTAGACATAACAAAAAAAAAAAAAAAAGCCCTCCTGGGAGCAGGCAGTTGATCAGCGGGCGCCCCAGCGGAACACAGCAGACAAATAATAAATGACAGCCTTGCGATTAAATCAAACCTTCTACTTTAAGTGTTAAAGTGTCTGACTGTCACTAACAATCTAGTGGTTGTTAAAGCCTCCCGGGGCCTCCAGGAACAGACGCAGTGAGCTGGAAGGTAAAAGGGGGGGCGAGCGGCAGTGGCAGCAGCGGGAGCCTTGCTGTCTTGAGAAGGGAAGCTGCATTAAGGCAGGAATTTAGACAACCACCAGCTCTGCTTTTTAAGGTACCACGGACCCAGGCCACAGCATTCCCAAAAGTCTACGTGAGCCTCAAAAGAAAGATTTTACCCAGGAATGAAACAGCCTGGAGCTTCCCTAATCTCAACTCTCCAGCCCTGCAAACCTGCTTCCAATGGACTTTGCAGCCCGAAATGAGTGGGATGCCCCCACGTAAGGTCACGTCTTGGGTAAACGAACGGTCTTGCCTGCCGAAATCTAGGAATTTCAGTTTCCATTCATTTGTCTGTGCATTCAGGATTGAAACCAGAGGGCTGCGTTTCAAGATTCAAAAGGGACAGGTCGAAGTGTGAACGGAAGTCCTGAAGGCAGCACGGATTTCATTCACTTCTTGATAAATGCAGCCATACGCACTCTGTCTTCCTTAAATTGAGTTTCCTTGCTGCCCTAGACTGGTCACATCCTGGGGCTGGGTGACAGCTTGGAGAAATCCCAATGCTTTCTCTGCTGGAGATCAGTGTTCAGAGATAGAGATGAAACGGGCAAGTAGGTGAGATGAAAATAAGCACTGAAATGCTCCTTTGTCCATCACCCTCTACCAAAACACCAAAGCAAGAGCGGACGCTTAATGAGTTAAGGAGGCACAAGGCCAACATTTTGTTCTGATTGGGAGAATCGTCTACCTCTTCTTTGTCATCCTCTCTCCATGCCATGACCAAGCATGCACTCTTCTCTTCTTGGGTCTTCTCCGACCCCATTTTAAAAGCCCAGGGCTACGTATAATTGAGGTGAATAATGTGAAGATTTCAAACAAGATTAATCTATCTTTAAAGAAATGTTTAGAAAATCAAGGGGGGTTTGATGTTGCGTACCTGCCATCATTACTAATAAAAATACATTCTTGTAACCCAACTCAGGCAGTGTCAAATTCACTCTGGTGTCTCTCAAAGCAGATGCCCAGACTGGTGGAGGATGAACCTTTGCATCTTGCAGAGCAAACCCATACTATTAAACCTGCTGATAAGAGTTTGATACACGAGGGATGTATGCATCATCCGCAGATGTTAAAAAAAAAAAGCAAGCTAACAAACAGAAAACCAGTCCAGTACAGTAGGTATACATCTCTAAAGTCACATGTAATATGACATTAAAAAAAAAAAAAAAAGTAGAAAGCTTTTTCAAAGAATATTTCTTATAGTGAAAAAGATGAAAGGGCAGAAGAGAAAGCCATAAGGAGAAGAGTTTCAACGTATCTTGTATTTTTGTTAAAAGAAAAATGTTAGCCCCAGTTACATGCTCATGAGTTAATTGCCGGATACTTGCTTTCAGAAATGATCTGCAACTATCACGAGGAAATTCAACTTCACCTTCCTCTTCCAAGTCTCATAGAGTTACTTCAGCACAAAATCTGCATCCATGAAATCAGAATTCACATTGGGCACGTGCGTGCTCATACACGCCTACCTCATTTGGGAAGTATGTACACTAAGCGCAGGTTGTATCTACAGATACTTAAATGAAAGTATCTTATTTCAGTATGGTGACACAATTGTTCAAAGCAGCACCTCGGGTACCAGCCATCACCCATTTGCAATGCCCAGAGCCCACCGGACAGAGCCTGGGCTATGGGTGCAGCTCCAGTGTGTCCCGGGTGGCAGAGCCTGCTCGTGCTGCTGCGAGAAATTTGTCTGAAGCTACAGAGGGAGTCAACAGGAGGAAAGGAGACGGGAACGCAGAGCTCTTCCTCCTCCCTGTGCTCGGGCCACTTTCTGGTAACAGCATGGCAGTGCCTGAAGGAGATAACAGGAACACTAACGCAAACAAGAGATGGGGCAATGCTGTTCCCCGTTCTCCCCTCCTGCAAGCAGTAGCGTGTGCATTTCAAAGGGATGAAGCCTGAACAAATCTAAGAACAAAGACTATCCACAAAAGAAGAGAAATCTTGCACAAGGATTCCCATGCAAGTCAACAGCGCAAGAGTCCCAGTTCAGCACCCTCTCCATGATGCTTTTCACCAAAATCTCCAGATCTAATGCAAATTTTGAAGGAAAACCTACTGAAGCCAGTGGGACTCTTCCGGTTGACACATCGGGTCTGGGCTAGGCTCAGCACATCCTCCTCTGGTATGAAGTAACAGTGGGTTCCCAGCCTGCCCCCACAATTCCTGGAGCTGGGATCCAGCAGGATCCCTTCTCCTCAGACACAGTGTTGGGAGACGCGCTGCTGACAGCAGTTTGCTCCAGCCAACGCTCGCCAAGAAGACAACCCACGTCACGACAGACCAAAAAGCTCAAGCGTTTGCGCAGCAAACCCATGGCCTACACGCACCTCTTCATACCCCACGTCTGCCTCCCTGCTGACGTACTTGCAGACAACAGGAAAGGTCCTCCCACCTTCTTCCTCCTCATCTGCTATTCCCATAATCCAGGAAACAGAACATTTTCCTTCTAGATGCTTTGTAAAACCTACGTGGAAGGTTTACGGCTCTGCACTGTAGCTGTCAGCTTTCACAGACACCAAAAGGTGGTCCCTCTGCCAGGACGTGACGCAGAGGGGCCGTGCAGTGGATCCTCCACTGCACACAGGAGCCCTCAACACAGCACGTACCTGTGAGACACAACAGCCCAAGCAAGGGAACTGGAATTTTGTCTGGTTTTTTATACAGACTCCCTGAGACCACCCCTATAACCAATCATGGGTGTGAGATGGTATCTGGCCCGCTGTCTTGCAAGAAACTGTCATGCAATTTATGGCCTGATCATACCTTGGTACTGCCAGCCTGGGAAGAGCCATAAATAATCATCTCGGCTCATGTATATATCCATTTATTCTATTACCAACCCATGTGTGTTTTCTGGCAGAATTAGTCTTTTCTCTTTTTAATCATATAACTGAACAACAGGCCACTGAAGAGAATCCACTGAAAAACACAGCAGCCAATTGGATTTTCTTCCCCTTATGTGAGCTTCAGTAAAGAAAATGTAATGGAAAAAAACAGTGTATGATGGGGAACTATGGTGAGCAGAGGCTGCCAAGAAGGTAGCATCTACAGAACCACACTTATTTATCCATCTTTCAGTTCATACAAGCTGCTCTATTATAGCTGGGGGGGGGGAAGCATCGATTTTTAAACATCACAAGCTAAAGAACAACCGATCTGACCAAATGTCGGTGTGGAGCAGAACCCTGCTGATGCCGGGAAGGCAACACACTGCCCTCGCCCTCAGGCAGGAGCCTCAGTCCAAAGGGTGAGAGATGCGCCCAGAGGCACCCAAGGGGAAGGTGCTGAAGCCCCATGCCAGATTGCTGTCAGGGTTTAAATACAGGGGCAGCAAACAGGGGTGGCAATTTCTACACTTGCCCGGATCCATGTCAGATACCACCTGAATTAATGTCACATCCCAAAGAGCATGGGTAGGACCGGGCAGCGTCGGAGTGGCGAGGATGTGGTGCATCTCTAGAAGGCACTGGTGGACAACAGTGGTTTGCAGTGGCCACTGCTCTGGGTGGCTGCAGCAAGGACCCAAGTTTTGGATAAGGGTCAACAACTGCCCCTCAGCTTTATGAGCCTATTTAGGAGCTCCAGTTTCTCCTGGAAAGACTGCCAAATGTTGCTTTGGCTGGTGATCTATCACCCATGACCTTTGGTCAAGTGGGTCACAAAAGGTGGGGCTGTACCTAGGTCAGATGACAACAAAGTCACTACGTACAGAAAAAATGCTCATCAGACGGCGCCTTCCCCCCAGTCATCGCACAAAGAGTTAAGACACACTACTAATTTCTTTAGCCTGTCCTCTCCTGTCTTCCCAGTGCTGGCATAAAATTGGATCCCGAGCCTTGTTTGCTTGATCACGCTTCCCCTCCTCCAACCTGTCCTCACCCCCTGCACCTCCCCACCGCTTCACCCCCACCGTCCTCACTCGGGTGGGCAAGGCAAAAAATAACAGTGACAGCCCCCCCCCCCCGGGAAAGCCAAGAGGCCCTTGCAAAGTGCACCGCGAAAATGAACGCGCCTGCTCACTCATCACATTTCGCATTCGTTCTGCCACTCGCTGTCAAATTAAAACGTGGCCAACAACTCATTTCTCCTGCTCTCACAGTTACAAATTAGTCCATTAAGCTGTCTGCAGCAAGCCTTTTTTCCTCTTCCCAGTAATGGCCTCCGAGAATTCCTTCATAATCGCCAAGTCCTCCTGGGATGCCCACCGAAAGCAGATGGAGAAGCTCCCGGGTAATACAAGGCACTTTTTAATGACACAACATGCTGTGGCGGGTTTTTTTTAATTTTATTTTTTTAAGTCCCTGTTCTCCCTTCATCATCTTTCCCCCTTCCCTGCTTTCTTCCACCAGAATGATTAGGAATTAAAAAAATAAATAAATAAAAGAGAAGCAGGCTTGGAGGGGCATGGATGCTTCTGTGCAGAGGCTGACAGCTACAGGAAGGGGTGGGGGGAATCAGCTTCAACTCCCTAATTAAAACCTCCTAATTGAATTATCTTTATTGAAAAATTAGATCTTCCGTTGGAAGCTTAGAGATCTGGGAAGACAGACAATCAAGTCCTCCTATAGATGACTAATCTGTTTCATTTATCGTGTCTCCTCCTCCCCAGGCAGAGCCTGCACAGACGACGACCGTCTCTTCTGCGGGCCAGACCTGGCGCAGAGCGAATCGCTCCTGACAGAACAAGTTGCTTAATGCAGAATCCCCTCTCTTAAGGGATGCTTTGGAGAGCCAAAAGGACTTGAGTGTTATTAGCAAGTAAAGGGCTAGTATCAGCTGGGAGTTGTCTTTATTTATTTAAAAGAGCATCTCATGAAGCGAGCTGTTACAGCAGCCTGTCCGTGCAGGTGGTACGGGGAAGGGGCTGCTGACCCCCGCGCCGGTGAGGGCACTCTAACGCCACGCAGCCGCTGTGTAGAGAAACAAGGCATTTAAAATAAGGCCAACATTTTCTGTACATTGCACAGAAAAAAATGATACCGACTGAATACAGCCAGCTGGTATCCACGCTGCACTTTAAATAATAGCAACTACAGACAAATCTTTCCTCTCCATCTGTTAACCCAAAGACTCAGTCCCGGAGACGCCGCTCCGCAGAGGCACTGCTCACCCACAGCCCAAGCAGCAGATGACGACCCTGGTGGGCGCTGGGACTGGGGCATGGCTGTGCCGAGCTGGGACCCGCTCCGAACTCGTACGGGCTCCCCTTCCCGACATGGACTGGGCAGCCCACCACCCTGACTGCAGCAATGGGCACGGCTCCGAGGAGCACCAGCTTCCCGATCCCACCACCTTCCCGATCCCACCCTGCGCTCAAGAGGCTGGTTAGGAGGATGCTTTGCTTTACGCAGTGCAGTAAGAAAAAGCACCCTATGGAGAGCTGGCAGTGGACTTGGTCTTTCCTTTCCGAGGTACTAACCCAAAATGAGTTCAGCCTCTACATCCTATTTGATGTTTGCCTGATGGTCAAGAGAGAATGCCCCAAACGTAGCATTCCCCTCACACAGTCACAGCTGGCCTTTCCTAGAAGCCTCTGGAGACAAAGGCAAGATTAGTGGTGTCTGGGAAGACCCTATCCCATCCCATTTTTTAACTTTTTCAAAACAAGGAGGAAAAGCTCTTCCCAGTGGAAGTTTCTTGTTTCCAATGAACTGCCAAGGGTAGAAAACCCAAATCAATCTTTACCCATTTGTCCTCCTCCCTCTCTCCCCACCAAACCAGAAATTTGTCTTCAAAATACTAAGACTAAAATCTAATTAAATAAATACAGTGAGCATTCCTTTTCATTTCCTTGCTGACTTCACCATGGGGTGGCTCCTATTGCCAAGTCTCCTTAGTGACTGCATGGGTTAATTTTTCTTTCACGTGAAAGTCAAAATTTTTTATCTCATTGCAGAATTCCAGGAGGTGCGCCTTTAAGGAAACATTTTGCAGTAAAATTACAAGATTTGGTGACACTACAGTAGTCCCTCTTCAGCCTCCTCCTCCCACATCAAATAAAATTCAGCGGCTCGGCTGCCACCCTGCCGCTCTCCTCCCCGCTCTGCCGTGAGTGACAGGCACGCCGTGCTCACACCATCCTGGGGAACAGCCAAAGAATTCATGGATCTTATTGCTAGACAGGCTGTGATAAGGCTGTTTTCATGGCTATACACCCCACAGACAGGCAGAAAGGGAAACGAGAAAGAAAGCAGCGACGGCAAGTAGAGTCCTCGCAACACCTTTGGGGAGACGCCGTGTGCTGGAGGGCAAGAGGAGCTTTTTCACGGGGAGGAGCTGCGTTATGAATGTATGTATTTCGAGGTGGGGAGGGGAAGGAATAAACCAGTTTCCTGGAAGTGAAGAAAAATTGGCTGTCTTTGCAAAGTCTGAGGCCAGCTGGGAAGACAGAGGTGTGATTCAACTTTTTGTTTAAAGAAAACCCACTCCAAGTGGCAGAAACGTCCAAAAAAACCCACAACCAGCCCCAGCCCCAAACCCCCAAGTCCTCTACTAGGAGAAGGAAAAACCCAACTTTCTCTAAACACAGATGAATCAATGTGAATAAAAAGTGTCCTTCATATATCATAAATTATTACTTTAGGAAGAAAACAAGCAGTTTTTCTTTGAACAGTAATATACAAATATTCTCACTGGCAGAACAAAAAAGGGGAGGAAGACTTCAAGTGTGTGACTTCAAGATCACTGCACTCTTGAATTTTGCTAGTGCTATCTGCTCGTTTATCCTCTTCTCACAACATAAAGACCTTCTGATTGTATTATATTTATAGAAAATATGAGACCACCTCCCTAGGCTTTTTCCTGCTGTTTTTTTTCTGTTCTTTACAATAAATGCTGTGAAAAGAAAGAAGAAACCTTTTATCTTCCCTATTTACATGTGAGCTCTAGACAAAGGTAACAGCTAGAAGAAATCAGCAAGTAGCTAGAAATGCCATAGTGCTTTCTAGAAGGTGAGGGAAATAGGTACACACATTTAGAGAGAAGGCTTGGACATATACAGAGGAGCATCCATCCATGCAGGCGCTGATTTTGGTGCAGATCAGATCATTAGCTAAAGAAGGCTTGGCCAGCATTAAAACAAGCTGAATGCCATTTGCAAGGAGGTCTGCCAACTCTTCTCTCCCTGCTTCCATTGCTCTGTTGTCCCAAAATATAATGAGAAGGGACATGCTATTGGAAATGCTAGTTCGGATACAAGAAACATAAATCATCGACACTTGGGTTATACATGTGCTCTTTTTAATGTACCTGCCATATTCAAAATTGCACATAAAATCAAAGTTAATCAGCTGAAGTCCCACTCCCTTTCTGCAGGGGTCAAGTTAACACCTTTCCCTTGGCTGAGCAAGAAAGATTCTGGTTTAGCCGTCTGTGACAGCAATCGGACTTGCATACAGCTCTACAGCAACTGCACACACTGATCTGTTCGCATACGCATTTTTGTAACTGGCTCACTCCTCTGTTTAAACCATCTCCTTGAAATAACCTTGAACCTCCAGCCATGTGCAGTGTACACGCACAGATACAAATGCCTGCACAAATTCACCATTACCATTCTAAGAATACTACAGTATAATAATGCTTCAGTTAAGCATCAAAACTCCATAGCTTATAATTTTACTTCACTACTTGGGGCAATTTCTGAAAAATACTGTAGTATTTTTAACAGCACATATACGAGAGACCATATATACCGCTGCTGGCCGCTGGTTTCCATAAATCTTTCAAAACCAATATTTATACTCCCATGAAGGAGTGCTGGCTGCTTATTTTCCATCTCTGTAAAAGTGGTCAGATCAATAGTTCTGTGTATGTTACTTGGAAACATGTCACAGCAGCCTCTAAAACCTCTTTTTCCTTTGTCTGAAATCGATTTCTGTAATATGCAAATATTAAGAAAAAGGAAGCTTTAAGTTTCCTCTTAGGATCCTTTGTGAATCCTTCAGAATCCAGACACCACGACGACGGAAAATTAAAACCCTGCCAGCAGTTTACCGTCTCCCCTGAGCGCCAGTCGCGCTGTGATCCTAACACTTTGCTCCAAGCTATGAAATTCTGAAATTTGCATATTCTTCACTTCGGGATTGTTTCGGCAAAAAGGTAAAAACACTGTGGAGCTGCCTGCCCGCAAAAACAACCCTCTCCTCGGACAACCTTCCTCCCTCTGAAGATAACAAGAGGAGGAGGAGGATTTCCACCGCTCCTCTGTGCCGATGGAAAGATAACACCACTGACTCTCTCGCTTTAGATGTTGTTGCGCACTCAATTTTTTAGTTAATATGCAGGATCAGGAAAATTAAACTTGCGTTATGGAGTCTTACTTTGAGAAGTAGCAAAGAGACACGCCATTCACTGGAGCTTTTTGTGAGAGACTTTATTCTCCCCCCCACCCCCCTTTTTTTTTTCCAGCACAGCTTGAGCCCTGAAGCTTTTATTAAAAAAATAAAAAAGGGAAAAAAACCCCAAACCAAGCAATGTACAAAAGTGGGGGGAGTAGAGAAGGTTTAACAAGCTCCAAGTCATAGATTATAAGCTGCTGCTAAAAATTTATGGCTGTTTGGATCTTTGCCACACTGAACAGATTGGCAAGCTGATCAGAATCGCAGCAGGCTGCCTAATGAGTCCCACACAATTTTTCACCCCATATTTTTCCAATAAAAAAGCAGTTAAATACCAACCGCAGCCACAGCAGAGCCTGCCATCTGGCTGCTTTTTTCTCCAGCCATCATTAAAATGGTTCTTGGCAGTTTACACCTCGCTTTTTTCTGTACAGATGTGGAACGAATTTTCTGACAACCCTTGGATGAAACAGGGGGCTTTATTGAGCTTTACAGATTAACTGCCTAACTTCTGGTCCTAATTTTAAGTGTCTTAGCACACCAGAGGCATCATTTTAAGTGAGCTAATTGTACATATCTGAGCCCACCAGCAACATTTGGTTAAGTTAAAGTGAGATTCAAAATCAACATTTTGAAGAGCTGTGTAACCCACGCCATCACGGTCACCAACGTCTGGCCCACGCTGTGAGTTCACAGGGATTAAAAATAATAACCGTAAGGATAGCGTTTGAAAGCGTCTACAGGGGAAACCAAAGAATTATGGTTTGAACCCATTTATTGCAGCCAAATGAATACGAGCAGCTTTATTTCTTATTCTTTGCTTTTACCGTTGTC
Source organism: Chionis minor (assembly GCA_013398295.1). Taxonomy (NCBI): domain Eukaryota; kingdom Metazoa; phylum Chordata; class Aves; order Charadriiformes; family Chionidae; genus Chionis; species Chionis minor. Next base: position 964,455 of record VZSF01003044.1, read on the forward strand.
CCCACGCAGCAGTTCCGTGAGCCGGGGAGTAACGGAGCCCCGTGTTGGCGGCTGCTCCACGGACCCCGGCGCAGCGGAGCGGAGCTGCAGCCCCCAGTGCCCGGTTAGATGTGTTTGGGCCATGGGGCAGCGTACCCCAAAGCAGCTCAGCTCACCTCTTTGTGACTGGAAGGTGACAGTGAGCAGAGGGAGAAGAAAGCTGGTTTTGGGGCACAGAATAACTGTTTTCTACAGTCAAATTTTGAAACCAGAAATGCAAAGCAAAGGTCCTTTAGAAACCTAGAAAACTCAAAATATAGCTAAGAAGCACATTTAAAAACTATTTATGGGCCAAACAGAAGCAGGATAGGCTGGAGATGGATACAGCTGGCTGAATGCCTACGGATAGTTTTGATTAATGTAGTCTGCAAATCCAGGCAGTTTGGGGGATGGGAGCAGGAGGGCAGCCAGCTGAAGTGCAGTTAAGGTGCTCCAAAAACAGTGTTTCTTGTCTCTCCCTAATGACTTGTCAAGACCACAAAAGCAGCAGTGGAAAAGCAGGGACTGGAGCCCAGGTCCTCCGAGGGCAAAGCTGGAGGTCTGCCAGACCCCTCTTTCTCTCCGAAAAGATGACAAACAGCAGCAGAACATCAAGGAGGCTTTTTATCATTTCCCTTTCCTTCGCATCCCTAACACAGATTATTACTTATGCCAATCATCTTATAATGACCAGTGGATTTAAAAAATGAATAATTTATAGGAATGTTGATAACGTTTATTTGTTTTCAGCAAAGACTTCACAGAATCATAGAAAGGCAGTGCAGAAAGGGACCTTAAAAGGTCATTCTAGACCCCCTGCTCTGAAAGAGATTATGGTGGAGATTATGTGCATAATAATGTAAATGACCCTATAACTGTACTCCAGAATCAACATTTTCATTAAGAAATATATTGTCCTTGTAATCCTACTGGTTGGGTAGATAACCTTCAGAGTGCAAGCCGATGCAACCACAGCTATTCAAGCTTGGAAACAGGCAGGAACAGGGACCCCGAGACAGCACGAGTGGGCATTTATTCAGAAACCAAGCAAGCACAGGCTGGAGACGAAGAAAACTGGCTGACTGCGTCACCACAGCTTTAATGAATTATCCTTCTATGACGCCCAAAAAGGGTGGCAGTTTTGGGGGCCGGGAGCTGCACAGCAGCCAGGTGAAGCGGAGAGCTGGTGCGATGGAGATAAAGGGTTCCACGTTCACGCTCTGCTGTTGAAGTCACCCTTGGCCCCCAAACTGTGATATGTCCTATCCCCATTACTGGAAATGGCTGTGCAAATTGCTGACGAAAAAGAGAAAAAAAATCACCTCCATCTCTTTAGTGGGTGCTGAAAGCTCCAATTTATCTCCTACCGATCGACCTAAAACACCAGTTCACCCTAAAAGCACTGATGTACTTTCAACACGGAATCCTGCAGCCTGCTGCAAACCTCCCGGCAATAACAAAACGAATCGACTTGAGCATCAGTAGTCGGGTCAGACAGTTCTGGGGCTCCAAACTCTGTAATTTGGGCCTGGTGTGCAGCATAGGCTAAAGGACCTTGTTTCACAGCAAAGTAAATTAAAAACCAAGCAAACCTGCCAGAGCAACTTTTTGCCCTATTACACTTCTGGTAAATTTTGCTTCTAAGACCCATTACTGTGTGAAGAGGCACACATACACACACTGCCTTGACATTTGCACTTTTTTATATAAACATTTCTACAATATTCCATTACCACAGAACGCACCAGCTAATAGCCAAATCCTTAAAGCTGCTAACAATCAAGTCTGGCTCAGAGTCGCCTCCAAATAACTTCCATTTCTTCAATGCTTTTGCACAGCAGGATTGCTAATAAACAACCGGGCAGTAAAACTACAAGTCAGCCAGTACGGCCTCTGTCTTCTCCAGTGCAGGGAATTGCTCTAATACAATGTGGAAATATATCCTGTGACCAAGCAGCCTCTGGGAATTCTTACATTTCAGGTTGGGTTGTCTTAATTTGGGTTATTTTGGGATATCCACAAAAACGAGTCCCAGTTCCCTTTCCCTTGCTCTCCACCCCCCACAGTCACACACTCCACCAAGCAAAACACTCTAGCTACTTAAATGTGGTCAGGGAATAAACTATTTCAAGAAAAAAAAATAGTCTCATCTTAAATGGTTTCCATCCAATCAAATGATTTAGCCCAGAGGCTAAAATGATTTAGCCCTTACACAAGCCTAACACAATAGCGTTTCCATAACTTACTCAAGCTCTCTCCGTCTGTCCCACAGAGAGTTCCCAGCCCACAGAGAAGATGCGAAGATAATCGGGCGCTGGATCCAAGGCTAGTTTTCGTTTTATTTAGGACTCGTCTGAATCACAGGCCGGTAGGTTACCTGCGCCTGGCAAACCGCCCCTTGTTTTACCGATCTGTCGACGGCTGCGTCCTCAGTGCTGCCATGAGCTTTGCCACCCACTGCATTTCGTCCCCCGTGGCTAACGAGGAGCCAGAGCTCCGGAGCGAAGACCCGGGGTGAGGTGCCAAGCAGCAGCTGTACCTTCACGCAGAAGCCCTGAATACAGCGGCCGTTTGTCCCCTGGGCAGCCACCTCACTACAGAGCATCCTAAAATTCACATTTTTGGCTTTCACGCTTCTTTCAGCCCTGCAGTGTGTTTGATTTTTATTGCTTATTATTACTAACTCAGTGTAACAGACACGTTGCCTTTAAAGATAATGTTCTTAACGGTGAGTCTCAAAACTAGTTTTAGGGTTATTAATGATCCTTTCCTTCTCACTATTTTTAAGGGTTTATGGTTTAGATTTGAGATTTTAGCTGCAGGCAGAAATATGGTGCAAACTGATCCTAGAATTTTTCCCCTCGATCTTATTAAAAATGAATTCCCTTTATTGTAAAGGCAAAAGAAAATGCGCAGTGAAAAAAGGTAACAAATGATTTAGGGGTATTTTCAAGTCATTCATTTTTACCCCCCCCCCCCCCCAAATGATAAATTTAAACCACATTTTCTTCCTAAGAAATATGGCTTTGCTCTTGCAATTAAAAAAGCTCAGCACTTCAAATCCACGGGATGCACGCGGAAAAAAGGAGAGTAAATAAGCAGAAGCCTCTGGACTTCTAAACAGAAGAGCTGGACTCTGAGAGAGACTCATAGAGCCAGGCCTTTGGGCGTCTTGGGGTTATATAGTTTGAATTCTGCATTTATAGGCATCAGCGGGAATTTTGCCAATGGCTTAACTGACTTTTATGCTATAAAGCTAGAATGATCCATTTTGATTAACTGCTCTGACCTCCTGCATAACACAGGCTTATAGCGCAGGGCCAAGATTTCATCCCAAATCTGGACAGAAGAGAGATGCACAACATATGAGTCAGCAGGACAAGCACAACAATTTTAATTTCAAAATGCCAAATCGTGCTGGCAGGGGAAAACAGGGCGGATGATGGACAGTTCTGGATACTGAGAGGTTTCTTGAATTATTGGGAGATATTTGGCTATGTCAAGCAAGCTGACTGAGCTAGCTTTCATCTCTTGTTTTTAATTATCTTTACTCTTTTAGAATTTCCTTGTTGTGCTAAAAGTTGTCCTGGTGTAAGCCTCCTCCCCAGATCTAATCTTTTTGCTTGAGGCAACTGGGGCAGGGTTATTTTGACATGCAAACGAAGAGGACATATGTTGCATGCAAATGAGAGGGCCACAGCTTAGAGCTGACAGATTTATTTTTTTTTTTTTCCCCTGCCCCAGGCATTTCTGTTGTCGCTTAACAGGATTTCCTGGGGATCCACATCAACACTTTCACACCAGGGTCTCTAAGCCCCGGCTGCCCACCGGCCTCCCAAGGGCAGGGCTGGGGACGCCATGCTGTGTGCAGAGGGACAGGGCTGGGGACGCCATGCCATGTGCTGGGCCACGCTGCCCGCAGAGGGACAGGGCTGGGGACGCCATGCGGTGTGCTCGACCATGCTGCCCGTGGAGGACGAGGGGCTGGGGACGCCATGCGGTGTGCTGGGCCATGCCGTGTGCAGAGGGACAGGGCTGGGGACGCCATGCTGTGTGCTCGACCATGGTGCTGGCGGAGGGCGAGGGGCTGGGGATGCCATGCTGCACGCTGGGCCACGCTGCCCGCGAGGGGCTGGGGACGCCATGCCGTGTGCTCGGCCATGCTGCCCGCGGAGGGCGAGGGGCTGGGGACGCCATGCGGTGTGCAGAGGGAGAAGGGCTGGGGACGCCATGCGGTGCGCTGGGCCATGCTGCCCACGGAGGGCGAGGAGGAGGGTGCTGGGCGCTGCCCAGGCTCAGCCCCCGGAGCAGCCAGCTCGCCCCGAGCCCCGCCGGCTTCCCAAAACTGCTTGGGGCAAAGCTGGGCCCAGGCCACCAGCCCAGCCGGCCTCACTCGCTATTTGTTGTTCCCAGGTATTAACGTTGGAAAATTGGCTACTGTGCACTGGCAGTAACTTCTTAAAGTTATTTAATACACGTTATTGTATTCCCATTGTAAAGGGCCCACACCCTGTTCTGATTCAAGACCTAGATACAGGGTCATTATGATGCTATAAACACCACTTTTAAAAGCCTGACTATGTATTGACACAGTTTTTTATATGTGCAGAACAGGCTCTCAAAGCCACTCTCAAACACATGATGACGTTTTACACCAGGCTCGTGTGTCCCCAGGATGGCATTAATTGAAATAGTACTGTGAAAGCAAAGGAAAGTGTATGAAACAGCAAGATCTGTGCAAAATAATTCTCCTTCAGAGATAAGAAATCAAGGCAATTTGGAGAGGAGACCAGATTCTGTGCTCGATCCTTCATCTTTGCTTGCCAAGATTGTAACAGCCATCCAAGAGTGAATGTTACCAGGGGAAGCATTTGAGAACTTGTCTTTGCTACTAAGAAAGGTGCTTAAATTTCAAAATACCCCAAAGGTAAGCTGCCCATCCCCAGACAAGAGTACCGGCAATCAGACTTGCAGGACTTGCATATGTGAAGATTTAAGAAAAGAAAAAAAAAAAAAAAGAGAGAGAGGAAAAAAAAGTGTCTCATAACACTTGGCACAAATCACACCATTCACTGCAAGAAGAAATTGCTTCTGGCCAACCCAGCCCCATGGGCTCAGAGGGCTGTCAGCAAACACCACAACCAGAGCGAACTTGCAGGTCCCTCCCTTTGGTGGGTCTGCTCCAGCCGGGATGGGGCTGCTGACTCCCGGGGGCGGGGGTTGGCTTTTTCAGGATAAACTAATTATATCAACATCCTTACCCACCGCCCTAAATAAGGCGGCTTTGGAACAGAGGCAGAGGAGGAAAGTCTTACAGATGGTACTGCCACTCGGCTGCTTACAGCAAGGCTTTGGTGGCCTCCTGACCTTTGCTGGCTGTCCCCGGAGAGCAGCCCACAGGCAAAGGCAAGAGCGAGTCAGATGGGGTCAACAGATGGCTGAGAATATGGTGCACATTAACACACATTCTTCATGCGTCTCTGGCCCAGAAATAAGCAGGACAGGGGTCTGGCCCCACTACGTTTGGCAAAACCATGGTCATACGGCATCGAAACCTCTACTGGCATCCACCAGCTAGGCAAGCGCTTGCTGCCGGAGTGAAATATTTCATTCTCAATGCACTAGGGCTTTGCTTTTGTGGTTTTGAGAAAGGCACGTTAAATTCTCTTAAAATGTGTTAGGAAAACCCCTGATGCATGATTTGCGCAGAAATGGGTGCAGTTGTGTTGTGCATTGTCAAACTGCGCATATGGGTAACTGATAATCACATAATTTGCCTTGATGCCTCTCTAAAATGACACCATTGTCCCTCTAATTTTGATTCCTTGTAAATAATCAATCAATCAATTAGCTAATCTGCTCAAACACTCCCCCCACCCCTTTATGTTCTCAATTAAAAGTGTGAAAGGCAAGTGCAGACAGATTTACGTGACATTCCAGAGTCAAGTGGCGGCATTGGGTATTTTTCACTGATCTTATCAGGTGCCCTTTCAGTACACTAGGGCTTTCTTGTGATCTTGACTGCTAAGCAATTCTGAGCATTCATTTTTTCCCTGACGGAAGACATGTCTTTATGGGGTTGCCCTTTGGGAATACTTCTCGGAGTATTCTGACTTGGCTTTTTTGATGCAACTTTTGTAGCGATAGCAAAAGGCACCTGGCTTACGCGATGCTAAGCCCTTGCCAAATTTCACATCCTTGCTGCAAAGTATGGAGGTCGGCAAATTTCTTAGCAAATTACTTGCAAGTGCTTATAACCTGACTAAACCATCTTATTCCCCCCCTCCCCCCTTATTTTTTTTAAGGGAGCCAAATATTTTTATTTGAACTTTCCACGAAAAGGAAATCTCCTGCAGGCAGGCACACGACATGGAAAATTTCAGCTCCAACAGCTTAAGTTTGGCAAAGGTACAAGCAATTGATAGTAGCCCTGTAAGGAGAAGGGCCAGACAAGCCCAGCGTCGGGCAGGGCTTCCAGCTCCACCGGCAGCCTGGCCAGGAACGCGTGGACATTGTGGCAGGTCCATGCCCTCTCCCAGGCAGCTGTTTCTAAGGAGTCAGGAGAAGTGATTTGTGGTGTGTACATTGTGCGTGGATTACCACAACGCAGAGGCTGAAATGTAAGAAGGCACAGGCGTACAACCAGGGAGCTTTAGAGTAGAGGAAGATGGATCAGCTGTGGCTACTCCGTAACACTTGAAAGACTTACACAATATTCATACAGATTTGTAGTCTGCCTCAGACATTGCAGGTGACGCTCGCTGCAATACAATCCCTACATATAATGTTAAATTATGTCTTCAATCAAAAGGAAATGGAAATTCCTCAAACTAAAAAATAACAAGTCGAGACTTTGCCAAAATAAAAATCGAATGAAGAAAATGAATTGGAACAGCACAAAACTGAGCAGCAACTGGAAAGGCACAATACCTTCCCACAAGCCAAAGCCTTACTCACGTACACTGTATAAAATATAAAATATTCCTTCAGGAACTAGCCAAAGATTTTTTTTTTTTTTTAAGGATTGAACACAATCAAGCTCATTATTAAATTTTACCCTTCTGTAAGTGGCAAGGATATATTTGTTATCGTAAAGCATTAGTGATCACACTGCTCTCTCTTCTTCAGATGAGAGGTGGCATTGCTCTGTGGACTAAAAATGGCATTGCAGGTACGCTGCATTCAGGTCCCCGCGGGGTTGTTAATTCCTGGGGGCACTGAGGCGATGCCACACTCACTCATTTCTGCTACATAACTACCTTAATATCCTTTCCCTGACACAATCGTTGCACTGCAGCTAGAAAGGAGTGCCACCACTACTTTAAGAGCAACAGCCAGTGATCTCAGTTATTTCAAGGGAAAATCTGGTTGCGCTGGGGTCTCTAAGAATTTTGCTGTCAATTTTAATGCACCGGGATCTCACCTTTGGTATCATTGTCCCCTAATGAAACAGGGATGATCACACTTGCAGATCTGTTAGAGTGGGACAAGGACAAGTTAATGCACGTTCCGCATTCAGAATGTGTAGAATAAGTGCATGAATTATTTATGTGTATAAATTTAAACTCTTTGATTGAAATGCAAGACTGGTTGATTAGAAATAAACTTCCTCCATCTTTGATACTTAGGTGCTCTGCCACAGGAGCTTCAAACAGCGTGGGCTCCCTGGCTGCACGCTCCCACCTCCTCCTCAGTGCTCCTGACATAACGCAGGAATCCGGAGCCGACCCAGCCGAAGAGGAGCCACACAAAAGTACGCCCGAAGCCCCAACTTTTCAGCCTGCCAAGTTTACTGGACCGGCTCACTGCACACACACCGCGGTGAGGCTGCCAGGGCCAACGCCTGGCTGAGACTGAGCAGCACCAGCTTCCATCAGCCTCAGCGACCATCCAACCTCACACCAGTCCCTACTAAATCTAACTCCTCCTAGAAATGGCTTTTTCCTTGAAACCAGATATATCTGTATCTCTAGCTATCCGTGCCAGTAGCGCAGTAGCTTAACAGAGGTCCATCAGAGGCATACTGCACTTAATGTTTTAACCACCTCATTTAGTAATCTGCAAAAAGGAAAAAGGCCCAGACAATTAACTGACATGGTGATTGGTTATCAGGGGGTCCCAAAGGTAGAGCTGCAAGACTAAGAAATGTGTATTGAGAAAACAAAGCCGCACAACCGATAACACTCTGTGTAGATAAGGCCCCTCAGTCAAACCTGCTCTGCTCTCACTGATGCCGATTGAAGTCACCAACTTTTAACGCTCTTTGCTCCAGACACTGGGTAGATACCAACTAAAATGTGGCTTTCTGTAAGAAAAGCATAATCCCTTATCTGAAAAAGTTTTTAAAAACAATTTTAAAAACAATTTTTGTTAGAAAACAATTAACCCTTGGCTTCACCTTTATCAATGGTCTCAGTCATTGGGCAAAAAAATTTCCAGCAAATTCAGTTGCTGCTGATACAATTTAGGGCCTCAGTACAGCATTGAAAATAACAACTGAGTACTTGTCCCATGATGCCGGAGCAGTGTGCTCAGCGAGGGAATGTGCTCAGCGAGGGAATGTGCGCAACTTCGTAATTTTGCCTGGTTTAGGTTCAGATGCTGAGCGAGGAGCTTGTATATAATATGAAATGGGGTAAGAGAACATCTATTATTAATGCAGTCTCACGAAGCAATTAATTTGCTGGGTCATGAACTCACTGCCTACACAGAAATCCCACAGCAGAAGAACCCTGAATCCGAGTTCAGCTGAAGGCACTTACGTGTGGGGTAGCGTCTCCAAGACCTGCAGGTGTTTGCGCTGAGTCTGGTGCCATGGACCAGTATGAATCGTACCACGTTTACTCCAGGAGACCTGCACGACCACCTCAGCGGAGATCACCATCCATCACTCCTCTACTTTGCTTACAACTTTCCTCATTAAGCTCAATGCATATTTAATTCCAGTTCACACAGTCCATGCTTTACACGGAGCAGAAACACCACACTCAGTTCATCTTTCATTTCCAAAATACACTTGCTCACTGTTTTTAAGCAACACAGGTGGCCTGTGTGCACAAGCACACCAGACCAGACTTTTAACCCATCCCAAGTCTTTCAAAACAGCCGTACGGCAAAGCCGACACCACCCAGAGCTGCTGGTGTGGATGTGGGAGAGGAATGTGAGGTAGAAATACTCTTTTTTGAAATTATTTTCAAAAAAATGATGGCTTTCACACTTTCCTTGATACAAGGTAAGACATGCTGGCTTCTCCCCACCTAAGGCAGCCTTCCCTCCCAGCCACTATCAATAATCTCTGTTCCAGCAGGCTGAGGCATACGCTGGCTGGCTTTGCTGCACAAAGTCTCTCTCTGCTGGAAGAGGCATTAATTATAAGCAGGCAAGAAGAAACTTCTGCAGCATTGATGACTGCTCTGTTGGGTGCTTTTCCTTGTACTAAGCTTGTTTTCATTAACTTTCCAAATAAATGATAAAAGGCACAGGCATGGGCAACAGAAAGACAAACCCATAATCGCTGGAGTAGCTGGCTGGTTTCCTACATGTATATGAGGAAGCATTGTTTAGATCTGTGCAAGTGCATTCGCACATTGGCTTTCCTGCCGAGCCGCTCAGCTCATCCAACCACCAGTATAAAACACGAGCTCGCTGTGAGCTCCAGCACTTGGCTACCTTCTTGGTATCGCGGTTTCAAGCTAAACCCAAACTCACTTAGGGTAGGAAGTTTTGTGTTCTGCCAACAGACTTGGTAAAAAGAAGTTAACAAAGAGGTGAATCGATGGCACTCTGCTCTTACTGAGATGCAATGCTGACAACACTCAGGTTTTTAATATGAAATATTGATGACTGTTACATTCATGATTATGCTGATTAAAATTGTGGTTATTGATTGTGTTGATAATTACTGCATTTTATATACATGCAGATGCTCAGAGCGTGGGCCAGAAGAGACACTTCCCTCCAAGTGCTACCCAGACAGACAGCAAGAAGAATATCTGATCAAAGTTCTGCTTTAAAAGGTCCAGGTTCCAAGTGTACAAGTTTTAAAGGAGACCCCGTGCTTGAGCAGGAGTCACGGCTTTCACTGGCAACTGCAAACTAATCTTCCAGACCTCACAGCTAGGTTAAAAAAACCAACCTGAAAAGCCCCCATCAGCAGAAACATTAAAAGACAGATTAAAAAAATAACCCTAATTCAACGCGTTGTTCTGAATAATGGTTTTTAAGAAAAATCACATTATTTTCTGGAGCCTGACTCATGAGTTTTAAACGTTAGGGGTTTGCCAAACTGCTGGTATAAATCTGGAACTGCTCCACTGACGTCACTGAAACTGCACCAATGTAAAAATGGCATCAGGGAGAACAGAAACAGGCTGAGAGAATTGGACAGCTGTGACCACTAACACAGGCTGCGCATTAGGAAAGATCAAAGACTAATTTTTACAAAACATTTTGGCTTGGTTTTTATTTTACTGAATTAGGGTAAAACACGGCCCACATTTGCTCTCAGTAGCTTGATGGGCTAAAAATTCTTCACTGACTTTTGAACACAGCATAATACCAACGGGTAGTTAGTTGGCTGTTCTTCTGAGAGGTACTTCTATCTGCTGCTAGGAGGCTTCAGTCACTTGAAATACAGGATTATCTCTCCTCCTAACTGCATGACTGCGGTGAGGACGCTGTAGCAGATAAACACAACCTTCTGGTCTAAAGTCCCACCCCGTAGCCAGACTTCATTACTCAGAAACATCCCCGTCCTCTTGGCAAGGGGAACAGAGACCAACAGGAATGCCTCTGAAGGTTAAACACATGAACCTTTTGTCACGTTAAAAAATGAGAAAAAGGGGAGGAAAACGGCACAGGCAGAGGAGAGCACTACAAATCAGGCCAACCGACTGCTCGGCAGAAGCAGAGGGCAAAGGGTGTGCGCACCATTAGCCAGCGGGGAACACACTGCCCAGAACGGCTGTTCACACCCAGCCTCTGCAGAGAAGACAGTCGTCGCAACCGAAAACCCCTCCGAGCCAGCAATTTTTAGGCATGGATTTTGCATGAGGAAATGCGGGATCTTGGCAGCAAGTGCGTTACTGATACGAATGATAAAACAGCAGGGTTATATGAACATGTCTGTCTCCAAGGCCAGAAGAAAAGAAAAGCTAAAATCTCTAAGGTGCTTTTCAGAGAAGAATCATAAAAGCTACAGACTGTATTTCCCAGGTATTTTGTACCGTGATTAAATCTGTTTCTAGCATTACACCTTTAAGAAAGATCAAAGGTAGGCAGTGAGGGAAGGAGGTACACACTGACTTCCACTAATTGAAGCAAGCTGAAGCCTCCAGCACCTTCTGGGTTCTCCCAAGCTTCCCTCTGTATCTCAGCATTTCCTCTGCCCTCCCCTGTGGCCTCCCTGCCCCAGCCCTCGCTACGGCGAGTGCATCCAGATGACTGACACAACAGAGATGCCTTTTATAGCTGCTTGGGTACAGGAGCAGGAATAAAAACATCCCAAATCTCAGTAGAACCACTGCCAGAAACTCGCGCTTCTTTCATTGTTTGATTTCTGTGCCTCATTTCTTCCGTCTTTAAGAAAGGACATCAAAGAACATCAAGGTTTAGGAGCCGTTAACAACGTGTGCATCAACACCAGTATCGGCGAAACACGGCATGCAACTCATCCCAGTAACAAAACCTATCAAAGCAAAGCTGTACTGGGAAAAACTAGTTTCTCAGCATAACTGTATGTGCAGCAAGGGGTTTTGCCAACCTCCTCCTACCCCAGACCAACCTAATTAAGCTGCTAGAACCTGTAGTGTAAAGATAACCATGGCATCCCACGTGGGGCTTTGTAATAATCTCACTCTGACTCAAGGGCGATAACGCCGAGAGCACCGTGGATTCCGCACTCAGCTAAAGAAGCGTACTTGGCCACCTCTCTTCTTACCATTTACCTTCTCCAGTGCCTCTGCTTCCTTCTCTCACGCATCTGTGCTTTGACTGTAAGCTCTTGGGGAACTCCTGGGAGGTGCTGGCTCCCCCGGAAAGGCTGCGAGTCAGGGTCTGCACTAGCTTCTACAGAGGCTCCAATTTCCATCCACTCATCCCACTGCGCTTGTGTATTGGTGAGGAAGAGAGTTCCTTGTAAATGCCTCCAAGGGTCAAGCACAACTTTGCCTTTGATGCTTAATAAAGTTTTGAAATCAAAAGCACTATGTAAATGTTGTTCTTATTATCAGGTAGGTGTGCTCTGGTTTTCTTCCAGGAGAGCTCAGCTGCTGAAAGTGGCTGGTATTAGAAGCAGGGCTCGGATGTTCGGCATTCAGCTTTGCAGCGAGGAGACTGACATAAGAGCTTGGCACACAGCAATGAAAGAGGACGCAATCTGATTTGGCAAATTAGCCCCTGGGATGATGCAGTTGCCATATGTACCTAGGTGCCAAATTTCAAATGGAGCAGAGTGACCTGACCCTGACCTTTGGCTCAGAGCGCTAAATTCCCTCTCCAGGGAGCCTCTCTAGCCTGAAGCGTGTTTCAAAGCTGTGAAGAGAATAAACGTATTCACCTGGGGGATATTTACAGCAGAACATTTGTTTTCACTTATGCTGAAATCTAAGGAGAGTTTTGGTAGAGTCTCCGCATGTCATTCATTCCAACAACAGGTTTTGCAACTCTTCTTATGCAGGTGTCTGAGCCCTGTGCAAATCTCGCAGGCCGACCACAAGTATCTGATGAACTCTCTGTTATAGCCAATAATTTGCCCAACCTGGGATTTTTTCAAACAAAAGCAAACATCTTCTTTCTCACTGCTTACCAAAGAACAAGACAAGGAGGCTGCCAGTTACAAAACTATGCTGCTCTTAATAAATATACTCAAGAAGTTTACAAGTAGCATCGTAAATAATTTAACCTACGCTTTCCAGAAGCTGAATGAAGTGTTTTGGTTTGGTTTTTTTAATCCTTCCAATGCAAACTAGTAGTTAGCTTGCTAATTAAAAACAATTGCTTAGTGGGTCATCAGGCAGCAAGTTAGACAGGTTAGACAGAAGAATGAATGTTAACTAGAGGCAACAGATGGAGCTTTCTGAGCTTCAGACTAGTATTATGATACCCAGGAATAATAAATAAAGAAATACAGAAGCAGTAAGGAAAAGTAAGCGAAGGCAAGTAAAGGTTCAAAGAAAAGGCAGATTAGTAAAAATAGTTCTACAACACAAAACAACTTTAGATCTTTACAGTCCAGTTCAGCAATGAAAAGCCACTTATGCTCAAAAGGCAACCTCCATGTGGCTATGCTTTCACTTGGCCTTTGGCTTTATTGGTTTAGTTGACTTACATTAATTTTACGAAGTACCCTGGTACAGACATAAAGCTGGAGATCATCTCAAACACGTGCCTGCTCTTCTGGAAAGCAGAATCAGTCCTAGAAAAAACTGCTTTCTTTTTTTCCAACCCACTCAAAAGATGGGTGGTTTGAAAACTTACCCAAACGCTTTCTTCAGATTCAAGCTGGGCTTGAAAGAGATGGTGGAAGTATTCAGAGAAAAGCGGAGAGAAGAACCGAAAGCAGCGCGATGGGCCATGCAGTCGGCTTTGGGAAAGGCAGCAGTATAGATAAACCAGGCTTCCATTTAGTCAGCTAGCAGAAATACATCTTTATTTTAAGGAACGGAGTCACTTCTGAAATGCATCATTTGTTTAAATTACAGGAAATAAAGGTTTACAACCAGGGATGAGCTTGGCAAACCTTGTTAACAAAAAACAATGGTTTGTACAATCTGCAGAACCTGATCTCTGAAAGCCTGATACATCCCTAAAAGCAGCAGAAAAAGGGGAGGGAAGGCTTTTGTGTTTCTATCCAAGTTTCACAGAGAACATCTGTTTGCACCCTAAAACACACACAGGCATTTGATAAACACTTTCTTTCTTCTCACTTTAGGATGGCTCTTTAGCTCACACAACATTTAACACTACTTTTTATACAGTCTCACCCATTTCATGTGCCATGCAGCCAGGCACGAAAAAATAGATGTTTAAGGATGCAAAGTAGAGAATTTAAAAAAACGTGGGGAAAAAATACTTAGGGTCATCCACACAACCTTAATTAAATTCTCCTTTTGCGTGCATGCTTTAGCTGTGTAGTAAAACCCTTCTTGTTTTCAAAATCCGGCTCCTGCGTTTCCTCAGTCCCCTACAGCAATCCCTTCACAGGCTCTGGTTCCCCTGTCACCGCATCAGCCCACACCTCCACCCTGCAGCATCTGCCATCTTCCTCCACGCTGCTGGATGCCAACAGGAAAAGCTGTACGTGTAAATGGGACGTGCTTTTGCCATCTCCCATCTCCTCTGCTCCAGAACTTTGCTGGCAGCAAGGAGGAGAAATAAGTGGAAGAGCACCATGTGCTGAAGTGTTTCAGCTGAAATTCACCAAAATAATTCAGTCTGAAGAAGATGCTCAACAAAGAACTCCACAATGATGAAGCCTGGCCAGATTGTAAGCACATGAAAGCAGAGCCTCGTGGTATAAATTATAAGACGACCTTAACACCTGGCTTTTCTTCCTGTCCTGTTTACAGGAGGTGGGAAAAGACCTCTCTGTTTTGTGACTTTGAGAAGAATGAAGAGAACACGTCTCTCAAGCTCCCCCCAAATAAACAAGGATAATTTGTGCATCCAGGATGACAGTAAAGCTTGTCAGAAAGAAGCTTCTAGCAGAGCATGAAGTCAGCCGCACATGACAGAGACAAATACTGTTTCAGGGAAAAAAATTGTGCTGAGATTGGACAAGATTTTCCATACTCGCCTTTAGAAAATAACCCTGAACTTTACTCGTATAAAAACACACTGAGAGACAAGCATCTTTTACCTTGCCTTGGCTGCTTCAGAAGAACACTAAGAATAAATCATAGGAACAAACAAAATACTCATAAAAAACCCTCGCTGCATGACACAGACTGGAGCAGAGGATGCACTGAAACACTGATTCATGAGCAATACCTCTGAACCTGCTATTGTAAATGTCATTTCCCAACACATCCCCAGTCCTACCAGCTGGGTAAAGCTGCAATTAAAGAAGTGGGAGTGCTCTGCAAGCCTTCCTTGTCTGTAACAAACCCACATCCAGCTATTTATTAGGTAATCCAATTATTCCGATGAGACCTTACTCCATGCATTTATGTCTAGTCAGACTACAGGAATAGCCTATCAACCTGGGTGTTTTTCTTACGACGCAAACCTCTGTTCCTCTAATAACACAGGTTATTACAAAACACAGCTACTGCACAAAACATTGCATCTCCTTTGCATCTCCCCTTCTCTCATCGTTTTCCAGTTGTTTGCAGAGCAATTACATGCCCAGCCACAAAGGAGAACAGGTTGAGACCAGTCTCCCGCAGCCGCTTCTTGCACCGTGCTTTCTTCCAGGCCTCCCCATCAACATCTGCAGAGCTACCTCGTTATTTTCCTCATAATTTTGCTTTACGGCAACACGGTTGATGGCCTTGAAGTTATGACAAGGCCACTGCTTACCATCTTGGCTTGTGGGACCTTTTCAGAGCACAAAAATCCTCTCTCTTGCTTTTTCCCTGAAGCACGAGCTCCCTGGCGCGGGGACAGCCTTCTGTGAAGTACTTATCCTCCAGCGGCTGGAGCTCCTGGAGTCTTTGATACAGCAAATAACACAAGGGTGTTTTCCAGCATCACCCAACAGAGCTTTCTTTGGAAATCAATGACAAAGTTGCAAGACCAACTATCAAAGCATCTAAGCCACAGCCTCTTCTGCAACAAGGGTTCAGAAATCTCTCGCAAATAGACCCATGAAAGAAATGTTGAAGAACTTGGATTCCCAGCCAATGTGTGAGGCAAATCCCAGTTTACACTCCATTTGAAACTGGCTCTTTCAAGGGGTGCAAGGCTTTTGCTTGGAAATATGCCGAGGGAGGACCTTGGCCTGTATCCATTGACCTCTGATGACAGAGATTAGATAACAAGTGAATGGAAGTGCTTTCAGCAGTGATGTTGTGTGCTGAGAGACATAATAAAGAGCATGTATCATGGCAATACTCAGCACATAAAATTCCCTGGAGAGATTACCCAGTGAGAAAAAAAGGCTTTGGTATGTCCCTCTTTGTTACGCTGATTTTCCTGACTTTCCTAGAGTAAAGAATACTTTCCAGCTCTCTCCTGCTCTGAAAAATGCTACAGCCTCTGCAAACTCCTGAAGAAACTTGCAGTTCTTGATGCCTAAGAGTCACTTCTAAACACTCTTTATTTCCTTCTCTTTAATGCTTTTCACCCTTTGCTTTCACTCGAAGCATCTGATAAAGTCAGACCCAAAAGCTAGGGCACAGGAGAGGAAGGCACGCAGGTCTAAGCCCAGGCACATCTATGGCCATGTGAAAATGACAAACAAAACCAAAACCAGTAAGGGAGTTTCTAAATGCAAAGGACCACAGTCGCCTGTCTAGATATTCATCAGGCAAAACTTCTCATTTAAACAATTGGCTTTTCTTATTTTTTTGGTACTGTTACGCGACACAGCCCGTAAAATTTGTGTAGGAGACAAAATTTTGAGGGACAGACACTTTGTCAGCCTGTGCTTCCCAAAACGCTTTGGGCCTTTCTGGTGCAATATAAGTAACTCAGTAATCGCTGCTGCTTAATAACGCAATGAAGATTGCAAACCAGTGAATTATGCTGTATCGGTGAGAAATAGGTATCCAAGGCAGGGTTCACTTCAAACAGACACAATTCCCTATGCAAAACACAAAGCTGTGCAAAATGTAAGAGGCTTGTTTCATTAGCTAAAGCTTTTGATCAGCTACAAGTAGAGGAAACACCACAGTGCCTGTAATAACTCACACAGAGTTTTTGTCATGCTTCTGACCGAGTCTGCCCAGTTTTACACTCCTTTCTTCTAATTAAACACAAGCAAGATGCCAACTTTGGACTTGGGATTATTTCTAGTGGTAGAACTTTACACCTTTCACCTTGCTGTGTCTAAATGTCTCACTTCCAACCTTTGCCCACGTCAAAGATGCATATAAACCTCTGCCCACGAGAAAGCCCATCCCAGGTAGCTTCTACAGAAGCAGAAACTACTGTCTACCTCCTCTGGGGCTGGTGGTGCCACTGGATGTAGGGTCTGCTTGAAGCCGGACACCGTCCAAGCCACAGGCACCAGCCAGGTGCAGAGCCCAAAGCCGTTCTCCCTGCCGTGTGTCGCCTTCACCCTGTGCTCTGGGGAGCAGCTCTTTCCTGTGCAAAGCTTTCCTGAGCCCTGGAAACATCACAGCTGCCTTCGTGGAGCAGCTGATCTGCACAGGAATCCCAGTAATCAAATCATGGCGGTGGCTTCAATGCCATCCCCCACCACCGTACGAAAGGCCACCGGGCAAGGATTACCTAGGACAATTTAATTATGTGTGAAAACAGCTGCAAAGCTTTATGGGGTTTTAGGGTTGTTGTTCTTTGGGTAGGAGAAGGGAAAGGAGAAGGAATTAGACACGGAGCGAGCTGGCCGGGGATGACCTGTGATGGCAGGGAGGCCCACTGTCACAGACACACACGAGCAAAAGATTAAGGACTGCTGTATACACAGGCGGTTTTCTCAAAGGGTTTGCTTTTTGTGACTTGTCACCTGGAATAGGGTCGGTGCAACCTGCTGCGTCTCCCACACTCCTAATGCCACGAGAGGTGGCTGCTCGTTTCCTGCACCCACCTCTTCATCACACGAAAAGGCTACTTTGCCACTATTTATATATACTTCCATGTTAAGAGACCATGGTGGCCTAAGAAGAAGAGAGGTGCATTCTTGCTGATACTAGTTGAAATCTTGGTCATATTTAAATCAACCTGGGTTTTATTACAGCCTTCAAACAGGCCAGTCTCACCCATGAGAGGACAGCGTCTGGAGAACGCCAAGTTATCTTTTAAATCACCTTGTCTGAGATATTTTGCCTTCCTTGATTCCATTAAAAGGTTTCCGTGCTTTGCAAAATATCTGTGGAGGAAAACAAACCGCCACAGAGAATACTTCACTTGGTATTAACTTTCATAAGGCACGATGAGAGCTCATCAATGCCGTCTGTAAGCTGGTTGATTTAAGGACTCCACCAAACATGTCTCACACAGGAATTACAATACATGTGGTATTTGTTTGGTTTTGTTTTTATTTCAATTTTATTTCTGGATTCTACTTTGCTTTGTAAGTTATTTTTCTTGCCTGACAAGCAATGTCCAATTATTCATGCACTGCCTTTTTTGTTTTGTTTTAAGCTGACATTTTGCCCAAGCTTAAGACCGCAAGATGCTTACTAGAGTGGTCCTCCTAGCTCCAGCGAGGTCCCCTGTACTGCTGGCTTTTAAAAATTAGTACATACTAAACCTAATACACATAAACCCAAAGCACACAGTTAGTGACATCAGCCACAATTTCCCCCTCCATATTCGTGCGTGCGTTTTCTCCATCTCTGCACAATGGTGTTTCCAACCTGAAAACAATGCATATAAGGAAAAAATATGGGTTTGTGTGATAGGATTTCCAATGGAGCCTGAAGGACTTCAGTATCCCCAGACTATAAAGAAAGTCCAGAGAACAGAATGCTTAACATCTCCAGCCTCCTTTGAATTCCCAGCCTTACTGAACCAAGAATAAAGAAAGCCTGGCCCATAAGCAGGA
This sequence comes from Chionis minor, assembly GCA_013398295.1. NCBI lineage: Eukaryota > Metazoa > Chordata > Aves > Charadriiformes > Chionidae > Chionis > Chionis minor. Next base: position 983,144 of record VZSF01003044.1, read on the forward strand.
ATCCACTAATTGAAGAGAAATGGGGTTTATTTGTCTTGGTTTCTGAAGTCACAGTTCTCTCCACTTCTAAAAACATAAGTTTCTCACCAGTTCTTTTCCACCCTAGGGCTGTGACCTAAGCAGCTTAAATGATACACAGATTTTGGTCGAAATCTGCTCCTTATTTACTGGACTTCAAATGTGCAAGCAATTACTGAATGGGTCTCGTTTATTGAATAAAACTATTTAGGCATTATGTTTACAAAGGCCTAGAAACATTAAAATCTAGTGAAAAACAATTATTTTTACAGAATACATCTGCAAGCAATATGAAGTCATTTTGTTTTTGTAAATTTCTCTGTAATAGACTTATTGTTGATGTGGAAAATGTTCACATTGCAGCAGTGAATTATTTTGAAATGCCAAACTTAATAAAGGAGAAATTATTGCAAATAATATCACAACCCTTAAGGAAAAAAAAAAAAGCCAAAATACCAGTGGTTTCCTGACTAGTCAATCCTCTTCAGATTGGCAGACCTCTTCAGACTAATCAGGAAGAGTTAGACAAATAGTTACTTTATTATGGAGGCTGTCAAATAAATCAGAATCTGGCGAGCAACTGTTGCTGAGCCCTGCAGCCCGGCTGGCTGCTTTTCCTGTAAAACCAAGGCAGTTACAACAGACGCACGTATGTGTGTTTGTCTGCAGAGCAACGTGTGGGCTTCAGGCCTCTAAACAAAACTTCTTCCAAATTTGGGCCAGCATTTTTCTTGGCTTCCCCAGGTTTTGTTGTGAAACATGGCTGAGAGAAGAAATGTTTTCTAACCAATTAATTCAAGTCACTGCTGTTATTTTTAATGGAGAGCTCTGAAGCTCAGCTCACAAAGGGTAATGAGAAAATAATGTTTTAAACAACACCATCAGAGGAATTAGGCCACGGACTTGAACTACATTATCCGATTCTCGCCGCAGAGTTATTTTGCCCCCAAATGTTTGCTCTTTACAGTGGCACGATGAATGGGAATTTTGCCTAAAGTACAAGCCTGAGACGGCCACAACTGAAGGTCAGAGACCAGCGAGTCTCAGCCATCAGCCCCAAGAAACGGTCGCTTGTGCTGCCAGCCCCCGCACGCCAAGCGGCTCCGAGAGCCGCCAGGTTTTGCCTGTTTGGGAACAAGTGAACACTGAGGTTTTAGCAGGGCCCCGGGGCACCTTGAATCCGCTGTCCCACAGCGCTTCAGCACACGTTCCAGCTGATGCAGAGGAGGCTTCGGGACAGAATCAGACTTCAGCATTCCTCAGTCATTCCGCTCAATGGAGGGAAGGAGAGGGCTACGTCGAGGGGTAAGTAACAACATCACCTTTTGCCCCTCCATTCAATCCATTCTGCGTTGATTATCTACATCGAAGAGTACTGACTCGAAAAGCAAGCACAGGGCAGAGGGAAGGCAAGAAGGAGACGGGGCAGGGAGGGAGGAGGACAGTTTGAAATTAACACCCAGAATGGGTCTGATGAACACTGGGGCTCCCAGTCCTGTCTGTTTGAAATGTTTCCAAGCACAGCTATTATACAGAATATACTCACCACCTGAACAGCCAGGAATTGTAGTTGGAAACTGTAAGTGTGCCCAGGCAAGAGCTGTACTACTTCTGCATCCTTTACATCCACGGCAATGCGAACTGGCAGCACTGACAAATCAATTCAACACCGGGGATGTTGCAAACTTGCTAAGAACACGGGATATAATAACTTCTGAAGCTAATAAGATGGTTTAAAAACATCCTTTTTTTGCACTGGACCACATTAAAAGCAAACAGTGCAGACGGACTTGCACCTGCCTCCAGATGAAAGTGGCAGCTACTGTAGTGCTATTCTTAAGATGAATTAACTGTTAATACAGATCTGCTTTAGTTCTAATTGACTTTACAGTCCTACTAAAAATAACTATTCATCTAGCTGGCAGGCATGCTTCTCCCCTTCTCCATGTCTCAATATGGACAGGGAACACTGCAAGCACAGTTGGTGAACAACTGTCCACCGCCGGTAGCAGAGCTGCTGATCACTGGCACTCGTCTGCTAAAAGTAATTTATTTGGTGCAAAACCCACTCCCACAAATTCAGCTCGCTGGAGCCTGTGTTGCCATTCCCACGTGCGTGTATGAAATGAAGACGGTGCCACAAGGGAAACTCAGCCTTCTCCTTCCACCTCCACTCCTGCAGGTCGCCGCTGCTACTACCCCTGCAGGGATGAGCGTCTCCCAGTGTCCCGCTCTGTGGACAGGCGTTGTGAATGGCAACTGCTGTCCTCCCACATGCAGCCTATTTCCCATTTCCTTCCCAATTTTTCTATGTGTTAGATTTATTTTGATTTTTAAGTGAAAATAAGTTTCTACTCATCTGTTTAAGGCAACTCGCCCTTCCATCTGGCTTACACTGTCCATCATCACCTGCTGTCCTGCCGTGAGCCACTTTCTGAATGTTTGAGCTGTTGATGGCTGTTGGCGATGATGTATGAAGCAGAAACAAAACCAGAGTTGCAAAGACTTCGAAAGGTTGAGGATAACTAGGAACATTGTTTTGACTAAACACAGACATTTACCCTGAGAAGCTGTCACTTCTTCCAACCTTGCTCTCCCTCTCTGGAGCCACCTTTTAATTTGTTGCAGTTGCACAAATGATCTCCGTGTGTTAAGAGTTCAAAGGAAACAGCCATCCACAAAAACTTCTTGATACTCCACCACCTTAGAAGACACTTCTCTGATGAAGTTATGAAAACAGGCTCTAATGCCTTAGAAAGAGTAAGACTTTCAACATAGTATGGAAAGCTTTATGACTTCTTAACAAAGCAAACCCAAAACATATTCCAGTTCAGCTAAAGGTAATTATTTTTTCAGGAATCTTCTCTCACCAGCAGAGACAATTAGGGTTAGAAGGCAAACATCCAAGGGTTAGTTTTGGCTGAGACAGCACAGTCTGCCATGCAGACTCACGTGGAGAGCATTTAGAGCACAGAGCTGAACCACGGCACTTCTGACTGACTCACTGTGGGACTGCACGTAAGCTGCATTTTCTCTGAGCCTCAGTTTCTTCAGTGGAAAATGCTAATAATGATGTTTCTCCAACTTCCGAACAGATTTCGGATAAAACATACTCACAAATAATTCGTGTGTTATTTGTACATCAGGAGTGACCCGTCACCAGGTCATCTCTTCCATGGGAGGACACACTCTCTGTCCTAAACGTAACATTTGCAGTAAATACAAACTACCAGTAAATGCACACCATCCTACGTACAATATCCAGTCGGCGCTGTGGGGAAGAACCGCAGATTGGTCCTTGCTGGCAGCCTGTCTCATGGAGACAAGTGCCAAGCAGAGATGGCCGGCTCGCAGCCCAGAGCCCAGCAGCACGGGCGATGCAGAGGAGGTGCAAGCGATGCCGTCAGACCAAAACAGAGATGGGAAGATGTAGCGTGGTGCAGGATGTTGAAAAGTAGGACAAGAAACTCACATTTCACAAAAAAGGGGGGCTAAAAATAAAAGCATGGGAGGGAGACCTTTTTGGTGGGATGTACAATGTCTTTTTATGGGGACAAGCTAAATAACCACGATACTAGAAATTCTACTTTCTTCAACTTCACCTTTTGTGGGTAGGGTGAGGTTATCTATAGATGTAAAGAGGGGAAAAGTGAATGCAGTTACTCAGTAACCAGGACCTGAGTGTCCATAATATATAGTGACATGTATAACACACACTGGTCACTTCAGCCACCTTTGTGGCCATTAATAAAAAGAACCGACACTTTAAAATCTCTGTCGATTATCAAAGGTTACTTTGCACTTCTGTCTTCACGTGATACCCTTACCTCAGCTTATATATGAATGGGATCCCTTTCAATTTTAGGCTAATGTTCTTTTATATTTATAATATTCAGGATAGCAACACATGCTTGATTACCTTTAAAACACTTACTACGATTCCATTTAAAAATAAATGAATCCCATTTAAAAGTGACTTGTCCCCATTTTCTAGTATTTATGGACAAGGACATATGGGGCTGATTTCTCTCCTTATTAATGAGCATGTCTGAGACTTAAATCATTTAAATTATTCATTGACAGCAATTGGGCTACTCATGCAAACTCCCACTTACATAAGGAGTCCCAGTGATAGGACCAGTCAAGTGGATGAAGATGGCTGAACAGATACTGGGATGCACCGAGCACCCACAGACACCGCTAACTTTGATTAGGGTGAGCAGTACTTTTGAAAATTGGGCCCCGTCTTCACTAATAAATAGAATTTATCTGGGGCTTTCAACATGGTCATTCTGAATGACATTTTCTTCAAAGGTTGCCACGAGTGAGGTTCTGAGGGGTGAAGTAGCTGAAGAAGTACGAGTGATTGTGCACTGATTACCCTAACGAAACCCAAGCCTGCTGCGAGACATTTCTAGAGCACCAAGTTATGCGGGACTTTAATTTTCAGTGTGGGTTCAGGGTGCTCCTGACAGCGGCCAGGCACGAGGTGGACACCTCTGCAGAACCTGGGCTATGAAAGCTTCCATGAAGAACAAAGCTGACTTGAGCAAATGGAGCAAATCACATCCAAGCAGCAGAAACTGCCCGTTTCTAGTATGAATACTACTGTTCCTGCAACATTGAGGTCTGAGACAGGAGATGGATAAATCAACTGCACTGTTGAGCTTGGACTGTAACAGTCCAAATGACAAAGGCTGTGAACATTTAAAACTCTGCTATAAAGAGACCTTCCAGCCTGTCTCTGACCACCTCACTGGTGGACAACCTTGAGCTAACTCCAATCAGTGGAGTCAGAGTGAGACAAATAGGAATCATCCTTCGTGGGAAAAAAACAGTTATAGTTATTCTTCGCAACATTTTATTTTTAATTAAAAAGACGTGTTTCTTGCTCTCTTCAGAATGCGCCCAAGGAACATTTGTAATCATTTCCAGGTCACATTATATTGTACATATTGCAGCTGATTTCACAGGTATGTTGGCAAATTACTGTTTGTCTGCACAACTAAATCATTCTCAAGGTAAGAGCGGACAGTAAGCACCACCAGCATCTAGCAGCTACAGCGCATTTTAGGAAAACACGGTCTAGCTCTTGGAAGGAGAAACGTTCATATTTCAGCCAGATCTCTCTTCCCTGACCAGCCCAGCCTCCAAGCCCCAGCACGTACTGGATTTGGCCCCTATATGTAATCTTGATGGCAAAGATTTTGTTTTGTTTCTTTTTCCCCTAAGAAAGGCAAAAAGGTTCGTAAGTCTTTAAAATCTCAGTTCTTAAGGCTGTTAATATTTCACATTGCCAGCAGGGAAAGGAATTAAAACTGCCAGTAGCTATCCAGATAGATTTTAAAATCCCCTTCCCTCCCCCTTCTCTCTGCCTCCCTCAGCTTCAGAGGATATTTTCCCCGCAAATTGGTTTTAAATTAAGGAAGGTGATGAAGGCAATGTGCCGTCTCAGCATTTTCCCAGGTGCACTTAATCTAATTTCATTAAGGAGATCAGGACAGATGATCGCTACAGTCGAAACATTAAGTCTGTCCATTTTTGTATAAAAAACCATTAAGTCTGTCAAAGTGTCGGCGGGTGGGCTGTTTATTATTGGAGATGAAGGCGCGCTTTGCTTCCCCAATAAACTGTCAGGAGTAGTAAACCACAAATTAAGTCAGCTGCTGCCAAAGATTTAGGCAAAGATCTCCAACTAATTTTGACACAGGTGTGGGAAAGGCCAAGGAACTAGAGGCCGCAAGTCGGTGTGAAGGCTTTGGAAACCCGCTCTTTTGTGCGTGTTGGAGATATTTCAGTCTGACCCATCAAAGAGTGGAAGACCGGGCATCAGTGGATAAGATGAAGCAGATCTGCTTATGCTTCTGACACCCTGGACACAGTGTTGATGGAAGCCGTGCAACGGCACGAGCCGCAGATCCCAAACCGCAGAGTTTATCTTTGCTCTAACCTGCACTCATCCTGCCGGGGCTCATCGTCTTGTCTTACGCAGACAAGAATTCATAAAAGCTTCATCCGAGCCACTGCTCTGTTTTGAATTTATGCACAGCTTTGACTAAAACGTAGAATCACATTCCTCAGCTAATCATACAGATATCATACAAAATTAGAGGAAACCCATCAAAATGCAGAAACTATGGAAGACTATATAAAGGCCAAGAAAGAAATCAAGTGAAGCTTTCAGATTGAATTTTCAGGCACTACAAATTCAAACGTGAGCCATTTGCTAAGGAGAACACCTTAGTTCTCAAGAAAAACTCAGCTGGGTAGAACTTGGCATTAAAGACCATCAAGAAATGTTAACAGGTATAAAATAGTAACCGGAATTACAAATCTTTACAGTACATACAGAGAAAGTAATAATCAGTACTATGGAATCAGGAGTGATATTCTAGCTGGAGCTCTGTTATGAGAGGAAACTGCTGTGTTTGCAGGGAACAGGTGCCATGTGCTGCTCTGAGCGTCCAGGGTGGGCAGAGCAGAGGAAGGTTCATTTTCCCACCCCAGGTGCGGCGAGGGGAGGAACAGAGCCCGCTCCATTGGCGCAGGCTTCCGCAGCGCTGCAGGGCAGGCATGAGGAGGGAGCGGAAGTGGCGGGAGGAAGCCAGCCTACACCATGAAAACTGCCTGGCTCAGCCCTGGGTAGAGCCGGAGCTGAAGGTGAAAGACAGACAGCCTTTTCCTTGCTGCCTGGGAAGAGCTGCCTGGAGCCAACGTGTCTGTACCCAGCCAGCGCTAGAACTGAGGGGTGACCTGCAGGGACCACAGGGAGGCTTATTCACAAACATTTATTTTAATCTCTTTCACTCCCAGTTTTCTCTGTTTGAAAAGCTGGTTTGAAAAGTGGTGAAACACGCTCTGGTTTGTGGAAAGCTGGGCCTCTAGCTCTTGGGGACTCCTGCCCCTGAAGGGTGTACAGCGAAGGCTGGGCAGCACCAGCTGAAACATCTCCCCTGACTCGGGGGACACGGCAAGACCCTTGCTGACCTTGAAGACAAAAGCAGCAGTTGATAAGCAGCTGATAGTGAAACCAGCAGCTGGTAAGTGTTAGGAGACCCACCTAGGCAAAAGAATCCCCATTTCAATCATGATGCTTTAGGTAAGGGTGAATTCCCAAGCAAGGTCAGGCAGACATTACTTCTAGTCTTTACTACTGATCCAAATGCTCTTGCTGCCTCTTACGTATCTGGAAAACTCCTGTAGTGAAACCTAGTTTGGATTTTATTGCAAATTGGAAGCAAGAAAGTTGGAAAGCTACAAAACTGGAAGTCGACTCTTGGGCCATCCTTGAATTTTACCCTTTATGTCTGCACAGGACACACAGTGATGCATGCTACGCTCTTCGGTATTATTTAACCTGGTAAACCAATTTTCAAATACAGTAATGAGAAACTTTGCAAGCCAAATAAGGGCCTGCAATTGCAGCTATTGGGGTATGCATCTTCCAAAATTCTCATCTTCTTGTTATCTTTATGGCTAATTAAATCATTCAATTTAATTAATTGAATTGCCAAACTCGATTGCCAGTTCCTATCACCTGCCTCCTACGTTATGTTCTATCTGATCACCTGCCAAGGAGTTACAGCCATTGCACAGTTAGCCCTTCGGATTTATGGCTGCATTATAATGGTGTTTCTTGATGTGGGCAGACAGCTGCATAAGATCACCCTCTTCCCTGTTGCCTCAGATCTTAAAAGTATCTTCACAAGGTCCCTGGTAAGATAAGAAAACGCTCGCGGATGGGGAACTGGAACAGGGAGGTGTTAAACAATAGAGAAAGCAGAGAGTTAGGGACATGCCTGCTGCCAGCAACAGAACTGGTATTATTCTGTCTTGCCCAAGAGCTCTCCGTAAGATCTCTTCAGTCCTTTTATGTGAGTTAATGATGGATTTTTGTCAGCAAACTAGAAGGCTATTCTCATTGCTTGCTCTGACATTTTTTTCCCTACATATTCAAGAATGGATATGGATACCACAGACTGTGATGATTCAGCTTGTCATATACAGACTAATGTACTTAAATTTTGAGTTTTTGTCTGTGTAAAAGAAAACCACAAGATCTCAGTAGGAGGGGAGAACACTGGTGAGGAAGCTTTGAGTCTGTTTAATTTTTTCAATTACATTCTTGCTTTACTTAAATACAAAGGTCAAGTAGGGCCATTATTACTAATACTTTTTACTGGAATTGCAGACCGTCTTGTTGGGAAGGACAGCTTGCAGGGCTCTTTTCCCTCTGGAAGGGCTTACAAGGCCTCACTCACTTGCCCCAAGTCTCAGTGGGAACTTTTGTGTCTGCTCCGTGCCCGGGTGGACCGACAGAAGCCAAGGGCATGCCGAGTCATCTGGCATTTCCCAAAGAGCAACTGAGGGAACTGGGTTCCATGATGCTATTTTGCTGGTAACTCTGTGCATGGAGAAAGATGAAATAAAATAAATTCACTGAGTGGTGAATTTTTGTCTTCTTGTACTGGCAAAAACATCACGATTGCCTGTTTATAGCACCTGAACGTTTCAAGGGCTGCAAGGTTATTTTAAATTCAATATTTCCATATTCTTTAAAAAACAGATCTGTTTTTAATAACAACATGCAGCTCAACTGTCAAACAGAGACTTTCTTCCATTAAGAGAACTAACCACCTTTACCCAGTTAATACTACACGGGAGTCAGGTTTCTCACTGGTTTTCACTCCGTGTCACTAGGTTTTCAGTCTGTAAGAATTAAACCTTAGAAGAAACACTGATTCTGTGCACATACGTGCATGCACATGTGTATATGCTATACTCTTGCATGCTGCTAAGCCTGCAACACAGCCCAGGCATGCACTTCTGCAACTGCATTCAGCATTGCTGTCCATTGGCAAGAGCATACTACAGCAAGAGGACCAGTTCCATACTGTCTGAAAGCCCAGCTGGGAATTAAGTGGCAAATGGAGATTTCTCCTTATTAGTCCCAGCTGAAAACTGCCACAGACTGAACTGTAATGCCAACAGAAGTACAAATACTGCCATGTGAAAGCCCCCAGTTCAATTCCATGTTTGGGCTCTCCTTTCTGCTGCGGCCAGTAAGAACTGGGATTGCTGAAAAAGTACCAAGTTTCACTTCTCAGTGAAAGGGACAATCTAACAGTGGACAAAATCAATTTGGGGACCTTGACATGGGTAGGCTTTAAAAACAGCAAATAACTGATTACCTGAACTGGGAACTAAACTTCGAGCCTCATAGAAACCATGGACGTATCAGATGGAACCCACTCTTTCCATTGCTAGATAAAATGTGAGGATTGCGGGGGAAGAAGCCTCCAGCAATAGCGCTACTGATAACAGTCCCCGTGGACTTCAGATGTGTGGCACGGAGGGGTCCGGGGACTGAAGCTTCTTCCAGCCCCAGGCACAACACGCTGCTGTTGCACTGGTACCTTGACAAATGAGGCCGTGAGGGCCGGGGTGCAAAGATGACACAAAACACACAGAAATTTGAATCAACGTAGAATCTTTGGGAACAGGCACTGTGCAGTTTGGCTTCCTCTCCCCCACTGAACTGCACCTTGTCTTCCAAAGTCTTTCACAATCCCCTTCCCTAAATCTCGCCTTCTCTGACTACCTGACACAGCTCTTCCCTTCCTGGGCTTCAGCAGCTCCTGCCCACTCCGCTCCTGCCTCTGTAACTGCTTCTGTAATTCTAAGCATCGTTAAGACCATCTTCTCTGAACTTTTTCATCTGGTGTCATGGGGCTTTATCTTATTTCTGGGTTATCTCACCCACAAACGCAGAGTGACCACTTATTAGAGCGACTCCCAGATTTCTGTTCATTACTACATTCCTTTCTCCTGCTGCCTAAACTATGATTTTTTCCTGTGGACTTGCAGGCACCCTTTCAAGGTCAACACAGCTGAAACAGAAGTGGTAATTTCACTCCCCAGATCTTCCACACAGTTTACTCTCCTCATTGCTTCCACCCTTATCACTTCCACCTCTCTCACTCAAGCCTGTAGTTCTCAGCTCACTCTTTGACTCACGCCATGCCCTGTACCTTGACATCCAAATTATGTTTAAGTCCTGTATATCCTTTTTCTCTGTAACATAATGAGCATCCTCTGTTCATCCACACAACTAGGCTCCTGGTCAAGATCTCACTGCCTCACCTTTCATTTACCTCTTTATCCTTTGCTCTAGTGATGGCAGAGGTAACTGTGTCCTTGTGCCAAGGAAAAAAACCGATGCAAGATCATTTTCCTAGTCTGTGACTTTGCTCCCTACACAATTTCCCACTTCCTGAATTGCAAACTATCACTCTTCGTGTTTTGACTGTTTCACAGCTTACCTCTTCTTCCCAACACCGACACTCGGGATCGATGCAAGCTCTCATCTCTCACTGCTCTGACTTGAACACCCCCTTGTTAAACTTTCGAGTAAGCGTCTCCCTTCCACTCACCACTGTTCCTTTCGGTACAGAGAATAACTTCCCCTCCACGGCCATAAAGCTACCTGATTTTGCCTCTCAAATGCCTCCTAAAACTTTCCCCTTTACCTCAACACCTACAAAACCAAAACTGGACAACAACAAGGCTGCTGACATACTGAAAGAGTGCTGCTGTTAACACTGCGCCCCCCCATTTACCTGAGTTTCTTCACTGTCTCTAATCTCACCCTTGAGCCACGAGCTGTTCTGCATCTCCAGGGCACGTAGCAGGATGGGAACCCAGCCCGTGGTGGAGCAACCACAGCACCACCGTGTTGCTCTTCTCCCATGGATTAAGTGCGAAATCACAGCTGCTCGTGCGCTGCTGCACGCTTCCAGGCACCTACCGGGACTCAGAAATTAGCGCAGCAAACAACAGCGTGGCGAGGCTGAAATCACATCGCCGCAAGCAGGGCCTAATGAACTCACTCTGCTCTTACAGCAAGCGCTGTGAAAACACTGTTTTAGAAACCCGGCTTCAAAACTTTTTGCTTCCACCTTGGATATAGCTTTACCCGTCTCAGAGGCTGCTTGCTACAGCTATAATACAAACTACAGAACAAATATATGGTAAATACTGATTCAACTCAGAAATACAGCATCATTTTTTGTACATCTTACTTAGCACCACAGTAAATGAAGAAATGCCTGATATGTAACCCCTGATTTGGAGAGCTCACTTACACCGCGGGGCCGTGTAATTAAGCTGACAACCCACAATTTTGCACACAGTAGACAGAAGTCCAAGACTGAAAGAACATGAACACTGAATTACTTTGAAAGAAAGAAATAGGCTTTTTTTAAATGCGATCTTGAACACTGTTATTAAAAAAATGAGAGCAACATTTTGGAGTAACGAGCAGAGATTACTCACTCCCTTGTTTTACACAAGTTGACTTTTGGCTTTCTGCAGAACACCATTTAACAGAGCACATTACCAAGCTGCTAGCCACTTTTCACAGTGATGCTAAAGCAGGTAAGAGACAATAAGTGGAACTGTTGATGGTTTATATTACTCTATTATGTTAATGTTCACTAAAGTATGCCATAAGCTCTCTCATTACATGTGTATAAACCAATTCTCTGTGGTGTTATTCCTGTGCTAAATGCTATAACTACATAAATCTTGAATTAATGGAGACTTTATAGTTCCTGAAAATGAAGGGTAATTGCTATCTGTTAATGCTGTTGTTGCTATTAAAGGAAGTATATATTTTCAGTAACAATGTTTATGGACCGTGAGCCTCACATGGCAGCTATTCCACAGTGCGGAGACAGTGTAACACGGTTATCAGCCCAACTCCCTTTCTCTCCCACCTCCCTCACAAAAGCACAGCATCACTTCCACAGCTTCAACAAACTGCCCAGCAATTCTCCTAACAGTTGCAGAGTCCAAACCCATGTCCTTCAATGAACGTACAGTAACAGAAACAGGATTTTCATTTCCATCTCTGGGCACACGTGATTTGCTAAGTTTCTCACTTGGTGAAATGGCTGGACAGCTCACTTTATTAGTCTGGGTATTTCGAACAGGTCTTTGAGAAGCGCGTGGTGACAGAATGATAGGGGTGAGAAAGCATCATCCCACCTACTTCCTTTGAGATTTCAGCAGCGATGCAGAAGCGAAAGGCTGTACTTGGCCAGAGACGGTTCTCAGAAAGTAGACGGGATGGACAAGTCCCCAGCCTTGAGCTCCTGCTCTCCGATTATTAAAAACAGCGGCGCACTGTTTGGAAACACTCTCGCAATCTGCCGTTAAACTGTACCTTGCGCTAAAGTACTGGCTCCTCGATTCTGAGGTACCGCACGTATGACTGACTACGCTCCACTACTTTTCTCCCCTGGAGTCCTGCACAACACTGTACAATGAAAAAACCAAAACCACCGAGAGTGTGTTTATATTTTCCAACGCGGTGAGGGGAAAGCCTTAATTTTACTCTAATGTCTATGTTTTAAAACATTAAGAGCTCAATAGCCCATATATCTATGAACTAAATAAATAATGGATAATTACTGGCATGGTAGAGAGAGAGAAGTAGGAGGTGGAAAATTTCAGTTTTGCTTCTAACTCTATCACTGACTCAGTTTGTACTTCTTTGTGAACTTCTCTTTTTGTCTGCTTTCCTCATGAGTTATATACAGACGACAGTGATCCGCTGTTTATGACTAACAAAAAGTGTTATGCAAATCAAAAGTACATTAGTAATTCCTGCCCTGCCCTTCATTAGTGCCAGGGCGCGTGGGTGTACCTAGAGAAAGCTGCTTCTTGCTGACCAAGCAGGAAAGCAGGATTGTTCTGTCGTGCTGTGAAATGAAGCCGACCCGCCATGTAACCTGGGAAGGCTGGTGCTGGGCTAGACAGTACGTCGCATATTCCATCTGGATGCAATAGCCAGAGCGCATTATTACAAGAATCATTTTTCCAACACATGGAAGGGGGTGAAAACGCTCTTCAGCGTAATCCCTCAGGACATTCATGCCAATATTTTTATAGCTCCTTGTTGCACCAGCCAGGCTGGTTTTAGACAAATACTGAATGTGTTTCCAGGGGAGTATGTCAGGTATCAACAGAGAGCGCCAGGCTGCCCTTGCGTTCCCCGGCTGGAAGGCAATGTTGCGTTCGCATTATCCCCAGGAAAGGTTCAAAGCCTCTTCACTTCAACCTTGGTGAGTTTACATGCATATGCACATGTCTTTGCTGACAAGAAAAGCAACGCTACTTAATTCCAGAGACCTATTTAATAGAACCGATGTCATGTCTCGTGTCTCTACAGATCAGGCAAGAGATAGAAAGATGATGATCTTGTGCTGCTCTCCTTATGAAGAAAAGAAATGTTATTATTAAGGTGGAGTCACCTTAAGGAGAAGGTAGCTGGGAAATATGTGAGCCTAGAAGGTCAAATTACAGTTACAGATATGTAAAGAAATGCCATATTAATGGTAAGGAACACTATAATAGCCTTTCATATACTGTAAAGGACAGTAAGTTACCAGTCAAACACAATGCAGCTTCCTCTGAAGGTAACCTCAGATCCCACATTCTGAAAGCTAATCAATGTTGTTCAGATTTCAATTTCTTCTCTACAAGGTGAAGTCAAACCTAATCTAACAAACGTCAGTCTCAGATGTAATGCCGCTCGCTGGGTCTACCAGTGTAATTTAGATAATCATTAATAGCATAGCTGTATAATAAAACTACATGTCACTTACAACTTCATCTGAGGTTTGACTGGCAGATCTTTAAACAGTTTTCTAAGTGATTGCTTTTACTTTCTTTGATTGGGCAGTCTAAGAAATGTTTTAACCCCATGATATCTAAGCTTTTAGGGAATAATTTTTCACCCTCACCACCCCTGCCATCAGCGCTGCTGCTGTGTAACCTTGTAAGAAACAGAACTCGGGGGGGAGTTCCAAGGGAGTGACTTTATACATATATACACACATATAAAATAAAATACGTACAGGATCTTTCATTCAACATGTATGATTTAAATGTTTTCTTTGATCAAGCCTTTCATCTCAAAACGTAGCTTTTGCCATACTCCAGGATATTTGGGATTTTAAAAAGAAGTTGAAGAAACCTTAACGTTTCCCAAACACTAATAATATTTAAAAAAATGAAAAAGACTTAACCAGAAGAAGCTTTTAGTGTAGTCTCGTGAACTCACGGTCACCTCCAACATATGGCTGCAGCCAAGTGTGCTGCCAAGGAGACAGGGCTATCTGAAGTCAGCCTTTACTTTTGTAATGCTGATCCAGGAGAAACCTGCGTGCCACAGCTTCTCATGAATGAATGCAAGACACTGGACAGCCAAAATATAATTAAAGTTTGATGAAGATCTAACCTGAGACTGCCAAGTTTGATCTGCCAGAAGAGAAGCCAGCAAGGGACACTCAAGTCTTTTATACATTTGACGCTTAAAAGCATGGTGCAACTGTTGCTATTCAGTGGGCTTTCTCTGGTTTCCTTGCAAAGGCGAAACAAGAAATCCCTGTACAAAACCACACAACTACAACCTTTCAACGACCAGCCTCTGTATCCAGAAGCTCAGAAAAATCATTGCTCTGTGATAAATATGCATGCAACATGACAAAACACTCCTTGATAGTTACCACACTGCCTTTGAGGGTAGGTACCAGTTGTCCCATCTTCTAAACTGATTATGAAATTGGAATCTTCAGAGGTTACTATAAATAAAATATGGGCTCCTGACAAGTTATTGGAGGAGACTTCCTCAGAAACAGCGCTAATGCTATGACTCGGGTCTCACCAAATGCTCACATAATAATCAAGACAGATTATTATGTTAACGGGAGTTTGGTTTCTGTAAACAAAAACTAGCCAAGATCACAGAGTACCTGATCCAATGTTTTTTTTCATTCAATTATAGATATTTTTAAATTTGACATGAAGACTGGAGGAAAAATATTATTTTCAAATTCATTCTTATTTTGACTATGCGGGAATTTCCAAGCTAGTGAAGCACATGACAGAAGGAAATTCAGTCTTACCTTATCGTCAATATCGCTCTCGCTGTCACACTGTGGATTAGAGAGAGAAAAAAAGATTTTGAGAAACACCTTTATGTACCGGGATCTTTTGCATCATCCTCTTAAATCTTTAGGATAGCTGTTTATGATGTTCTCAGTTCAATGAAACACACTTTTGATGTTTGCAGTAATGCCTTTTAGATTGCTAGCATAAACCAGACAAAGCCAATTTCTTTCTTCTTATACACAAATACGGTATACTCTTACTTGGATAGGGGGAAGTGAACTTTAAACAAAAAAGACAATCAGCGATGCATTAGAATAACAACCGTAACATGAATACCACAACAAAAAGCATGCCTTTTTATCATCCCAAATTGTGGAATATATAGTAACAGTTTTGCATTACTTCACCTTGATAAGCACTTTGTCATCTAACAAGGAAACTGTGAAACTGGCAATCAATTTCTAATTTAATGAGTGGTACCAAGAATAGTAATTAAAATACATCATAAATTCTGGTACATTTTTTAGTTTGAATGAGATCACGATCCCAGGAGGAAGTGTTTACTTAAAGAGTTTCAGAGTGTAATCTCTTACAGCCTCTGAAAATGAAATGCTCTATTTTCGCAGCACAAATAAATGATGGAAAGATAACTTGAGCACTGAACATTTCAGGACATGCACATCTTGTTGGCTGGAGCTGAGAAAGATTTACAATCAGAAACAAAAATAAATCTCTCGGTGTCTGTTACACGGACAGAAGAGGCCAGTGTTTTTGTAGCTTTTGTGCCCAATGTGAGTTTTCTCCTTCAGCTAGCAGCTCACGGGGGTGGTCGGGGTGGGTTTCCGTAACTGGTGGCACCCTCTCGAGTTCACTGGTTCAACAAGAGGGGGCTCTGACAGCCAGCAACGACAAGCTACAGATGTGGAAACGGTCCATGAGAATGACATGCTTTGGTGTCATGAATGTATAGGGAGAAATAGATCTCTCTGGTCATTTTGCCTGGTTCCTGCTCCTCACGGAGCAGGGAGGGGGGATCTTTCCCGTCACATCCTTTTATCCTAAAGCTACAAAGCAGAAATTTCAGCTGTGACATTCTTAGTTTTCTGCAGATTTTTGAGAGACTATTTAATCTCTCCTTCTTCTATTTGGCACATGTAATGATTGACCCCAAACACCCGAGGAACCTTTTACTCTGAAATTCTCTGAAACACACCAAGAACATGAAGAACCATGATAGAGCGGAGGGATCTCCCATGGTGATTCCGCAGTGAAGACTGCTCAGCTTAACTGGCTCCTTATTTCCATTTAACTGCAGTGGAAACACTGGGTTTAAGGCACCTGTTTTTTCTACAGTCTCCACTAAGCAGAACTCCTTTTCTTTCAAAATGAAACTGCTTTACACCACCCCACCCGATCCACAGCCCTGTTTAGAAGGACGCGCACATGAACCATCCCGGGGAAAAAAAGAACCTGAAGCAAAAACGGAAGAAACTACAGGAAGGCAGGACAATGCTCTGCGAGAGCTGGGGAGCAGTGGGGGGGCAAGTCCTATGGGAATAACCAGTGTGAATGCCTGCAGACTGCACTGAGCCCTACCCGGCCACTTTGTGCACGGAACCCAGGAACACCAGAGCTGCCTCTCTAGCAAATAGCTTCCTGTAGGCCCTTTGTGCCTTTTTGGGGACTCTTATTCCACCGCTAGGCTTTATGAAACTTATTACAGGAAACACAGTTTCTGTTTTTTCACAAACCAGACATTCAGATCAAAAGTAAAATCAGTCCTGATAAATCACCCTCATCAGCCATTTGCTGACTCTCCCAAACCCAGGCCACGTAACCACGAAATATTCGAAGTCTCTGCTCTGGGCACAGAAAGGGACGAACCGTCCATCACCACTGAGACAAGCTGGAACAGGTTTGCTGGGCGAAGGCTGCCCCAGTACCTGCTGCATTTGCGCTTGCTCAAGACAGTGCGAATTCACGCTGACAAAGCAGCACATTGATCAAAACCAAGGGGGGGGTGGGGGGGTGGGAGGAGATGCCGTGGCAGCAGTACACTTGTTATTATTTACATGCTCTTGAGAATCGCCGGCTGACTCAAGGGAAGCCTCTCACCTCCACCCGCGGGGCTGCAATCAAGGCAGAATGCTATGGGGAGCGTGCATTCCCCCCAGTTACTAACATAACTGAGTGGGTCACGAAGCCCAAGTTGTTTCACCCTTTAAACCTGGTCTATGCTAAAGTATCCTAAGTTACCAGTTTAATCATTGTGCTCCTTCAACCTGCACACTCCTGTTTTAGAGGCAGAATATTTTGATGATGCGATTCAACCTGCACAGTTCGGACTAAAGCATGTTACAACGGAACTACGTCTATCGCAAAAAGGGCACAAAAATTAAGCTAGTACACTCAGCCCTGTGTTGCTTAAAATTGTATGCTTAGGCAACACCAACACGAATTTTAATTCTTGCAGGGACTTCAAGAATGATACACTAAAGTAATAAAAAAATAAATTAAACTCAGAAATATATTGACTAGAAAATATTTAAAATTATCATTAAAGCTCAAGATGCTTTTGCCTATGAGCCCTGGTTTAATACAACCACAGTACTGTAAACCTTAGTAAATTAAACTTAAAAATATTTGAGAGTGTATGTAAATAATTTTGGGAAACTTTAGGAAGCATTATTATTCAAATACAACGTAGTGTTCTAGTCTTGCTCTCTGGTTTTGTAACAAAACTTGTCTTCCTACTTCTTACTGTATTATGGTATTTTAAAATAAGAGGACGGGCATTTTCTTGTTGAAAACAGATTTGACCTCAAAAATTTGTACGCCTATGAGTATAAAAACCTATTACAGATGGTTTGCATTACTAAAAGGTGCAGAATTGCTTTATTTAGACGCCTAACTTTGCTTCGTACCGCTAAGCAACTTTTTCTCATGTAGGTAAGTGAAAGTTGCAAAAAGCCAGTGAACCATCAAATCCACATGCTAAATTTTATAAACAGACATAAGAATGAAACAAACATCTGCTCTCTGAGGATACATTTTTCCCCATTCAGGATCTGTAAATACTCCATAATTAATTGCTTTTAAAATGGAAAGGACAGCAAAGAATTTAGTTTCATTGTAGCTTACGTCTTCCTTACTTTAATCATGCTGGCACCAGTCTGGCAGGCGAAGGCAGCGGTGGGGCTGTGGGTGCAGATCGCCAGGTGCCCGCGGCCCTGCGCGCCCCCGGAGCCCACCGCGCGGCTGCACCACGGGCGCTTTAAAAACCGCATTTCTGACAGCAAGTTGCATAATTTCTTCTTTGCCTTACGAGACAGCTGCCCTCTCCCACCTCTCCCAGCCGCGCAGGACTCACTCGTGCACGCAAACTGTCCCCGTGCCGATTCCTAGCGCGTGGCTTTTGAACCCCCAAAATACCCGATCTTAATCCACGATAACGATGGCCCAAACCGACCCAAAGTTACTAAGCGGACATGCAGCATCCTGGAAAATGGAGAGCTTGAGGCTCACGGCTACCGACCCACGTTCATTTCCCACTGACACCTGAAGAAAATACAGCCAGCTTTGGTGACAAACAAAACCCAAGCTTCAGAATTCACTTAGGTTTTCTTCTTTTTTTTTGTTTTTTTAAAAGAGAAACAGGCTCCCACATTCGCCTCGAGAAACAGGAACCCACAGGCTGCTGAACACGCAACGGCACCGAAAAAACTGACGACAGCAAAACCAAACCCACCCGGACAGATCTGTGAAAAACAGAACTGCTGTTGACCCCTTCCCTTTGGGGTTGTGTGTAGGGTGTGTGTGTGTGGGGGGTGTGTGTGTGTGTTAAAAACCACCATTTCAATGGGCTGGTTCAGTTTCTGCGGTAACAGCCTCCATCCTTGCCAGGCGCCGCCTGCTCTTCTCCAGCCTCTGCCTCTGCCCCGGCAGGGCCCCGGGTCGACAGAGAGAGACCCCGGCTGGTGCGTTGTGTGGCTGGGATGGTTAAATGAATAATGGAGACACAGGAGAAACTTTGGTTTCACCCAGAGGATTTTCTGCCTCTTTAGAGACCACCTATTCCGGCCCGGTGAGGAGGAGGCCGCGGCCACCCCAGGAAGGCCCAGCAGGCCAAGGCTCCTCCGCACCCACCTCCCACGCAGCTGTTGTCAAAAAGGACAAAAGCCCTTGTCAAAACAAAAAAAGTTAAAGAAAATGTGGAGAATGGCAACTGTTGACAGCTACGGGGGGGGNGGCGGGCCTCATTGAAAGACAAAAGCTTCAATTACCTGGATTTTTCTAAAGGCCTGTTAACACTCCTGGTCTATAAGCGAAACTGTAAACAGCCATTGTGCCGGGTTCATAAAGGCTCCTAAAAGGATTATTCACTGGGTTGTGCCAATTGCCTCTCAATTCCACCAAGAATGTTTGCAAAGCCGACCCCTAATTGTGCGGCCTTTTGGAAACAATTTCTTGCAGTGACAGATTCCAGGCAGGAAAAAGCCCCCCCGCGCGGCAAAGGAGGCAGAAGCACAGCGGGCTGGGCAGAAGGGGCCGGCTGGGCCGTGACGCCCGTCCTGCCCCGCATGGAGGACGGTGTCGCTCTGGCAGAGCGGGCCCTCCACCCGCCATGGCCCAGCGCCACGCAGACCGTCCCACCGGCCGCGGCTTCACCCGCACGGGGCATGGTCTGCCGGCTGCTGCCACTGCACCGTGCTGCGGAGGAAGGTTCAGGCTCTGGAGGAAGGTTCAGGCTCTGGACGGAGCAGGGCGCGAAGCAATGAGAAAAACTGGTGCTTTCCTCATCTCCACCTAAGCAACTGCGGCAACTCCACCGTCCCCTCCATCCCCCCTGTTCCGCTGCTGCGCCCTACAGACGTGAGGAACGAGAGACAGAGCTCCCCGATGTGTACTACAGCCCCTGTGGTGGAAATTCACAAGTCAAGAGCCCCATCCATCAGGTGTCTCCCACCAGGCATGGAGTCACAATGCGTTCCAGCACTTGCTTGTACAAATCACCTCAGCAGGGGAAAAAGGGACTTGTGGCTACTCTAAAACACAGGCAACGGCATATTTGGAGAAGGGCCTTCTCTTACCATGGAAATGCGGATGCCACCAGCAGCACACCTGCCTGCAGTGAACCGAAAATAAACCTCTAACCCCTCCCTCATCCCAAACGAGCTAAGGTTGAAATGGGAAATAGGACCATCACTGGCTGTGGTTCACATTGACATGCCAGCATAAATCAGACCACTCCACCTAACAGCAACGGATAGTGCAGAGGTTTGTGTCGCTGCAAATAAAGCCACATCTCCAGTACAAAGGTTTTCTGGTGGACCTAGAGTCAGAGGTGTTCCATAGCGTCATTGCTGACTCCACCGTGGCACTCAGGCAATCAGCACAGCTGCAGAGGGTTTGAGCCATGTACGTTTAGGTTCTTTGAGTGCAGAAGTGGAGCAGGCCTGGAATGACCTATGTACAGATGTTTCCTAAAAAACAGCATCCACAGAAGCAGCATGTAGGCTCTGCCCTCCGGGACACCTCCACTGGCACCGGGCTCCTCGCAAAGGCATTTAGTCCAAGAAGTGGCAGGATCCATATTAAAACTGTGTGTACTATGATTCTGGATGCCTTCCGGTGAGTTTAAGAACCATGCAAACATCCCTTGACTCTTTGCTTACCCACAACGTTTTAACTTCCAGATCACCCAGTTTTTCTTCACATAACACAAGCGCTACGTTGATTAACGTGAGATCAGATTCTCACATAAACCGCCTCCTGCCAGGAATGAGAGCTCCAAGAAACGAAAACAAAAACAACCCAAATCTCGCAAGACTGCAACAAGATTGGCAACACTTGGGTGTTACATCATCGGTTTGGTGCAGAGAAACACTGTTATCTGAAACAGGGCCACATCCTCCAAGCTTTTCAGAATTGCATAGAAGTCACCTCGGCTTGTTCCCATGAACACAGTATCTCCTATTCCACCCAACCCCAGAGGTTTATGTGCCCACACAGCCCCAAGGCTACAGGGCCCCGTCGTGCCAGCACTACGCAGCGGAGAACTTACAGGTTCCTGCCCAAACAGCTGACAGAAAGGCTTGTTTTTCCTTTGCACACAAACACACATACCTCCAGATATTATTTATGTTATGATTAAGCAGACGGTGATAGACATCTAAGCTGGCCGTGTGAAAAAACAGATCCCTGCCCAGAGGGATATGTCATCTAACCAGTCTACCTGCAACTGAAATTGTGTGTGGGAGTATATAAGGCCAAAAGAAGAGGAGGACAAAATATTAAATGTACAGTCTATAATATTACAATGCAAACTGGCAGGGTAGAATATATATGTAAAAAGTTGCATAAAATATATGAACAGCGTAGACACCTACGGAGCTTGTACACCTGCTCAGACAGTGTCAGAGGATGGCCATGTTCCCGCTATCTTATTATTTCCAATCATATTTAGTTACTGAATTTTCTTTAATAGCGAGGCTCAGGGAAGCATTAGGCTTAAATCCCGGTTTGTTAATGTTTCTTTTAAAGGAAGAAGTAAAATCAAGCCTCTTTTTCAGAGCCCTCCCCCCTCGCCCCGTCTGCCCCACTAACTTCCCGGGAGCCGCTATCCGCAGCAGCAGCGGCGCGTACGGATGCGTACGGATGCACGCTTGTGTGCAGGGGGAGGGTGTTGTTTCCTATTAAGTCTGGCATCGGATTCATGTCTGCAGGGGCTTGCTTAAGATGATAGGAAGAGAGAGTTTTATCATGAGCCAGACTGACAGAAAAGCCTGCTAATGGGACTCGAGGCATACACAGGAAAGAAAGTGCCAAAACATTAAGCTACCGCCAAGTGTCAGAGGGCCACTGATTTATTGCAGCAATTTTGCCACTGTGTCCTTTATAAGGTCCCACAAGTCCTTCCTCCTGGCAAGAAGCTGTGAGCTGCTGCAGCTCGGGGAGAAGTTTAGATCCAGAGTGCAGAAAGTGTCCAAGCGAAAGGCGGGGGCCGGGGGGAGGACGGAAATCGAATGTTGACTTGAACTTGCCCCAGGCAGCAGAGTCCTCTTAGCTCCACTGCCTCCCTGACAGCTTGATGAAATGAGTCAGGGCCTCCCTATGGCTAGACCAGCTCTGGCTTCCAAGTGCCGGGGTAGAGCTGTAAGAAACAGATTGAGCCTCAGGGCAGCAATTTTTTTTTTTTTAATTTTTTTTTTTTCCCTTTCTCTCCTCAGCATTTGGCGGGGGGAAGGGGGAGGTTATGAGCACTACAGATGTATAGGCTGAGTCTTTGTCTGCGGAGGGGGAGGGCGAGGGGGAGAGAGAAGAACAGCAAGAGAGTATTAGCTATGGCAGCCCAGAATAGCCCTGAGCACTATAACTAATTTTGAGGGGCAGTGATGCATTGTACGGGCTCTGTGCTGTTTGGTCTGAGGGGGCCCCTGTTGTGAAGCAGCAATCAAGAGGACATTTTGTTAAGTGACCAACAGCTGTCATCTGCAAGCGCAGAGTAGGGAAGGAGGGAGTAAGGGGGAGGGAAAAAAGAAGGAAAGAAAAAAAAATAAAGAGCATTTGTCCCTTGGAGGCAGAGCACATTAATCCACCAATCTGCCACAGCTTTAACTCTAAAAGTGCTCGGTGCCGCCGCAGCACTGAATTCCACTCCATCAGCCGCCTGGAGAGATGGGCACCTCTCGCCCTGCTTCAGCCTGCCAGACGCAGGGAGCTTCCCCACCTCTGCGGGTCGAGGAACAGACGCTAAAAATACTGTTTAAGTCTCTTTTCATTCCATAAAATTGAGTTGATCTGCTGCAGCTTAGGGTCAATCCCTCAAGGACTGTTTTTTCCCCCCTTCCCTTTTCCTTAGCACTCATAAATTAATCAGGAAGACCCTGACTAAGTCATTTCATGCTGTACAACATAAAAGAAAGTCCCCTGATGATCCATGCAAGGATCTATTAAAAGCGGGAGGAGGAAGGGAGGAAGGGTTAAGGAAGAGGGAGAAAAGGGAGGGGGGGGAAGGAAAAAATCTCAACCTTTTTGATATTTTAGGATAAAAGCTGGAGGACTTTGTTACAAATTCTAGCCAACATCAAAACACCTTAAATAATTCAAAGAACATGTTAAAGGGAAGAAACTGAATGTTGCTCTGATGTTCAGTTGATGCAACGCAGAATATTACCCAAAACAGCACAGCCTGTTAAGGGAGACAGCAGCCTTGAGCATTTCAGTTCTTTAGAAAAATGTCAGAACCTGTAAAAATCATAATTTCCAGCAACTTTTTTTTTTTTTTTTTTGCATGATATAAACTCAGCGAGACTGAAATGTAGGTTTCTGACAAGCTGTTAACAAGACAACTTTAGAAATCTGTCTGGAGCTCTCAGGGAGATGGGCTGCCATTTCACTGCTTCGAAGAAGTTCATGACATGACAAGCAAAAATCAGGGAACAGAGACCTAAAAACCACGGTGTAATTTTCATTTGCTTCTGTCGTGAAAGAATTCAAGCAGAAATATTAGAAGGCTGCACAACTAAAAAAGCCAGGAACTGGAAAATCATTGCTGTAGTTTGACAAGCACATCTTTTATGCTGAAAATGGTTTCTTTATTATTACACCTATATACAGGAAAGCATTTTTTG
This sequence comes from Chionis minor, assembly GCA_013398295.1. Classification (NCBI taxonomy): domain Eukaryota; kingdom Metazoa; phylum Chordata; class Aves; order Charadriiformes; family Chionidae; genus Chionis; species Chionis minor. The sequence continues at coordinate 1,006,753 of VZSF01003044.1, forward strand.
GGGAAAAAAAAGGGGATAATCACAAATTATTGCTTGAGATCTATAAAGTATGATCTACAGCTGCCTGCTTTCAAGGCAAGCCTAAAAAAGACCTAGTTCATGGCAGAGAGTGACCAAGCCGCCTTGAAAAAGCTGAGCGCACCACCAGATTCCTCTTGGCTTCCCACATCCCTGCCCTTCCCCCCCATAGGAAAGGTGGAAGTATCTTTCCATAATGCAATCTTTTACTGGAGCCTACAAAGACGAATGTTGCTACATAAGCATTTAATAAAGACACATTCATTGAAAATTGAAAAGTCAGCATCCAATGCCATCTACACAGCAAGGCTTGTACCATATACTCAAGAGAGGCTTTCTGGCTGGTTTACAATATTACACCTTCTACTTTAGGCCTTAATATACCAGTATAATGCTTTTCCATAATTGTTGGATGCTTTAATGATGTCTTTTCCAGAATCAATCTATTCTACTTTATGGCTAGAAAAACGTAGATCGATCGATTGATTGATCAATCGATCGATCTATCCACCTATCTCCATATATAATATATCTCTTTCAATATACAATATCTCTCTCTCCCTCTCTCTTCCTATTTGGACTCATTCTGAGTATTTAATGGTAGGCTGATATGGCTGCCTTGAAGTCAATTTACTGATTGCGATTGACTCATTACCTCCACGTTGCAGAACTGTGGCACCCTGGGGATGGATGCTCTGGGAAACCCAAAGACAGCCAGCTGCACACATACAATCGTATGCTTAATTTCAGCTCATATTTGCCAAGAAAGAGAGAGATCGGACAATGCAGGAGGTCATTTTCACTTGTTACACCTATGATTATACCAAGGGGTAATGCGAGTTACAGGCGGAATTTAGCCCAGCATTTGCAAGGACCACACAAATAATGAACTGAAGCTTTTTCACCTCTTTCCTATTTCAACTCATTTCCACACAGCTCCGGTGGTGCGGTCCTACAGCCATGCTTGGATAATTGAAAGGACAGCGCACGTAAAGTTGAATGGCTGACACTGCATTTCACCAATTTACGAAACGGAGGAGACTCTGACAAGAAAAGAGATGCAGTTTGCTTCTCTTCTGAAGTGCTCACAAGTTCTTTTCATTCCCCCCTCGCTTGGGCATTGTGTCACCCGTCACTCATTTTCTTTTCATTAGACTGACACTCTCGGGGACATTACAGCTCCACTGCTGTATATGGGTTTTCACTAAGGAACCAGAGAAACATCCATTACTTTCTTATTCTACAGTTCTAAGCTACGAGTAACACCATTTTCTCGCGAGAGACATCTTGCCTCGCTGCCTCCCCTTTACCACGAGCCTCCGGGCTTGGAGTTCCCTGGAACCCCCTGCCCCAGCTGCTTTGGTCTCTCACGCTCCCCCTGGAAGAGCAGAAACCAAGAGGATTTGCAGTGACTCACGGCACAGAGCGACTCTAATGTTGTTTAAAGCAAGGATGCCTAGACAGGATATGTCCAAGAGAAGGAAAGTGGCTTAAAGCCATTATTTACAACAATGAGAGGCTGCGGCAGTTTGGAGGGGGGGTGAGTGGGTTATAAGCTTTCTTTAAAATTAAGGAGGAGTTTAGGACTTAATATGGAAATAGCCAAAAGCCACTTAAACCGTAATGATCTGTCTAGTAATTCCCCACTTAGTATAAACATCAGTTTTCTTCTATTTGGACTGCAAATCTAGTCCATTACTATGCCACTACTCCACGTCATTATGGAGTCACCAAGAAGTACTCGACCACTACAAAATAACAGGATTTCTTAAAGTACCCCGCGCTCTAATGGAAAGCATTTAGTTATTCTCAGCTCTCTGACTCCATGGTATGTGACTCTGTTTGGAAGTTTCATTTACATATTTATTTAGTGGAGAATATGCATGGCTGTTTTCCCTCCGTGCAGAACCATTATTAGCTGCGGGAAGCTGTTAGAGGGGATTTTCAGCATGGAACTCAGGAGGAAAGGCATTTCCTAATACCTTAGTATCCTGCTTAATAACCGTCACCCTGCAGAATGAGGGTGATGGATTTCCAGTTATGAAACTTGCCGTAGTTTGTTACAGCTGATTCACATGAATGTTTATTTTATTTCATTTATACATTTCATTTTTTATATATACACACACACACTTTTTCTCATGCTGTCAACTTCCTTCTTCCTGGCTTCTCCCTGTATGTCCAAGCGGTGCAGCAACAAAAGAACACACCAGGCTACGCATGACGACATCTGCCTGATGACTCTCGCGTTCCCCCCCAAGTATGTCACAGATTTCTCCATTCAAACGCAAGCCAGACACCCAAAACTTTCTAACATGAACACTCAGAAGTGGGGATTAATTTCAGAATCAGAGCTGGCATCATTTAGGTATGAAGGCAAATCTCCGCTGTGCTTTGTAACCGCTTATTCTGGACCTGGCAGGAGGGGTGTGCTGAAGCCAACTTGAGTTCAGCTGGGACGACAGGCTACACACCTTGAAACGTACCACTCCGATGCTGTGTGTAATATTTCAACACACTCTTCAATAGGAACTTTGGACTTGGAAAACAATCTGAGCACCTACTGTGTTCTCAACGTACGTTAATTCAGTAAAATGAAGGACAGTTCGCTCTTACGTTAATGAGTATAGGAAGGTTATGTCAATCAGCTGCTTTGTTTCGTTGAATGCCTTTAGCCACTAGCAACAAAGCAAAGTCGCTGTTATTGTCAGCGACAAGATTTACAATACTTATATATAATTAATATAATAATTAATATTATTTAATTCTATTGCTGTTAATCTCATAGCAAGGTTTATGGTGTTGTGGCTAAAAAATATAAAGGTTACAATAGCTACCATTAACGTTTGCATTGCTGAACATTAAAATTCAAATCTGGTAAAAGATTTAGCACAAGAATTGAGACATCTAGAGAAGACCTATTCCTCCAAGGAAACTCTCAGAGTGTGTGCTTTGAGATTTCAACCACTGCTTTTAAAATAAACCTTGAGGGATAGATGCCCCACTCGCCACAGGCAAGCTACCCTGGAACAAAGAAATTCCCCAAGATGGAAATAAAAAAAGACTTAAAATATAAAAAGTAAAAACACACCTTCTCTCCCCTCCCCCCCCCCAGTCTCCCGCAGGGGTCCTTAACATTAATACAATGCAAATTAAATCTTTTTTTCCTTTTGTTCCATTTAGATCTTAAAAATATTAAAGTAGGTAAGTCTTAGAAGTTAAGGACAAGCGTTGCCTAGGGCATACATTTGGGTGTCTTCAGTATAATCTAAGGAATACAGCAGAGGCTGCAAGCTAATTCGATAAGAAAATAATGTAGTTGGTTATTCACTCTTACAGAATTATGCCTTGGCAAAGCTAAATGTAAAAGCTTCAAGGCCTATGCCGTTACCTGCAAAATACTTCTTTGGACCACTAAACGACAAACCGTTAAACTTTATGCAATCTTTAAAAAAATACATTTGCTATTTCAGGTGAAATAGGAGGTAAAGGCTCACCACCACCTCACTACACCTGCTCCTCTCCTCTGACCCCGCTAGACACTCGTTTGTTCTTGTCAGTCCCCAAAACATCAACGGTTGATGTAAATGTAGTAATTTCCAAGATGGAGCCTCCTACCTCACTGTTCTGCTTTCAGACTGCAGAGGTAGTTTGACCAGCACTGACCTCAAAGACCAAGACAAGGGCTGGTAGCACTCGTTGAAAGATGGGAATGCAAGTATCCTTAGCCAAACTATCCCGAAGCTTTCTGAACAGGCTCAAGTACATTTATCCTTTTTGTTGTCATAACAAATTCTTTTTATTTGTATTTTTCTTCCAGGACCGATGTGGAAATGCTCAGGTGTGTGGATAGATGTCATTTATGAATAGAAGCTCCAACACGTCGAAGTCTTTCCTCAGTAGTGACAGCTCCCTCTACGGCTAATCCAGACTGGAGCAATTAGAGAATAAAAGCAAGAGGAAACATCTCAACAGGAGGGGAAATAAGAGAAAAAGCAGAAAAGACTGAAGAGCAAGAATGGAAAAAAACAACTTACTGCACTGTAGACCAGTGATGAGATGGGACTACAAACACTGTCTGCTTGGGAATGAACTCTGTCACCTTTAGTGACTAACCATTATTATTAGTATGACGATAAATAATAATTAGATGGAACAAACTCTTATGTATTTGTCACTGCATGAGAGTACATTGAGTTATAGAAGCTTTCCATTTTCTGACAGGTTATTATGAACAAAGGTGAACGAGAAATCTGTTTGAAAAACTGGGAAATACCTTGCCCACAATGTTTTAACTCCTCTCAGTTTGTGCGCGCTGGCACCACGGAGCAGACAGGTCGTCCTGCTCCAACGGGAGGTGAGGCACGGCCAGGAGCTCTTTTTTCAGTTCTGATTTTTGCCCTCTCAGCTGTGACACACCAGCCAAGTCACGTGTGGTTTGCAGCCACACGTAGCAATAAAACGCATAAACAGCAACTCATGATAATGCCATTATTAGTATGTGCCACTACTGCACATATAATAACAACAGGGTTTTTCATGGACTGCTGAGTAATTAGGTGTCTTTAAATATGCTTTAAAGCCTTTCCATGGAGCTACAGTGTGGGAAGGTTCTCCTCAGCATTTATGCAAAGTTCTTGCATAGATAACTGAAAACTCAGGAGCTTCTGGCCAGCTTTTAGCAGCACAGGTGGAGAATGACAGGATCTCAGGCCAATCAATGTACATTAAAAAAAAATCTCTTAAATTCACACTTAACACTTCTGCTTATGATGCAGAAATAGCATTCAAAGCAAACAAGTTTGTTAGCTCAGCTGACTAATGAAAAATTGCCACAATTACAAAACTAAATCTTTGTTTTCAATTTTCAGAAAGCAGAGCTTTAAAAGAGCAAACTGCTCTTGACAGCATGATAGTTTTTTCCCCTAAAAAAGGAAAGAACGAAATCCTTCCTAGCAACTGCAATTATGATACTTTCATGTCAAATGAATTATATTACTGAAAATAAATCTTTCTAAGATGCACAAGAGGGTTATCTGGCTCCAGTCAGACTTATGCATTACTGGTTTTATATGTTGTACTCTACTTGATTAATATAGGTAATCAAATTATATTGCCTTCCACTGTGCTCTCAAATTCAAGGCTATAATGTTTTCAATGACAAAGTTCATAGAGTTGTATAAAAATGTACCTCATGCTGTACCAGCCCTTTATTGCTGTAGTAAAACACCATTTTCAATTTAGTAATAAGTGATATAAAACAGAGTGTCTTGATTGGCAGGGTCGTATTCATTATGCAGTGCCCTACGACACAGCACAGTTCAGAATGGAAATTTAAGGAGAGAACCTACCACAATCTCAGATGCTGATACTTCAGGGAATAAAATGATTCCTTTTTCATGAGTTGTCCAAAGGAAGAACAAGGAATTGGACAAAAAGACATACAGCACACACATATGGATGGAAGGGAGAAAGGGGCAGGGAGAGACTCATCATAGCGTGCTACTACCCCATACAGGTTTCCTGCACTGGAGCCAACCCTATATTACTGCTTCCCACCTGGAATAGGAAATGAAAAAAGAAATTAACAGAAAAAGAGGAAGCACAATAGTCTGGACAGCAGCAAATACTGCAGAGCTCTTTCTGGCTCTGCCACTGGCCTGACTTGTGACCGAAGGAAAAAATGCAGGGCTTTGCTATTCCAAGTGTTTAACTTGAGGTGCCTTAATGAAGTTGCGTTATCAAGTGCTCTTCACTTTATGAACATCAGGATTCTCTAAAGAGCTGTAAATTAGACTGTCAGAACTAGTAAAATCTTAAGTTTGCAGCTACCTTTGAATATGTAAATCCTAACCCTTCCCTTCCTTCTTTTCCCTTCTCTAAATTAGGAATAACATTTACCGTATCCGTAAACCATCAAACCAACTAATCCGTGAGTTCTATAAAGGCAAAGTGTTCTGGTGAGCCGTGTCATCACTGCGAACACTATTGAGAACAGCAAGAATTATAAAGCCTTTTTCTTTGCAACTAAATGGCAGTGATATTGTTAGCTGGTATCTTTTCTAAGCATGTACGTTGAGCAAATGATATGATCAGGAAAGACAACTCTTGGACTCAGGAATTAGTAATGTTATCTTAGTTTTGTTTCCTTGGCAACTTGACCTTTCATAATTTGCCCAAAGGCAAAATATGGGCAGCATATCCCTTTCAAATCATACCTCAATAATCTTGTGATTAAAAGCATCACCAAAATGTGGCCTTGCCGTAAGATGGAGAATTAACGACTCTCTACTAAATGATCCACTGATGTTGAATCTAATTTAAGTAGCCTTGCAAGAATATTTAACACTTAATGATAGGCTCTGTATTAGAGTAGGTTTAATCTAGGATGCAGCCACAGATGTCATAAGAAGGAATTAATCAGCATTGCTTCCACTAAAACAGGAATGCAAAATTGCTGAACAGAATGTATTAGAAACAGATTAAAGAGCTGGGACTTAAACATAAAAGAAACAGAGCTGATGCCACCCTCAGAGAGCTAATTTGAAATACAGGAAAACTTAATTCGCCTTTAACTGAAGAATTGGCGTGTTTGAAGTTACTAAAGAGAAGCTTGCATTATCAAGAAGGAAAGAAAGGCAGATAGTCTTTTCCCTCATCAATTAAAAATGAAAGCCCAACCCAAATATTAATGCCTGCCTCAAAATCCCAACAAAATGAAGTTATTGATGCTCAAGGGACTATTGCTGCATCCTACATGAAGCTCTGCGCTCAATGGAGTGCTGTGGAAGTTTCACCGATTTGGAAAACTCCTGCTCAGTTTAGATAAGCACCTTTCAGAAAAGCACATCTTGGAAACAGGGAAATAGAGCCTATGGTTATTGACGCTGGGCGAAAATATGAACTATGATAGTTGCAAAATTCACTCTAACCTCCCTATATGGAGAGAGCTTCCCCATCCAAAGCTTTGTGTAAAGATCTACGTTACAATTACTTATTGTTGCTTCAGACAATTTATTATCTCCCCTATTATTCGAGGACTTCATGCTGTCCCCAGCGTTTACGCTGCCCAGTCTCCTTCCTTACCAAAGGCAGGTTAGAGCATAAAGCCAGAAGGGACCACAGAGCACCAGTTCAGAGCACACGTCATTAAAGTTCAACCAGCAACTCTCCATTCTTGATTCCAAGATACTGAGAGCAAAACTCCTAATCCCGAGAATCCTTAGAAGCACATGTCATGGATTAAATATTGCATTCTTCAGATTTCTGAGTTACAGTTAATGTTCCTGCTAATGATGAGGACAACCTAACTTTAGCACAACTCTATTTCTGCTGAAACCATCTAGGAGTGTGCCGAATACTCCAATGGCCTGGTTCAACTAGTGCACTCCTGATTTACTAGCACTGCTGTGTTTTTGACTGGGCCTTGAAAAATTACAAAACAACCTAGCTTTGGTCCCAATTTTCATTGATAGCCTAATAGAACATACAAATCATCTCAGTGCTTGTTCCCAAATTAATGAAAAACTTATATAAAGCTTTGATCTTGATGGAAGAATCCATCAAGACTTCCCATTTGTCTCCCTAATTACTTGCTTTGATGCTCACGGCTTGCAATCACTGCATAAGTTAATGTCCTGAGGTTGCCATGGCTACCATTAGCGAAGCAGAACAAGAGACATTGCTCTGCACATAAGCCACCTTTGCTGGATGTTTGCTTCTTCACCCTGGCTGTTCTTCCACCAGCAACGGTATAAAGGAACTCCTGTACTGCACCAGAAGTTAATAAAAGCTCCTATTAATTCTATTACAAATGCTACTGGTAACATTCACTTTTTCTTTCTCTCTGCTGCTCACACACTGGAGGTTTTGAAGGCAGTGAAGTGGTTAGAAGACAAGAGTGCAAGCAAGGACCGAGTTTACTTCCCAACTCGAACAAGAATTTTGCTATGTGATTCTGGGTCTTGATTTTCTTGACTCTTGAAGGATAGCAACGACCAATCTTTCATCGCACGGTCCTGTTTTGAGAACACACTGCTAGGAACCAATGAAGAAAATGCGTACTAATAATCACTTTTCATAAAAAATTTGCTCGAAGTGAGTTCCCTCTATTCTACAACTTCCTAGTTAGCTATAAACCTTTAATTAAACCTCTACACTTCTTTTTTAATAAAGGACACTGAACAAGTAATGATGCATAATATACTTCAACATTACTAGTAATTGCTCATTGAAAATAAGAAATGAGAAATCACTTTCTTATTTGCTTATCTGATGACCTCTAAGGACAACGAGTTGCATGATAAATGCAGAGCGTGGCGTATTTCCTCCTTTACCGTATTGATCTGATTTAATGTAATGTTGAGAAACGCGGTACTAAGCCATTAAAAGCCAACAAAAAGTATATTTTGCTCTGCAGTGTAAGTGTATTTGTAATTTTAGTCCACACACAAGTTTTTGTACTTTCTGCAATTAGTTCACGGAAGTTTTCAGCACAATCTGTTCTCAGGAGTTTTCCATTCTAAAAAGGTGACAAACAAATGAAATAGCTGAGTGGGAACCATCAACCCAATATATTTCAAATAACTACCCAAGGTTGACTGAAAAATTCCTACAGCAACAACACAATACTGCTTATTTTGGTTATTAGGAAGATATATCACTTTAATATTCTGTTCCTGCCAAAGTTTTATGCGTTCTTTTAAGTGTATGAACTCTAAATCTTTTTTGTTCTGAATACAGTATTTTCCTCTGGGAGGTATAGTACACGGTAAGTATGGAAAATTAACATGTAATTAGCATGGTAACGTCTAAGCAAATTACATCATGCTAGAGTTAATAGAGGTTCAGATCTGAAATAATCCTCTGAGCACAGGCAGTGTGAATTACAAGTTTCTATAATGCTCAGCAACCTGAAAACCTACGGGATCCTGACGCACCTACCAAAGAGCTGGGCACCTCCGAGGCTCTGCTACTCCGTCCCGACCTTCGGCGTTTTCCACGGCTCCGCGAGGATCTGCCCGACGTCTGGACATCACCGCGGCACTGCTTTTGCGTGAGCTGCGGGCGGTGGGAAATGCCGGAACTCACATCCCATCGGACCAGGTTCTCAATCTTTACCCGCAGTGTGAGAGCAGGACACTTTATCAGATGCTGTCTTGCTAATTTTCCTCACAATTAAATTTGCTTATATTCCTCAAGGAGTGACTATCAAAAATAAACCTACTGTGGTTTTATTTTTAGTAGATCCTGTAGCTGGGTCACGCCTGACAAGACGTGAGTGGGAACCACTGCACTAGCAACAGGGTTGTGTTTATAACAGACAGCCCGTGCACAGCGCTAATGCGCTCATTAAACCACCCGCTACGGGTCTCCTAACAACTTCTTGCTATTTTAGTCAGAAACAAACAGCAAGGAGAGAGAGGGAGATTCCAAATTAATTAAATGGGCTTAGTGAAGAAGAAGAAGAATCAATTTTGGCATGAACACTGCACATTATTTTTTTTAAATTAAACCAATATTACATCCTATTTAGCAAGTCCAGAACACACATAGTGACAGAAAACGGCTAAGTGAGTCAACAATCAGTATAAGCAGCAACCAGAGTAAAGAGATTAGGGCAATCATCATTGGACAATCCATAGAAATAAGGATAGTCATTTTTCAGATGACTAATGATAGTACCAAATGTTAAAGACAATGAAGAAATCGTGTAGGAGCTATTTTCAGACAATTGCCTTCTCCTGAAGAACACAAAGCTGAAGGGCTCGGATTCATCTCTCAAATACTGTGGCCCATAATATGGCAGGTTGTAATGCACAGCGCATGGGAGAGAATACCTAAGCTAACATAAAATTCAGCATGATTAATATATGATTAGTTCACGTTTGTACAATGCTTTGAAGGCGTGAAGTGCTAATTAGAATTTCTGGATTAGGCTGGTGGATGCCCCAATGCAATCCAGATCAGTAAATAAGAAACTATGCCGAAGTTTAAACTAACCGCCCAAAGACTGAAGAACCCGTGGGATGCTAAGGAATGCTTTACATTTCAAGTGGATAAACAAATGTATAAAAGAGAGCAAAGGAGAATTCAGTGCCCCAGTGAAGATATTTCTGACAGATAGATGAAGATATTGAAGACAGAAGGATACAGCTGGTAATTATTTGAAGAACATGGATGCACCTCCCTCTACCATCACCAGAAATACTCCCATGGACTCATGAGATACAGAGACATCGCAGCTCAGGAACCCATAAATATTTGCTGAACCAAAACTTTAAAATCTAATGACCTTAGTGGAACATAAACAAGTATCTTCCCAAGAGTAGTTCTGCAGTAATGAGGATGAAAAAAACACTTAAGTTTGACACGTGCAAGGGAAAAAAAAAAAAGATGTAACCTTAGACTGGGAAGTGGAAAAAGAGAGAAAAAGGAAATTCCTCTCTAGCTTTCACCACAAATTTTGAAACTCGACTTCAGTATGGGGAGAAAGAATGAAACCCGCAGCAGATGAACAATATATGACTCGCAGCACCCGATTTTTTTTTTATTAGAGAGCAGCATAGGTAAAATCATTTACAGCAAATACCATCCCAATACATCAGTCGCCTGGGACCAATATACAGCTCGGGATCAAAACAGAATGCCACCCAACAGAGAGATGTTGACTCTGCTACTGATCTGGCCTTTTCCTGCTTAATTAAAGCCACCGAACACTTGAGCTGGAAAACTGTAATCCCCATTAAAGTGTCATTTTAGCGGTAGGTGATCAGACCTTTCAAGCTACAGTAAGTAATTATGCTAGCAGGAACCGTGTGTAGCATTAACGCCGCCCTAGGAAAACCACGTACGTGCCGTCAGAAGCACCGTTAACGCAGGGTCTGGTAACCAGCTAGGGATTACCAGGCAAACCAGTAGTTTCAGCTCCAGCCACGTCTGAACGGAGACGAGCCGCAGGAGGCAGCCATGCCCAGTGCCACGCAGGGAAGATGCGCGGCTCTAATTCCATGTAAGCACTAAGGAAGGTTGGATAACCCTATCTGTGGGAGCAGAGACTGCTGTAATGGGTATTTACCCTGCAGTCTGAAAGAACAATAAAGATTAAGCGTACCAAAAGAGTTGGCACAAAACGATGAAATACTCGGCGCTTGAATATTTACTTTTGATCTCCGTTACAATGCAGAAATAGACGTGGAGGCCTGGAGAACAAAAATGGCTTTTGTGCTGTGGCCGCTTTACGGAGTACGGAAGGGAAGTGCCAGTAACACAAACGCCCCGTAGACTGGGAGCCACGGCAGCGGCGCTGCAGCCGCCCTCCGGCCCCGGCGAGTTCCTCGTGAGCCGACTCCAAACCCTGCACGCGGGGGCAGGAGAAGCGGGATGCGCTGGAGAGACCCAGTGGCTGGAAGGCAAATTGTCCTCACGCCCCCGGAGCCCACATTAAACCTCCCGCCCTCCAGTGCCGGAACGACCGCAAAGCACTGGAACAGAAGAAAGCCAAAATAAAGCAGATCTCCTAATTAGTGTTAAAATGGAACGAAGGCACTTTCTTATTAAGCAGGATGCACATTTTTCTGTAGCGTGCTCTTCTAGGGGTCTTGGACTATCACTCACATAATGGATGAAAAGATGGAATCCCTAGGTATATACAAATCTTTTCCAAGTGTTCTTAAGGCTAGCGTCTGCAGCAATACATATTTTGCCGCAAATATTTAGAATGAAATATTTCATAAAGTACTTCAGCACTTCTTTGAGTGTTTAATTTATCTGACATAAAAGAACAAGAGTGTACAGCATTTTCCTGTAAGTGGATGTAAAATACGCATTGCATGGATCCCTATAATTAAAAAAACAGCAAATCATTGTCATTAATGCACAAGCAAGATCATAAATGAATACATTATTAAGTCCTACTGAATTAATGTTTAACTGCAATAGAGTTGAAATTGAATGAGGCAATTAATCAGAGTAAGAACTGAAAAAAAAAAGCCACATCTGTCTCACTTTGAATACATTGAGCAAAACGACCTTCAGAACGGTACTGCCAATCAAACCACGCCGCCCACTGCTGTGACAGCCGGGGTGCCACCACAGAGAGAAAGTGGCGTCGGTGTAACAGATACGAGCTTTCTGTCTGAGTCACTTCACGGGTACATCTCACCCCGAGGGAATAAAACATTATGTCTCAAGGGTCTTATTTCATCAAATCATGAATGTTCAGATGGTGAAGATCATGCTGGTTATAAATGTGAACTACATCTGCTCAAAGTCACTGGAAAATGAAACTGGGGGAGTTGACATACATTAATGATCATTTTAAAAGGCTTAATGCTCTCCAACATCTAGGGGAGGCTAAAAAAATTATGTTCAGAAGCTTTTGTTCCATGGATTGTGCTTTGATCAACTAAAATACATTAAGTTAAATTTTTCTTCATCACTCTTAAACTCTGTAGTGGAATTTTCTTTAACGGGTTAATTAAACTCCCTCAGGTTCTTAACTGTTGAAAAGTCTCAGTTCAATTTATTTCAGAGTTTAAGGGGGAATAAAATGATAATACTAATGAGGATAATGACCCTTATCCTAGCTAAAGCTTTTTGCACTTCCCGTGTAGAACAGTATCTATTGTTCACGAGTCCTACCTTTGACAGATAGGTAGGTATATGTACTTTTCTTCGTTGTAACATATTATGAATACTAAACAATATTTTAAAAGAAAAATCCATTGGTATTTTTGTACCAAGTTCTCAAGCAATAATTATCTTTGAATAATGATTTTTTTTTCCTCTTAATGCAAATGAACTGCAAATTTTCCAAACCATAATTGTTTTCCTACATTGAATTGATGGAGCAACTGGCATGTAGGTAATCAGCATACTCATTTCCCTTTCAGCAGCAATAAGGACTAGATTCAGGATTTTCCATTAAAAAAAAAAAAGAAGAAGAAGGGTTTCTCAGATATTCATTGATAAGGCAGGTAATAATTAGGGGTTAGGAAAGTTTGCCAGAGAGCGGAATAGTGGTTAACCTGTTCCTACACTCCTGCTATCATATCGATGCGTGCGTTAAAGCCGTTGTGTTGCTTTACAAGACACAATAATTTGTCGCTTGTGCACAATAATTTGCTTTTTGCGCCAAAAAAGCCAAGTCAAGCCACTACAGTTATCTTTCCTTTACCGCTTGCAATCGCACATTTGCCCACGGTGCATAAAACAGGCACCGCCAGCGCCCTGGGGGCCCAGCAGGAGCGTACCCGCAGCCCACACTCCAGCCTCAGGCTCCAGTTCCCCCCAGGCACTGCAATTTTTAGGGTGCATTTGAAAAGCAACTCCCAGCACCAAGGAGCTTAAAAACCTGTTGGGAAACTGAAGCCTAGCGTGGGGAATGACGCCAGAGTGTGGGACGAGAGTCTGGGTCAGCGGGGAGGAGGACGGCAGGGTGGCAGGGTGGGTTCCTGGTCTCTGCCAGCTTTAGGACTTTGAAGAGTTGCTCCGTGCACATTTCCTCACCCCCAAAGCCAATGAAGACCCATCAGCGAGCAGGGAAACTGTGCTTGACTTTTGGGCAACAGGCTGGAACTACTGTCCTGTGCTGCGCCGCACAGCCCTCTCTTCAGTAAGAGCCACGGTAACTATTTGATAATAAATAATACAAAGAAGCTCATTCATCTGTTATTTGGTTTCAGACTGTGATCTCGCTCTTGCTCGATACACAGAGGTGGTGGGCTTGGCGGGAGTGGACAACAGTCACACAGAGGTTTTGATCTTCATAATCCTCTACCAAAACTTGTAATAGTGACTCAAACCACTGTCACAGGCTATGAGGAACATTAAGAAGATGAAAAGTTCGTTTCAGCTCCAGCAGAAAGACTGAGGAACACAGATCTCACGTGCCTCCTCTCTGGTCATATTTATTAATGAGTGCAGATCGGAGACGGAACTAGGAAGCACAGCCCTGGGAAGCCTCAGGTCTTGTTTCCTGAGAAAAGCGGTACGCGGAACATGTCAAGGCTCACATCGGTTAAAGGTGATTCCCTTTAAGGGCAGGCAATACTCTTCCATATTTTAAGGGCTTTTAGATAAACTTTAGACAACTCCCCAGGATATATTTTATTGGGATACCAGTGTGAGATCTAGGCATGTCGGGATACATGCCAGTGTGTATCAGTCTATTCTACCCGTCTCTGACACAAGATTTGTTCTGACTCTAACATCCCATATGAAGATTTTAACAGACCTGTGACACGGGATACCAATGTGATACAAACTCAGGGTGGAAGAGCATGGTCCAGTGGAGTCATCGCCGCACAGAGGCTGGTTCAGCCTTCACTGCCGAGTGTAAGATACCATCGCTTCTACTAAACCCATGATGACTAAACAGCTTCTCAGCACCAAAATGCAAAGGAGAGCATTAATAATGCCAGTTATCTGCAGGGCTAGTTCACTGAGCCTGTTTCAGGGGAAGATGTAGGATTCAAGGCTGTATCCTGACCTGACCACAGCCAGTGGTCTACGTTTTGTTGACTTCCAGGAGAACGATGTTGGGATCTGCACTAGAAAGGGGGAGCGAGGAAGAAGGAGGAGAAAGAAGAGAGCGGGAGTGGGGGCAATTCACTAACACGCACAAAACCCAAAAGATAAAATCAACAAAGCAATTAAGCTTCAACAGAAACAAGACAGTTCGTTTTGTTTTGTTTTGGATTTTTTTTTTCCCAGTGTGAATGTTAATTACTGTGCCTTACAGCAGAGATAACGAGAGGGTTTTACTGCCTAGCATTTTTCAAACAAAGACATGAAAAATTCATGAGCAGGGAAGACCTTGGTGTTGAGCTTCAGTTTTCTTGTCAAATATTTCAGCTCCGGAGGTCCTTGGGAAGGTTACACAGCAATATTCAAGTCTAAAGGATGCCTGTCAGCTGGATCTAAAAGCAACAGGAATTTTATAGTCTACATGTGACCTTGTCAACGTATTTTCACTGGCCAAGAGTGTCTTCCAGCATCATTCACCCAGGTTACAATAAAACCGAACACTAAAATGCCTGTCCTCCTAAGGACAGGGCGCTCGCAACACCAATCTGTCCATAACATAGGAGCTAAGATGGTTCATCTGATGTCAAGAAATGCTGATGTCCGCACATCACTCCGAAAACAGTCCAAATGTACCTCTGTACTGGCAAGCAGACACTAGGCTCCAGGGAAACTTTGCCAGTCAAAGAAATTTAATCAGGACTCTGCGCAGTCCAAAATGTCATCCTTTAACTGGGAAGAAAGATCCCACTATGTTTGGCATGGCTTCTAAGAAGATCTAAAATCTCTTTGCAGGTAACTGGCTTTAGACACGCGGATATTTTGCAAGTTAGCTGTACCTTTATTAAAACTCAGCTGAGTCTTTTTTGAAGGTTACAAAAAGGAGCTGCTGTTTGCTGACATGTAGGTCAGGCAGAGATCAAGTGTGAGGAGCACAAGGCCGTTTAGTGGACTAACAAGAAACAAGTATAACACAAAAGCTTTTGGGATCATGTGAAACTCCTTCCCTTCCCTAATCAAATTCACCATAGCAAAAGCAGGAATTTGATGAGGTCTTCAAAGTCTGAACTGCTCGATGTTTCCTTTCCTTGTTAGTTTAACAAGGAGAAATCCCTCAGGTGAGTCACTAAGAATCATTCTTCAAGTCAAAAACTTCCCTAATCTCTGGCCCTGGGCTTTAAAAAATTATTCTGCATCAGAATTCTCAGCATACCACCTCTTCCAGGCTCCGGACTATTGGACAAGGCCAAGATAACAGTGGCAGGGATAGTCCGTGTACTGATCTCCACAAACACACGGCAACTCATCAGCATAGAACATGCTGCAAGACCAGAAGCAAATTGTGAATTTGAGGCAATTTTGGAAATAATCTTCCTTCCCAGAAAGCTGTTATGGCAGGAAGGCAGATTTAACGTATGCTTAACTCTCTGAAGTTAGGCTAGAACCTTCAGCTAAAAATACCAACAAGGAAAACCCTCTCATAATCATGTCAGTGCTGAAGAGCTCAGTGGAGCCAAAAGTTCACAGCGGTACACCGATTCTCTCTCACAGTACTAGTTTGAAATGAGCCTCTTGTCTAGAACCAAAATCTCCTAGTCTGAATGGTTTGCAGGTGTTTCCTATACCTGCGTTTGGCTCCTATAGCTCAGTTTCATACGTAACACCGCACTGCTGGGAGGTGTTTCACTTGCTGGTGGTGGTACCACTAAAACCAAAAGGGCTTGGCAGGCGCAGAGGTACTTACTGGTATTTTCTAATGAGGACACTGGAACTGGAAGGCAAAATTTGATTACATTTCCCAGTACTAAGCCTACAGGAGTAAAGATGCAGCCCATCAGTTAAAGCACGAGACTCTGAACCTCACATCACTCTCAGATGAGCGATCTTGATAAATTTGTAAAATCTCTTTTTCCCCAAAGTGTTTGCCACCAAAATCAATCAGTCCTAAGTTCTCGGTAACTACAAACCCTTACAAGCAGCAAACCCTCCAGTCAAAATACTCTCTCCTTCCCATCTGCTGAGATTTCACTCAACTGTTGCCACCACTTCCCTGCATAGAAGAGCAATGGGATTCAACTTCTGCTCTAAAAGCAAGAAGTTATTATGAATATTAAGTCTTTGTTTTACAATCAAGTGACAGGAAAGAATGCTAGCAGCTTCTTTCTCTTCTTTTATAAGCTGCTGCTGATGACTGCCATCCTGGTCTTTGAGAGGTATCTGCTGCTGTTTAGAGGAAACATGGTAAACAAGATGAAAAGTCCAAGGAGAAGTAAAGAAGCACCCTGGATTCATCAGCTCAGTATCTGAGACTGGCGACAAAGAAAGATGTAGTGCATTTAACCTCAACGTGCTTCTCTGAAGTACCCACACTATTCTGTGTGCTTGTGACTGCCGTACGCTCTCAGCTAACCCCAGCTCTCACATCGCAGTGCCGAGGCACGCAGCCTCCAGCGCTGCCGTCTCCGCCAGCCCCTCTCCGCTCTCTGGGTGAAGCAAGGCACAATATTGCTCTTCCCAGCTGTTCTTTTCCGTGCTTCGCTCCCTGGCTGTGCTTCCCTGAGCAAACAATCTTCTACTTGGGACACATATTTTTGTTGCAGGAAATCTCCTGCAGAGGTTTGTCCTACTGGCAAAATTGTGAGGATGGACTCTCAGCCGCGCTCTGCATCTGCGGGGAGCAGTGAGCGGGGACAGAGAGCGGATGCAAAGTTACTACTTTTACTTTCCCAAGGCCACCACTGTGCTCAGCGCATCTTTTGGCCAGACGACACTGGCAAACCCCAGCCCATACAGCTGTTTCGGTGCTTGGTGGATCTGTCTGAGAATTTGGCACTGAGTGTGGAGCATTTTGGAAGTCGTATTTCTGGTCCCAGTGTGAGCCTGGTTCCAGCGTGACCCAAGCAGAACAATATCTGTGATTCCTACGAAAACAGCTGGCCTGATAAACAGAAAAATTCAAAAGCCATTTGCTGCTCCCGTGACCTTGGCTTGCACCTCTTCATCATGCAACACTGCGGTGACCCCAATATGAAAAATAAAAAAAACCAAAAAACACCTCTGTGATGATTTCTGACTGCATTGGGGAACAACAGAGCAGAGTTGGGGAGTCAATCCTACACTGATGCTGAGTCTCCCCCGCCGGTGCAGACTCCCACCGGGGTCACCGAGATCCTGACCAGCTTCCTTCTGAAACGAGTGTCCGCGCTCCACCGCTCGCTTTCAAGTGTCAGCTGGCACGAAGCCTTCGCACAGCATTTTTTTCACTCCTGCCAAGTGCCTTCTTTTTTTGTTTGTTTTAAATCAAGCGAAGCTGTCTCTTCCCCTGCCTGCTCTTCCCTTGCAATCCTTTTTGTTCCTGCCATAGTGGGAAGCGCCGTCTTTGCTTTCACATCACTGCAGAGTTGCAGGTGAAATCTGTTAGGCCACAGAGCAGCTAATGCAACAAAGGAGAAGTTTTGACTAAAGAAAAGTGCCCTGTAGATTTCTGTATCGCTGTCTCAGGCTGACCAATTTGTAGCTTGGTTTGCGCCCTGGGGCTCCTCCCTGAGAACATTATGGGGTGAATCAGGGCAGGTTTTGTCCATTGCTCCTGGCCCAAACCATTTATCACGCTGGAGCTTGCAGACACAGCAAACTGCACTACTTTGCTCCACTTTTAAGTCTGAAAGTGTCTATATGTGAGTCACCAGTATTACCAGCATGACCAATTTGGTTTCCACTTTACCAGAAATCCTGTAACTCAACCTCCAAGGGAGAAGACAGGCCTAATGATTGCGCATAACTTACGTATTCAAACAGAGGGTCCCTCCTGTTTTTCCCAAATACTCCTGGAAGCAGAGAATTGGAGCTGAAACGGTGCCGGAAATGGCTTTGCAAAAAATTAACATGTCCCAGTATTCAAAAAGCAAACAGGGAACTAAAAGCCGGTATATCATTTGCCATTTAAAGAGGCATTTCCCTCAGGTGTAAGGGGAAACTTACACGGTATCGAACTGCAGAGACTCTCTACTCTCCCCCTTACACTTTGAGACATCTCTCTTTGCTTTTTTAAATTATTTTTAAATTATTATTTCAACTTATTTTTAAATTACTACCCAGTGTATTTATTTTCCAGATTTGGGTCCAATCTGCAAGATAAAGTCTAATCAAAGAGACAAAGTTAGAAAGGAAAAATCCTGTTCCAAAGAAGAGACGTTTCAAAGCACGTCTGGTCCCAGAATTCTTTCCTTTAAGAGCTGTATTGTATTTGTTACTCGCTAGTACGTTTAACCTATGCTAATATCTAATCCTGACATTTTAAAGATCTAGGCTTAAAAAACGATCCATCTCCACTCGTAATGCAAATAATATTCCCAATCACAGACTGATCTCTGTGGAAGCGGGTCACTGTCCCCGAACCAGGAGTCACCTCGGTGCGGTGGTGAGTGCAGCCAGACCTTAAATAGCCCAGGGCAGTTTCGGGTCCGAGCCGGGGCGCAGAGCGGAGTTATGACTGGACGGCTCGCGCAGCACCTGCACGCACCAGGCACGGCGACCGTTCGCGCTCTCGCTTTCATGAGAACCAACATTCAACCTCCTACACATCCACCACAAAGAGGAAGCTCTATGTAGACGCAGCCGAATTGATCGCGGCTGATGGTTAAGCGGGGAGGAATAAAACCAGGCAAAGCCACCGGAACAGCGACTAACCCGCGGTGTGAAACGGTCCCGTGACAAGTCTCCACCATTTTGATCTTGAAATTACGGCGTCCTCCATCCGATGCTTATTTGCCCAAGAAAGTAATGCAGCTGCAGGGTCAGTTTTATCATGACTTAAGCTCTTTTCCTGCTGAGCTTAATAAAAGGCGGAGGGTACTCAAGGGATTTAGGCATGTCTCACAGTGGGTTAGTGACTCATCTGGGTTTAGAAGAAATTCAGGGTTTTTCCTTGCTCACAGGCCTGTATTTCAAACACAGTGTTTTCTTTCGACTATTCCTGTTCTCATTTCATCTGGTTTCCATTGAGTAAAATTAGAAGCATAAAGTTTAAACTATATTGTGGACTGGTGAAACATTCAAACACACAGAGGAGTTTCTATTGAATGCAGGCCGTTTGCTGAGACTCATTATCAGCTAAGCATCGACTAACGAGGGCTGCCAGATTAACTGTCCTCAGCCATGTAACAGTAGACCATTTTCCTTGTCTCCAGCTGGCTATCCAGGGTTTGTTTCATTCATGGATGCGGCTTATAGCACGGAGATTGCTAGACACAGGCGGGCCGCCTTGGTTGTACGGAACGTAATCCCCAAGGAATTTTTGAACATATAAGTCTGATAACTTGCTATTTCACCGGCATCAGAAACACTGCAAGGCACAGGTAACACAAAAAGGAAGCCGTCTCTTTGTGGTAAGAGAAAAGAAAAAAAAGATAAAGAACAAAGTAGATTTGTTTTCAATGTACTGCAAAATACAGGAACTTTAGAGAGTTTAGAAACACAGTTCCTTTAAAATCCAGCTGCTAGATCATTTTCCTGTAGGATAAATGGTTTCAGTTCACCCCCACATTCAGATGCTAGATCCTAAACCCTAGATGCAGCTCATTCACTGCATTAAGAAGACAGGAAAAGACAGGAAGAGAGACTTAAATCGGAGAGAGTATCCAGTATTACTGCTTTACACGCGTTAAGCATTGTACTTCATTACTACAGGCTTCCATTAATGAAAAAATGGCTGCAAATTGGATTAATTAAGCCCTGTAGCGTGCTGAAAACCCTTCATGTTGAGAGAACTTTGTGCTGCTGCAGGTAACCACGTACCCATTTGGGAAAACCAAATGAAGCCAAAGAAGAAACCGAACAGGACTGCTCAGAAGCTCGTCTGGGGCACGGCCGTACCCGGCAGGACCTCCCCGGCAGTTCTCGGCTTGGCGCTGCCCGAGGCAAACCCCGCCAGCGGGTACCCGGGGCGCTTCAGTCACTCCCTGCAGTCGTCCCGGCGTCACCTCAGGGAGGTTTTCACAGTTTGACGGGTAACCTGCCCACCTGCCATCAGTCCAGGGTCGCAGCTGCTTCCTACTGCTCCAATGTGGTGAGTTAATGAACATCTTAACAACTGGTGTGTTGGGTATCGGTTTCAGTGAAAAATAAGAAGCAGGTAAAAGCCTGAGGAGTCACCATCTCTTTTCTAGGGACAGTCAGATGAACTGAGCCCCATTGGTAAAGCACTGGGGTTGACCGTTGCCAAAGGCGTTGGACACGTCCTTTGCTGTCAGAGCTTTAGTTTGGTAACTTTCATGAACTCTTCATTAAAAACGAGTATCTTCCGGAGCTCAAAGTAAAAACATCCTCATCTGGGCTTCTCTGTAGGCATTTCAGCAAGGTTCTCAAACCACCATACTGAAGTACCATCCCCATCAGAGGACACCAGGCTACAATTGCCTCCTCTCACTCCTGTAACATCCTCCTCCTCCTCCTCCTCTTCCCACTGGGCTGTGGCTGTTCTCACAGGGAGACATTTCCCTTTTCCAGCAGGTAACAGTGTCGCGCAGAGACCGGCCGGAGACCAGGACATCACTGCGCTCCTCTCAAAGTGGCACCAGACCATCGGCACAAGTGAGGCGCAGTTCAGAGGTCACGGCTAGAGGGACATTCCCCATGGAGAGAAGTGGGTATCGTCGGTGCATGACCAAAGGCATCAATGCCGGGTGCCGCCGCAAGGCGTGAGCCCCGAGCGCCCGCGCAGCCGGCAGCAGCAGAGCGATCGCCGAGGCTGGAGGCTTCGTGTCTCTTCCCAGGGTCTCGCCCTCCACCGAAGACCCTGTAACCACCTAACGCTGCCACAAAACAGAACCTCCAGAGCTCACCAAACTCTGGCAGTTTTCAGACTCTCTGGAGTTATTTCAAAACCAAAGTCTTTCTGTTAAGCTCCTATGAAATACACACACACACACACACACACACATATATATCTATTAGATAAGTGCAATCTGCCTTGATCTTGTGAAGGGAGAAAGAGTTTGCTGGGAAAAGCACTTTTAGCCATGTCTGAACTATGAACTGGAATTCAAAATCAAGGGGGTTGACAAAAAAATCATTTTTGTCTTATGTTATCACAAACCTGGACCTGCTGGTAGTGGAAGCAGCTCTTTTACCAAAGCATTGTGTCATTTCCGATGTTAGCAGTACAGGAATTCACTGTAATAGTGATCTATATTCCCACGCTGCTTTCAGATTGGTTTAGCAAATAGAATATATAAACGCTGAACTGTTCCATCGGTTATATCTGCCACTCCTGCTCTTCTGAGAAAGCTAAAAAAAAATTATGCAGTTGGGCAGGCAAAATCCTATGTTATCTACACGAAAAAAAAAAAATCTGTCATGAAAACCTGTTTATTTTTAAAGGGTCTGGATTAAGTCCCATTTAGAAACCAGGCCTATCAACACACCATAAAAGTTCTTATCTATTTGAAGAGAAATAAGACTGTCCTCCCCGCTATCACACTATTAAGAAGGATGTTATGCTATGATTTCCACATGGGAATGCTTTTTTTTTTTTTTTATAACACCACAACACTTCTTTTAAAACGGCACGACAAGTGTCGTGCCTCTTAATGACACTTCGTTATCTGAGCAGCTGGCTTTTGAAACGAGATGTGGCACAAGGAACTTCAGCGGCAGAAGCAGGCTGCCAATCACGGGCACGTCCCGCAGCCGTCTCTCCAGCTTTGTCGTAACTCGCCCTTGCCCTATTTTGGAAGAAGGCAAAGGACTGGAATCTGTTATTTAGATGATATCCGACAAGTCTGTTTAACATTCATGCCGTTCTCCAGGGAATTAGCGCAGAGGGATCCGCCGCAGCCGTCGGCTTTGCTCGGCGCTGCCGGTGGCAGGGTCCCGGGCTGGTCGGCTCAGCCCTGGCAACAGCCGGAGGAGCCAAGCGCGGGCACACAGCTGAACTCATTATTATACTTAAAATGTTTCAGGAACCTCAAAAACAGATTAAGTAATGCAATAATAAAACTCTCAGTGAACCTGTGCAATAAAATCCATCAACAGAGGAGATGGGTAATATAATCTCTTTAGAAAAAAAATCCTCTGCTCTATGCCTGAATTACCTTGTGCACCACAAGATAGAGGATTTAGACTATGGCAACGGATTGAAATCTCTCTTCAGGGACATCCTTCTCATAATTGTACATTCATGCCTCTCTCCCCAGTAGTAGCCTAAATACAATTTACCGTTGCACACATTTTTATAGGGTTTCTGCAAATCCGCCACTTTATTACCACCCCGGTTATAAGGGGCCACACGGCAATTCCTAAGGGTTCACTAACTGAGCAAGATATTAAGCTTGAATAAAAAGAATCAAAAACGTCTATCTACAATTTATAGTTCTCTATAAAGGACCTTGGGGAACCGCAATTTGAAGGTGAAAAGTAAATGGAAAGCAGATTTCAGCTGAAAAATTCCATATGATCGATGGCGAAGACTTACGGAGGATTATCCAGAGAGGTTTTTAAGGTGCGCTAGAGTTAAAAACATACAACTCCAAATTACACACGAGGCCCACAACAACCCAGTGTGGACACATCTGATTAATCAGGTCCATTCAGAGCTTGGTAACAGCCGCCTTCTTTATGCACATCTCGTGAAAGCAATCCTAGTTTACACCTTTCTAAGAGGAAAGAAGGGTAAAAAGAAGATTTGAAAAACTCTGCGGGGGCCCACGGTACCGAACCGTTTCCCAGTTTGTCTGAGAGACGCTGAGGTCCAGAGGTGAGACCTCTGCTCCCAACCGAGCCACAGACCCCCCGGGGCCTCGGGCCACCACCTCGTTCAGCCGTGCCCTGGTGGCCCTGCTGCTGGCACGGGGAGCTGCAGCTCATTCGCTACCGCTGCGTTTTCTGAAACCCCAGTGAAAACCTTACAGAAATGAAAGCTATTATTTCAGCGGGTTCTGTCTTCCGAAAGTTATAAGAACAATACTAGAAAGTCACTGTAACATCTAATTATAACTAGCAGGAATGGAAAGAAAAACTATGCAGTTATTTATAACTACCTACAGAAACTAGGGAATATATGGAATTATTAAGACGAGTAAAAAGAAGTAAAGAGTAGATGCTGCGGCAGATGACAAACTCGGAAGGCGAGTGTCTGAGTGTGCCAGTCCATCGCTAGCACCATAATGCCTTGAAACGCATCAAAATCAAGATGGGATGTTTTAGTGAAAGATAAACTCTCTCTCGTGCTCCAACACACCTTCGCGTCTGGCTGAGTGCAGACCCCCCCGGGGCACATCAGGAACCCGGTAATGGAGTCATGATAAATGACTCTCACTTCTGCAGAGATGGGCCAAAACCTCCCGAACTGCAACACATCCCGTGACGAGCTTGGCCCGTTGAATCTATGAAATGGGACGGGCCTCCGGGAACGGCTCTTCCCAAACGCCTCCTTTCCCACCCCGCAGTGCGGTGCCGCGCGCAGCCACTGCTTCGGAACGGGATCGCGGGTGCTGGAGCGACGGGACGGTTCCAGACAGCGAACCTTCGTGTTGATGAGAAGCAAAATATTTATCTCTGAATCTCTGGCAATTTTTGAATAGTGTCATAATTCCCTGAATCTGTGGAATCTGAAACACTGACATACGGTAATTAACTCTCTTTTCATCACTTTTTGATTCCATGGCACAGGGTAAGTATAGGAATGCGTAACAGGTGGGAAAAGCTGTGTTTTATTTATTTATTTTTGCCTTGAGGAGATGTAGATAAAAATTATAGTGTATTTTATGCCGAATCAAAGGAAGGCGTGGTGCATTCGGGTCGCTGTATATCCACTACTGCCATGATGTTTTTATTAGTTCTCCTCCTAAACCTACCGCTAAGGCCAGGAATAATGGCTGAGAGACCGAGCTGTGAAGGTGACACCGTTCTGCACGTGCTGTGACCTTCTTTATGCTGGCGCTTTGGACAGCAGCGCAGCTCCACCAAGACAGAGCCCATTATTTATGACATTTCAATTTGAGCCTTAATAAATCACGCTCCGAGACAGCGTGATTTCCCAGCTACGGAAATGCATGCAAGGAAGCAGTGGGTGCAATCAAATGTCTTGGGAGTCCAGGGATGATGGGCTATTAGAGGAAGATGTGTGGGGAGGCAACCCTGGTTTTACATTGCAGACTTTCAGTGAAGGGTTTTTTTTGGAAATCGCATTCTCTGTTGGTGCTTGTTTCGTCACCCAGCCTCCCTTCCTCCTCCTCTCCCGGACTCCTTCCCCACTTCAGCTATCCAGAAGGCTCTTGGCAAAGACTGTCCCTAATATGTGCTTGCATATGGCAGAACATCTATCTCGACTGAAGCAACTAGGCATTAACGTATAACACAAATAACGAACAATGATTCATCCCAACAGGCTCGATATGAAGGACGGCTTTTTTCGAATCTGGGCCTCAGTAAAGCTTTGAAGGATAATTTCCACTAAAAATTGGATCAGCTCCATCAAGAAGAACACAAATCCCTGTTTCCTCCAGATTGTTTCACTCGATGCACTAAAATGTTTATTCTACACTCAGAAAAAAGTTGCTGGAATTTCTAAACTGCATTAAAATTAATCCTTTGCTTCTTTACAGTTGCCTTTTTCAGTGCTTCTTTTGTTCCAAGCTGGCGCTTACAGGAGCTTTCATAACCAGCAGGCAATCACATACATCCTTCCTGTTTGCAGTTTTTACTGTATTTTACACAAACAAAAAATGTGGAACAGTCCAAAGTACATCTCAGACATCTGAGAAAGAAGAAGGTAAATGTTGCTAACAGTTCCCAGCAGAAGACAAGAAGCAGATAAAGACTCTGAAATGGAGCTACGTTATCAACTCACCTTCTACCCTGCAAAAATAAGAGCATGAGATGACCCAGCAAGAGCCTGACAATCCCGCAGCGCTCCTGAGGCACGGATCTGCTCCAAGGGGACCATCTGAACACCAGGACAGAGCCCGTACGAAGGCAGGTGGAAATGAGCGCACAGAAAACCCGTGCCAGATCGTAACAGCATCATCCCCGGCAACTAGGAAAGGACAAGGCTTGGCCTGTCGCATTTATAACAAATCAAATCACCACACAAACCCGCACAAGTTCCCCCTCACAGCGCTGTTCATCTACCTGGCCCCTCTTAGGCTCTAATTCCAACTGAGTTTTAATTAAGGGCTCTTTCCAGCGCATACCTCAAGCAGGTTTGAATCGCTTATTTTAACGTAACGGTCAGCCATGAGAAACGCTCAATGGCCAGTGACACTTTTCTCTCCCCCCTACTTAACACGTGGGGAACAGACACAACGGATGCGCAGCGTGTGGTGGCACCGGTTGACAAATGTCCTCTCCCACCGGCTGACACTGAAAACAGACACCCACCTTTGCAGCAGGCACTCCAGGATGGTTAACAAACCCTTATTACCTTTTGTGAACCTGCGTCTCATCAAAATTTAAACAGACACGTTGTCACACTTCAAAAACATCCTATTTCCTGCCAATGAAACAGCGAATTGCTGCTTAATGTTCTCCAGCGGTATTTGTTATAGAGCAAGAAGCTCGGTCTCTGTGGTCTCTGGTACACTACAAAACACACTCATTTTTCAACAGCAGTGTATCTGAAAATAGACAGGGCTCAGGTGTTTTTACTACAATGTCATGAAAAAAACCTGCGAGTGCACTGATGAAATAGGCCTTGTCTACACAAGCATTTGATTTTTGCTAGCCCCGGTGCAGCTGGACTGCTATTGAAAACAGGACAAAATATTCGAGCGTACACGGGCCTTTGAGAAAAACAGAAGCTGTATGGTTTTATGCACCTATCTGATATGCATCAGTGGGGAGGCACAGTCTAACTGCTACAGCTCGAAACGCTGGAAGTCCTTATCCATCGATCTACCTTCCCACCCATCTAGCCCTCTGGTGATACAGCAGGAAAAAAAAATTCTCCATCGTTTGCCCTTCCTCAAGCTTCGGCTAGGTGCCGTACCAACATTCCCAAAAAGCCTTCTGCTGCTCCAAAGCTAAAGAAGCAGCAAGGAAGTGCCCTGCCCAGGGCTGCGGCAGCTCTGGATGTGGAGCTGAAGGCGAAGTCCTGCTGTTCTACGAGACCCCACGTCGGCCACCAGTGCTGCCACTTGGAGATGTTTATTCTCCATGGGGCCACGCCACCAGCTGCAGAGGGCTGGGAGGAAGCGGAAACTTCTGGTGTTCCCAGCATCTGGGTGGGAAGCGGCATCAGAGGGCAAGCCTGCCTTCAGCCTCACAGCAAAGGTCTCTGAAATTACTGTCCCACGCCAGAGCCGGTAACGTGCTTTACTCTCTTTGTCGGAGGGGAACGATGCTTTTAATAGGGAAAATAACAGTTAAAATGTCTTTGCAGCGATTGAGGAATAATAATAATAATGAATATATGCATGAAACTTTAAACAGTCGCAATGGATTAGAGAAAGTCCTTTGCCAAGAAGGCTGCAACTAGGACAAAATGCAGCCTCGATGCTTTTTTCCGTGTTTATTGCGTGAATGAATGATGTTCATAAGGCTTCCCATAGCCGCACAGAGCGCTGATTGATATCAGTGCCATGCTGCACAGGTCAATAAAGAAGAGAATTTCTCTATTACCTCAATGATTCATGAAAGTGATTACTCCCACTTCGACTCGCTTTCCAAAAAAAATCTGCATGCAGCAATACACTTGCCAAATGCTCCTTGTGCGCTCTCGGTGAGCATCCCAAAACTGCTGCAGACAGCTCTGGGGAAGAGGACTGGGAGCACGGAGAAGCGGGGCGGACACAGAGCATGTACGGGCTCTCCTGTAGCTAAGAACAATTTTCAGGCTGCTGGACTGACCAGGAGCAGCCACGTCGTGGGGTGTACCCGCTTCCCGCTCCATCACACCTCCTGCCACAAGGAATATGGAGAGATGGGATGAAGCCAGGTGCCCCTGGGAGCTCTTGGCTCCCTCTCCAGCCCTGCGTCAGGATTTCACCCAGGAAAACCCACTCTGCAGCTGAAACCCGGATCCTGCCCACCCCACCCGGCACCTTCCGCCCAGCTCTCACACACACACACACACACACACACACACACACACACACACTCGCTCTTACTTTCTTTTTTCCTGTGGGCAGGAGACATCTTATCTAGAAGGTTGTGCATTATGGTGATACATTTGCTTTTGAAGTACTGAGTGGCTTTTAGACTCTGGCATTTTGAACTTTCCGGGAGGAAGAATGTTACTCTCACAACAAACTTTGAAGTCTGTTTCCTGAACGCGTTAACTGTTTACTCTCGTCTTCCCTTTCTTGGCCACTTTAAGCTCCCCTAGAGTAAACACAGTCCTCGCACCCGAAAAATCTTATCGTCCAGGTATCAAATAGCATCCCAAACACAAGAAATCAATGCAACTATTTAAAAAACATGGAGCCTGGGAGAAGAATGAGACCACAGCGGTAATGGAGACCGCAGCCCCCTCTTCACATACTTCTCATTTACACTACAGAAACGCGGCATCTTTTGCCATTCAGGAACGTACATCAGAAAAAGCAAAGGCTATCACCAAATATAAATATATCACCTTTTCCAAATCTCCTCAACGCAAGCAAATCTGGGTCCCAAATATTCTTTCAGGGGCAAGTATTTTGATTCCTACTCCTCACTGTTGTCTCACAGGTTTTTAGCAAAAGCTTGGTTGTGTGTTTAAAAACTACAGCTGCGAAAGAGGACCACATCAAAGAAATCTTTGGTTATATTTATGTATTCTACCACTTCCAAAAAACTAGGTCATAATTTCATATTCAGTTACACAATTACCAAATCCAGCGATGAATAGAGAAGAACCTGATCCTGTAATTTATTCTATTCCAAACAGAAGTTTAGGATAACAAAGATTCAGCCTGATAACTTCCCCTATTTAATGTAATTCTTTGTCATGAAAACAGAGACAAAAGCAAGTTCTTTGCGTTAGGCTGTGTTTTCAATTTAAATACCTTTGAACAGACTTGTGCGGTTGAGTGACCTGGGATGGCTACGTGCTCAAAACAACCAACCCTCCATTTAAGAACAAAGACAAGTGTGCTTTTCCTTTAATCTGATAAACTTGCATCCTGACCTTAACGGGCAAGACAATTTTGCAAAATTTGTCTTCTTTTGCATTAAAGAAACAAAATATCTGACTAGCGTCAGATTGTTTAATTAAAACTGGCAATTTAAAAGATATTAATGTCAACAAACAGAAATCCCCAAAACTCCACCCCACACAGACAGTGGAGTTTTGTCAGTGAGTCACCCTTTCCTCCTCAGTAGCAATTCGGGTAGATACCAATTCTTTAGCTTCTTTGCAGTAAAACACACTCAAAGCAAGTGTTAAACATTTCTCAGTTCCTGCTTCAACCTGATCGCCTGGTTCTCGCTATCCTTCTAAGAAAAAGGAGGAGGAAACTTGCTCAACTCACTGAAAAGAAATGGCTTTTGCACAACTGTAACTTCGTGAGAAAAACGATGACACAATCATGCCGCAGAAGCCCGGGCAGTTTCAAACACAACGCTCCAACACCGGAGCGCAGGTCTCAGCTGGGGGAGCCACCGACGCCGGGCACCAGGAGAGGACAGCGGAGGAGACACAGGGACACCTTGCTCCCACCCACTCCCCTCTTTTCCTCTGTCACAACGGCACCAAATAAGAATCTGTTGGAAAAACACATCTTGTACCCAAAAGTTCCCTCTCTAGTGCCTGGATCTTAAAGACTACGTTCCTTCCATGTGTATATTTTCCTAATGTTACTCTATCATTTTCCCTGGGAAAGCTTACGAGAACATTCTGTGCCTTCTTTTTGCTCCTACCCTTTCCAAGAAAAAAGAGATCCACGAATCCCATAGCTGTTGAGTTCATGCTTGCCCTCCAAATTTGGGTGGAATCCCTACTGATGAGTCAGGAGCTTCAGAAGATAGAAACTAGAATTACGTATCTTTTCATATGCTGAACCCAAGGGCTTCTTCGCTTGAAGCCAAAGCTAGGGACACAACAATTAGAAGCTAGTCACTGTTGTTTCCAAATTTCCTTCCCTGGGTTTCAAGGGATTTATTGGTAATATGATTGGTTTTATTCCTAGTCATGAACAGAGAACTTAACAAGAAGAAATGGTGGGATGGTAAAGCCGGACAAATTTAGAAGTCTGGCGCAAGATGTTGTTGAGTCACCACTGCGGGCAAAGTACGAAAAAAGGAGAAAGAAAAACGGTGGATTTGCACCACCCTGAAGCAAGGCAGTATGTGTGGGAAAGGAGGCCAAGACGGATCCGTGCAGCCGTTCCCCCGAAGGTGTCACCCAGAGGTGTCACTAGGTGACTTCCCGGGTGACGGACACTGGCGAAAGACAAGCTAGAAGCTCACCACAAGACCGAAAGAATAAAATTACCTGGCTTGTTTTATACAGAAGGTGTGACTGAAGGAACCGGTTCCACCTGGACCTAAAAACGGCTTTTTTGGAAACAATAGCCTGCGTTTTGCTTAAAATGGCTTAAAACTCCCTAAAGCTTTTAGCCAGGGGTATGTGATGACCCGCAGGCTGACTGCAAGGTGGCTGTGGCCACCCCTCATCCCAGCGCCCTCCCCGTGCCCAGCCGGCTCTCCTGCCCGCAGCCCTGCCGCTCCCCGCCTCCGCGGCCACTCTCCGCAGCGCAAGGACCACTTGCATCCTGAAATTTAAACTTTGTTTGAGAAGGCGGGACACGAAAGAGTGACAAAAAGAAATCATTAAAAAGGACAAAATGGCTTGAGGAACCAGATTCATGCACTTGCCAAGTCTGTGTTGACTTGCCTTGTTTTTTCCTAAAAAGTCATCCCTTCTGCCCTGCAAGGGCTCTTCCTAGAAGGAGATCTGGAGGGCTCTTTCCTTTTGAAAAACCCCACGTCCACCAGTACCGCCTGACGTCTGCTGCTCCTTTGCAAGACAGCGGGCTCTTTCCCCGTAACGACTAATTACTGCGTGTCAGGCAGCTCGGATTCGGCTGGCCTCTGGCCTAGAAGCTGCACTCTGCTTCCTGGCTGCCATTTGGCATTTTTCCCCCTATTTTTGTTTTAACTCTTTTTTCCTTTCGTAGAAGATTTTCCAGGCTGGGAAATTCAATCAGACGCTGTCCCCAGCGGCTTGGCTGCCAGCAGGGAGCTTTGCCAGCCTGGAGCTGGCAGGGTGAGAATTGGACGCTTCCGCTCCCATCTGCCCGCGGAGCTCGTGCCCCCGGCTCAGCCGAGGCACCGCTGCAAAGATGCCTGAGAAACCGCGGTGCCTCCGCTTCCCCGCTTCCCTTGGGGAACAACCGGGACTCCTGTCTTTTAGGAGCTTGGCTATTCCTTTCAACAACAGCAGCACACAAACCGTGGGGCACGTGCTCAAGGAAGATGGGACACGTTCTCCATCCCTGGACTACCACACTTGAGTTTACAACGATGGCTCTCACCCTGAAGAGGCAGTTGAAGACTCGTGTTGAATAAGCTAAGTTTCAAGAAGGTGGAGAAAAACACAAAAGGTCTCCAAAGTCTCCCACTCCACCACCACTTGACCTTCAAGTTGCCACCACCACCAAAACTAGGGTGTTTTTGCTGGTATACGAAGCTTGGAAACTTCATACGTCAATGACTTTCTCTTGATATGAAACATCTATGTTGGAAAGGTAAAAATCTGGCGTGGAACTGAGGCAGTGCCAAGGACAGTCAAAAGGGAAGGTAACGCGGACTGCAGCTGCGTGGCCGGCGTGTAGGTCACACAACTGAAGGCACGTTAGGCATGAAAAGTACAGCACTCAAAAACCCCTAAGTAATATCAAATATTGGAACTCGTCCCTCTGGCAAGAGAACTTACTGTAAGAACATCAAAATCTTCGTGTTTGACACTAAGTTGCCATATAATTTTGAATCAAGTTCAAAGCCTTGGACCTTATTGCTACGGCACTCCCCAGCTTACATCCAAGTTATCTAAGAGATTATTGAGCGTTCTGGGATGACAAAGAAAATGTTGACATATTTACAGTTAGCTTTTCTATAACGTGTAAGTTATAGAATCGATGTCTGGTACCCGCAGACAATGTGCACGATACAGACACTGGAAAAAGAAGGTATTTGCTCATTTGCTCCTTAGACCTTTTGCTGCAAGCATTCACAATATAAATAAAAGCTACAAATATTATCTCACTCCCAATACAATTACTTATGTTCCCCTACACAGCCTAATAACAAACATCTTTCTTTTCTGGGAAGAGAGATCTCAAGTGGTTTAAGGACTCTGCTGCTTTTATCAGAATGGCAAAATGAACCGCAGCCATGTCGTAGCACAGACCCGGTCAGGTTATTAGACCCTACAGGTTATTAGAAGAGTTATAAATACACTTAGACCACAGAAAATCCATGTGTGCATGTATTTTTTCTTTTGGAAAGCAATAAGTTTCCAAGGCCAAGGATCAGAGCTGCATTTTCTTTCCTGTCACCAAACCGAACCAAGAGAGCGCACGGTCCATCAGGAGGGTCATATGCTGGGGACACTGGCGCGGGGACGGGGCAGTTCACCGTGTGTGCTTCCAGCACGAGATCATCTCCCGTGCTCCCTAACAGGCTCCCATTTGAAGGATTTCCTTCGGGAAGACCCTGGGGAAGCACGGCTGGCCCCTGTGTCCACTGCTACCCCGGAGGAGCGTCTCCTCCCTTGAGAAAGGAGACCTGGACCAACCAACACCCCAGCGCTGGGCTTTGTGTCCGTCCCCACGCGCGGCCGCACCGGGCAGCGAGCGCTTGCTCAGCCGCGAGCTGTTTCCACCAGCTCAGCACCGCCCCACAAGCCAAGGCTGGATAAGTATTGCAACACATGCAGCAAATACGGCTTCTTCTGCTCAAGCCATCATCTGCCTGCACTTGTTTTAACTGTATGTGTGTGGGACGTAAGAGAATTTAAATGATTTAAAGCTTTTTTTTCCCCTCAAAAAAGCCCCAAAACAAAAAAACCTGAAACCCTAACAGTTTGACAGTCCAGAGTAACCCTCCAGTTCAGCGCCAGACTTATTGGAAGAGAAAACATAAGGAAACATTTTCATTTTCCAGCTCCCAAGAGACTCTTCCAAACAATAGCAAGAAAAAACATTTCAGAAGTGCCAAAAATCAGGGGAGTGCTCCATTTACTTATTTTTATGGTCAGTCTCCGATCATGCTGATATTTGACTTTGGCTCTGAAATCTTAGCTGTGTTAAAATAAAGATAATACACAACTCAGGGTAAATCCACAAACAGAGAGAGGCGTCCACAGTACTTGAAGAGAACTACAGACTGTTTTATCTCTAAATGCTGACAGAAATTTGTATTTCATTTTCTGTATTTTTACCTTTCAGATTTCTAGGACACCAATATCCTTCTGCATTATGTTCCTCGCAGCAGATCATTTTCTGTTAGATTTCCGCAGGACTCTGTATGCAAGTACATAAAAAACTTACTCTCTTACCAGAATAAGAAATCTGAATTTATACCTTTAAACTATCATGACGCTTATCACAAGTTTTAAGACTCTCAATGAGATCAAGAGGCTTTCAATCCAAGCACAGGGTGCTACAAAATACAAGAAATAAAGGCAAGTGGCCAAACAAAAAACTTCCAGCCTTTCCATATGCTCCTTCAGACGATGGCAATCACGTATCTTCGGCCAACGGCCAACACAGAGATCACCTTTGAGGTGTCAGCAGCCTCGCTCGCTCAAGACTCTACAAACACTCAACCTGTGCAGCGCCCGGGAGAGCCACCGGCTCTTGGGTGGGATCCAAAACCCCATCCAAACTCTGCGGACCCCACGGGCTGAACGGATTACGGAGGCACAACCTGGCACAGCAAACGTGGTCTCCTGTAGTACCAGCTCAGGGCTTATAAAGAAATCACAATTTCTACTGCATGTTGGTCCCTTGGTGCAATGGGGAGAACTCATCAATCTTCAGATTAGTTACCCCCCCTGAACAAAGCCCTCGAGGCTGCACACCCCTCGGGGATGAATTCAAGAGTTGAGCTCTCTTCAGGCTTCCAACACCCCGCAGACAAAGCACCTCACGGTACCTCAGTGCCTGTAGCTGGGTTTATTTGACGCTGCCAAATTTCCTCCCCCAGTCCTGTCTCTCTCCTTTCCCATTGGCCTCCACGTTAATGAGACGGAGCTAACAGATTGTGGCATGTCAACATGCTGCGCTGACATCCTGCTGCCCCTCCGTGTCTGTCTGACTTTTAAGCTTTTTCTTTCCGTTTCCCTTCTGGATTATGCGTAACATGCACTGTAGTCCAGGAATGCCTCTTGCTTTGGCTGCCTTGTCTCTCTTTTTGGCATGCTCACGGAGCCGGAGGGAATCTTGCTGAGGCTGGCTAAGTCACATGTTTGCCCTTTAATGAACATTAAAAAGAAAGCAGCATCTATGCCATTTTGATGTTTCTATTAATACGGGCCACAAGAAAGCTCAGGTTCCAGCTACAAAGATCACAGAAAAACAAAGGCAGTTGTAGCAGCTGATGCACAGAAGGGCTTGATCATATTGCAAAGAAAAGAGCAATTATTAGGCAATACGAGGCACGTGCTTTTTGTTTAAATTTGTTCAGCACGGCAATTTGGTAAATTTTGCTGTCACTTTCTGGCATTCCTGAACTTCCTCTTGAATGACCTTTAGCTAAGGATTTATTTTCACTCACTGAACTAAAGATGTTCAGCACAATGGAAACACGTCCTTGGAAAGTCACCTTATGGGATACATCTTGAGGCTGGGAGCTGAAACTGCGGTGTTTGATAAACCTTCCCTCCCCTCTCTCCTGGATCCAAAGGCGGAGAGCACTTAGGGAATTATAACTTGTTTTTCCATAGGATATCCCACCCGGCAGCGTCTCCTGGAAAAGGACAAAGGCAGCTGCAAAGACCAGGGGGAGGCAGAGAGGGACGGGCAGCATCCACAGCGCCACCATTTCAAGCTCAGCTACAAACACGCCTGGGAAACTAAAACTCAGATTCCCAAACACTAATTTGCTGCGTCAAAAAAAAAAAAAGCAACCACCAACCCAAAAACACGACAGCGTTCGGTTGGAGTGACCTTTGCAAGAAATCTAGGGAAAAAGAAAAGAGCAGGATCTCGCCTTCCTAGGGAGGATTGTGAACTGTCTCCCAACTGCACTCCTGAGCGTGAATCAATTTTCTTTCAGTCGATAACTAGCGCAAAGGTTCTAACCTTCATTTGTGCTCCAAATACTCAATCGGGGATGTAGAACACATACCAATTAAGCAATTCAGCTAAAATAAGAAGGCCGTGAACCAACATCGTTGCTGCAGCTGCCCCTGAGGGATCGAGGGTTAGCAGCTTGGGGAAAAGGTAATTTATTGAGCTTAATACTCTGCGAAATGTTCTCATGATAATAAGATTGTAAGATCGTTTTAATATCTGAAGTCATGTTGAAAAGGTCATTTCTCATCTTTTACGCCTACCTAAGTCATGTAAATTAGAGCTACTCAAACAGAGTTGAGGATGTTTGCAGCCTAAGTTCTTCTACATTTTTGGATGACAGAGAAAAATGTCAGTAATCCCGTGGTGGACACAATCACAGAGTGCCCAGGAGTTCGACAACAGCAGCATCAATGGATGCAGCTGCTTTTGCCGTGCATTAGGCCAGCATTTCATCTTTGACCTAGCAGATTTTATTCAGACTTTTTTCTTCCTTTTTAATGTTGTGATTTGGAGGCTGTTAAAAAAAATATTTCAAACACAGTACGTGTAATCTGAAAGGGGAGGGGAATACAGCTGATGTATTTGCCAGAAGTTTTATTACCCAGGAAAACGGGACATTGGCAATTTCACAAAGTACTCACCTCTTTTCCAACATGCTTTTTTCCATAAGAGAGAATTAACTTGGAGGGTTTTTTTCCTCTTTCCTTTTTTTAAATAAATGCTTTCTAGGCAGAAACTTTGGAGACTCTGCCTCCACATCTCCCAGCCAACATTCCTAAATCACAACTTGCAGCTGCCCTTGCTATTGCAGCCTGGGAGCCCCCATTTGGCAGAGCACCAGCGGCATGCCAAGATGTGATGTTCCTGCGATGTGCGCAATCACCCAACAGGGATGGAGCCGAGATCCCCAAACGCATTTCACTAAGGCCCCTGAATCATATTTGAAATCAGGTCTTCAAAATTTATAACAGCATTAGGCTATCTAGGCCCTTAGTTTCATTTATGTTATGAAGCTTCAAATCCATCACACAACTGAGCTAAACGAGGGCATTATTCAGAGCAGTAATGCATCTGATCCCGTGGACTCTGAAAGACGCAAGTCTCCTTCTGTTCTCTTCCTTTTTTTTCTTAATAGGTTCCAGCACTTTCTTCCCTCCTCATCCTTCAGTCACCCCAACAGCCCCAACTCTTGTCCTTTACCACAACCACTATAAAACCCACCCCCCAAAAACAGCTTCCCCCTTCCTAATATTTGTTCCGCCTCCTCTCTCCTGAACCACCGCCCCATTTGCGACTCTTCACTGGTCAGGCCACAAGCTTTTTAGAGAAAAAAGTCATCTCTTTTTTTCTGCTCAGCAGTGTGCTCTAAAGGTGTTATGCAAACGATTTATTATAAGAGATTGCGGCCCAGAGTAATTTAATAGACTGTAAACCCCAGCTCAGGAGAGCTGGCCATCCAGCATTTACAAAGCACGCCCTGCTTGTATTTTCAATACATAATACATAAATCTCCCTGTTGCCGTGGCTCTGCTTTCAGATTTGCTGGGGTTTGTATGTGAAAATTTTCCGACTATTTATCAGCTTGATCTTCTCCATCAGCCTTTATCATCCCTCGCAGTCCTTCTGCAAACTCCCTGAAACAGAGCGATGGAGGCAGCTGCCAAACAACGTCCCAGCCTTCCAAGGGTGGGACTCTCTGCAGAGGGCTGTATCCCCACCGTGCCAAGACTGTCACCCTTATTATTACACCAGCAATAATGACGACGATAACATCGAGCTGAACCACTCTATCACACCAGAAGAGCTGGGAGGGAAAGGAAATGTCAGCATGCTTTCCTTTTTTGGAGTCTTTTTCTTTTAAGTCTTTTTTGGCTTCCTTGGTTTGGTCCGAACGGTTGAGAGGAGGATGTTTGAAAAACAAGAATCTCACCCCATCATTTGTGTGACATCTGGGTGATTGACTCACAACAACTCTCCCATGGTAACGCTGCGCCCTGTTGGGATCTCTCCCATTTCGTTACTAGGTGGTCACATATAACAACAAACCTGCCAGGAATTTCACTGATTCCCGTTAGAGCACTTAGTCAACAAAAAGTTAGTGCCAGCTTCCAGGCAAAAAAAACCGCAACAAACCCCAGCTCTATCAATGCTCACTTTTTTCCTCACACTGAATTTTGGTAAGGAACACATGGCACCCAGCTAGAGAGTCTGTCCACTATGAACTCTGCTTTCAAGGAAGCTGATTCACAAATGAAGGAGGGAAAATATAACCCTGAAAACCAGAAAAAATAAGAGTAGCAACAAAGCTCCCGAGCACAAGCCAGAGGATTTTTCATTTGGCCAATGGATTACAGGTTAAACCTGAGACCCACCTTCCATCTGGCAAGACGCGTGCGAGCGCGTGTATTTGCCTGCTTCATCAAAGGCAAGAAATGCAAGAAGCTTCGGTTTCGAAGACTGTCTTCGCTGGAAGGGTTCCAATTTGGATGCTGACTGCTACTAACAGACTGTCACCCCGAGAGAGGCAGGACGCTCCCAGCTCGCCGAGCATCGGTGCTCACCAGGTTGTCTCCTCCTTTCCCCGTCTCCTCCTCAATAGCTACCGAGCAAGGGAAGTTTCCAAAACACAAGCAGAACTTACGCGACTGCGGAACAATAAATCAAGTTTGCCTCACTTGGGCAGCAGTCTGCTTTACAAATTCGCACCCTGCTCGGGATGAACGTGGACGGACGTGTTTCACGCGCGGAGGCAAGCAGCGGGTAACGGGAAACCTGCCCTCTACTCACCGCAGCGTGCGCCAGGCGCTGCAGCCTGCAGAGTAATTTCTATTTGGTAGAAATATATATTTTACACATAGCTTAATATATGGTCATAAAAAAGGCTGAAACTCGTTAATCCCAGGCATTTATACCTGCAGCCAATTTCAAAAATTCCAGTAAGGTTTTGGAGGAGCCAATATTTCATTGTAGACTGGAAAAATCTCTGCAAAAGGGAAAAATAACCCTCAAAGTACATGAAGAGTACAAATTATAGAATACATTTTCTGCAATTCTCCAAAACTTATCTGGAACGCTACTTAAAAAAAAAAAACAAACGGCAAGGGTATAAGATTACGTGGAAAAAATTACACACCTTTCACACATGTTTTTTTCAAGTCAGCATTTTTGTAGGGAATTTTGCAGCGTACATAATAAAAGTGCAGCAGAGAGACAAGGTATTTCAAATAGCCTCAATTTTTTCATTAAGATCGCTCATTCAGTTTTCCTCTAATTCTTTACATAAGAGCAGCCAGTCTCTTTCCTGAGTTTTTATAGGTTTTGTATGGTCGAATGTCTCAAGAAGTAAGAACAGTAAGTGATGGTCTAGTGGACATAGTGCAGTCAACAAAAAAGGAGTATTTATTCCTGAATTAGTGACTTCAAGAGATGCCAAGGTCTGTAAGAGACAATGAACACAGGATTCATCCGACTAACGTAACTCCAGGCGCGCAGTTTCTGAATCTGGCCAGTCCTTCCTTTTGCCTCAGCCGTACTCACGATGAACGACACCATTACGCCACGTTCAACCGGCATTTTGGACACCAGAAAGCCCCAGCCACACCACCAGCGCACCGTCACCATGCTCTAATCTCTTACAGCGCAGCAATTCCTACGTGGCCAAGTTCTGCACGTTGTTGACAGATGGGTTTTAAATGAAAGCACACACCAAAGCAGACCTCTGCGAGACTCGGCTCCCAGGAGACCGTCCACAGCTGACCTGCGACGTTGGAGGGAAGCGCCTGGTGCTCTCCTTCCTCAACCCAGCACCCCACAGAGCGCAGCCGAGAACAGGGCTGAGTCTGGCAAACGTGCCGCATGAAAGAAGCGGTTAACTTCGGATATTCAACCAGATCAAAGACTTCTGACTTAAATTTTCTATGCGTCAAACTTTGCAGCTGTTCCCTTTATCAGCCTGCTAGGAAAAAGTCTCCGTGGATCAGAGCCATTCTTCGTAAAACCTCAATTGCTCTGCAATAAAAGAGGTCTAATTTTTACAGTAAAGTTCTGCTTATATTTAGTATCAACATCTGACCACAAGTACCAAATATAAAAGTTACTGGGACTCACTTTAATTGCGTTTTGTGCTCTTTGTGAGCCAAACCCTTTGCCTTACCGCATGCATGCTCAGGCAACGATGACATTAGCTTCTACCAGTAAAGACTTAACCTCCCTTCAACGAGGAAATCCAGCATTAACTTCCATCGCTTTAGACTGGAACCAAAACGACCTCCACGTGTTAAATTCTACATGTAATACTACACTACAGAAGCAACATCCTGCATCAGTTGTCCTTCTAAAATCTTCTCTAGAGCAAGAATAAATATAAAAAAATACGCAACAATGCCTTTCTCTCCTGCTCTCCTCCTCTTGAGGAGTTCTCAAAGCCAATTAAGACATCGTTAAATAGCCAGGCCCAGCAATGTAAGAAAGAGCACCACGGAGCACCTACAGCACTACTGCAACCGCTCGTTAGAGCAAAGGCCGTAATCCCAATTAAGGACGCTCACCGTTTAAGCAGTGCAAGCAATCGCAATCCTTGCGGCACGTAAGACTCGGCGTGCCCCCGGCGGGGACGAGGGGGCTGCCACCCTGTTTGGGAGCGCAAGCTGAGCCTCCAGTAGCTGGGTGCAAACAGGCTTTCCATTTATTTTTTCCTCTTCCAATATTTAGTTTAACTACCTGTGTTAAAGCTGGGAGGAACATTTTCTGCTAAGTGCGTTCATTTGCAGGCCCATCTCTTGCCCAAATACCTGACGCACTACGGCAATAGTCTCATGTTAATCCACATCTTGGTTAAATAAACCAGTTTTCCAGGCTGCTAGGTTTTCATTTACATTTCTGGTAGATTAGGCTGAGCTACGGAACTGAACACCACATACGCTGGGAAGCGGGAAGAGGTAAATCGGTCCTTTCTGGCACAACTTCCCACCGAAGAGCCACCCGGCTCTCCCAGGTCCCAGCACCGGAGCACCCGTGAACTGTCCCTTGGGGGGCCGAGGCGAGAGCGGGGCTGGGGGCCGCCCGCCGTGCACAGACCACCCTCTCCCTGCCTTACAGGTACCAGCCCCCGCTTAATGAGCCGCACTCGGGGCGCTCCGCAGGGGTTGGAAGCGGGGTGTTTCCCCAGCCTACCTGAGGCAGTCACCAGGAGGGGAAAAAAAGAAAAAGGAATGATAATAAAAGGTTGATTAATTATGTGCAATAACTGGGACAGCATATCATGAAAATTCCATTCTTGTTTACTCAGCTAATTCACTTTTTATGAGTGTTTAGGCTTTAAAGCAAAACAAAGCACTAATTACCCAATTAACGAGCAATTAAGTTACTGCAGCCTAATAGCCTGTACAGTGGCTGCCTTTATGAGTCTGATGGTGAGTTAGAGACCCATTAAACAAATTTATACACAGCTGTAGCAAACATTACATTTCCAGAGATGTTACATTACATGCTAATATTTTCACAGCCTCGAAACATCATTCACTGGTTTAGTGAGCAGAGTTTGCCAGTTTGCTCAGCCGAGCTCTGACAAAGGGAAGGTCTCACGTCTCACCAGCAGCTCTGACCCATGGGTAGGAGAGGAGCCAGGCTCTGGATTTCAAAGCGCCTTGAAAAATCAGGTGACTTTCACCCAAGGCGAGTACCATTACCTTAAAACTCTTAAATTTTGCTTTGATTTAGGAAGAAATCACGGTCCAGTCATTTTCAACAAATAAAGGTTGTTTGGAGGAGGAGTCTGAGATGCCTTCTGCAGCAGGTGACATTGTACTGGAAGCTTTAGGTTTGCGATTGGGTCATGAAGTTGAGAATGTTTTACCGTAAGAAGAGACAAGATGGGTCTGTAAACTCCTCTGGGCAGACGGGATTACCTGTGACCCAGCGTGACAACCCTGAACCATGGCCCGGTGTTCGAGGTGGGGTGTCCCCTCCTACGCACCGAGCAGTACCAAGACACAGCAGCATGAAAGCTAACGGCAGAGTTCTGGTCCAACTCCTGTGGTCTTCACTCTTCAATGATTACATCAAACCTACAGTATTATAACTGTATCTTGGCGTGGTTCAATTTTCACATCGATAACGGGTGTATCTTCTAGTGAGATTTTGATTGCACAGAGAAAAGATTTATTTTTAAAGCACCCATTTCATCTGAGTTAAAGAAAAGGTGTTTTTTTCTGAGCAAGACTAATTGAAACTCAAAATAGACAGATCATTTATTTCTGCCCATGCGAGACAGGTTTCCGTTTATCTACTCGCACACGTAAAACCTTAGATTGCCTCTTTCACAGGCATAGTATCATGTCAAAACACAGGCTGCAGGATGTAAATAAGAAAGGTTTCATAGACAAAAATAATGTAAGGAGTGCAGTTCTGCGAGCCTGCTGTATTTCCTGAATACCTCCATGGAAATGCGCGGTAAGCAGGGGAAGATTGCTGGGTATATTGGTGGCCTGACTCTAACCTGATGTTAAAGATAAGCCATTATTTGGAAGCCCAGGAGCTGGAAGTACGTATTTTTTCAAGTTGAATACACGCATCAAACCTTCAAGCTGGCATCATCACAGCCTCCCTGAATTCCATGAACTGCCCTGATTTATAGCAGTCACTAAAGATCTGCTTCCTGCACGTTCGTTAATAAATATAAAGACACACCTGTGTTAATGAATTCGAAAGCATGAGGCTATCTCATTTGTCTTATGGATAAACAGAGTTCTGCTCACACTCTGTACCTTATGGACACTTCCCCAAGCAGAATTGCTAATGAAGCCCTCTTGCCTTGTGCGAGTTTCTTCTCTTGCAAATTCTCTGATATCTAATAAGGCATAAGCTTAAGCTTCAGCATTTTCCCTAGTGGGAATATTGAAGATGAGTTCTTTTTCTTTTTTCCCCACAAACACTGCAAGAATTTACTGATTTTGAGATGTTTGTTGTTCCATCAAATTTGATGGACCAACTCGCTGATAGGCTTAAAAAATTATTAGAATGGGGGAAGCACAGACAGACACTAAAGGACACGTGATTGCATAAATCTGGATTTCTTAGGAAATCAGGCTAAAGGAGCCTTTTGGGGTAGGTGGCTGCATGGATGAGTCTATCAAGGTAGGTTTTGTAAGGTATTTGAAAACAGTGTGGCGTGGAAAAACATCAGATGACAACAGCACAAAGCCAGAGCAATCCTCATTTGGAGATCGTAAACAGCGTAGGAAGGTAAACGGTCAGTCAAGATGAAAAATGGGGAAAACAAACCTGAAGGCAACAATCAAGATTCAAAGCAACTACCTCTCACCTAAAAAGGGACATCTTTTAATCATGTCTATATCAATGCTTTCTTAGAAACTTCAACCCCCAGCCGCTCAAACCTGCAACCCAGCAGCGTCTGGTTTTGATTGAATAATGTCTCCTAACTCTATCTTTAGTTTTTCATTTTTTTTTAATTTTAGTTTTTATTAAAGAAAAGGTCTTACCTGGCCTGTTTTGTATTGTTCTCTCCGCTCTCTTTTTTAAAAAAATCTAAAGTCATTTCAAAGAGTGAGCGTCAGATATCAAACCCAATATCCTTTTTCTCATTAGCACTTTTCCCGTGCAGACCTTCAAATGCGGTAATAATTAATGAGTCTGTGTCAGAAAATGAATAAAAGATGGCTCAGATGCTTCACTGTTCAGGGCTGACCTTTAGCTGAGTCTACTGTATTAATATATTCTCGTGTTGTCAGACTCAAAGAGCTAACTGCCTTATGAATTATTTATCAACACAAAAAGTCTTAACCAGAAACAGTGTTAACATTAATTTCTAACCCTCTGTGTCACAGCAAAGCCTGCCTGCACTGCATAATTGAATTTTAGTTTTAGACAAGCAATCAAAGCACAAGTCGCTGTTGTTGTAAGTGTGGCTGCCTATGATAGCGAGAGGAACGGCTGCTCTTTTTGCACATCTGGTGCGTTACAGGCAGTTCAGGTTTCTGCGAGCAATAAGCCTGACTGGAGACAAATGCGGAATGGGTTTGCAGCAATGAGAAGCGCTGTGGCTCCCTCCTCCCCAGAGCCATTCTAGATGCTGAACTGCTTATTATCCCGCTAGAGGTATTTCTAATTGGGGCTGGTATGGAAACGTGTCGTGCCTCCTCTGCTTTCAGCACACGAGGGTTGCCCGGTACAGCTGGACGGCAGGGGACGAGGCTGGGAAGCCTGTCCCAAGGCTCTGGCACTTGGTTCTGCTCTTCCATCTGTCTCTTAGCTGAGAAACCATCCATCTCCCTCCTCTCCCCTGCCTGCTCCCCAAAGGCACGAGCTTCTGCAACTCCACCATTTGCAGCCGTGGAGAAGTGGGTTTCATCGGCTGCCCCCGGCTCATTTTGAGCAATTGTCAAATTGATTTACAGGTTAGGCTTCATTTCCATCACACTAACCCTATCAAGACCTAAGAGGCAA
Source organism: Chionis minor (assembly GCA_013398295.1). Taxonomy (NCBI): domain Eukaryota; kingdom Metazoa; phylum Chordata; class Aves; order Charadriiformes; family Chionidae; genus Chionis; species Chionis minor. The sequence goes on from VZSF01003044.1 coordinate 1,049,979, forward strand.
AGGCTCAGTTAGGACTTAAGAGCTGTATTCACAATTGCTCCCTCCAGAAGAGTCTCGGGGAACGATGCCTGTGCTGGACCAAGAGCAGAGACGTGACAACACGTGCGTAGGAGTGAAATACCTCTATACCCTGGTGGAACACACCAGCCTCCGCTCACAGCTCCAGCAAAATCAGCACCAGCCTAGGACTTCTTTTTTTCCAGTTCACACTCGGTGACTGAGGTTTGTTCATCCCTGAAGAAACAGTTCAGAGATTACCAGCAGAGCATGAGGGCCTTATCGAAATGAGACGTGGCTTTAGGCTCTAAATCCTGGAACAACTCGGCCAAACAGCAGCTTTGGCAGTTTTCTCCCTCCGTTCTCAGAGTCAGCAAGGGCAAGGAGAGAATTAAATCTCTTTGGTCCTTTCCCATCTAAGTGAAGAATGAAATGGGAACTCTCTAGTCTTAGAAAGACGCCTTCTCTTTCTTTTCCGGGGAGCTTAAACCCAGAGGTGGAATGAGAACCAAGAGAGCCCAGCACAGAGAAAGGCTGCTGCTGAGAGACCTCCAGAAGAACTCAGCTCTGAAGAGTGATGGTGGAGAAGCACCAAGAGCTCAGACAAGTGACCGTGCTGCCGAGGAGGGACAGACAGACGCCCTGTGAAGCACAAAAGCTGCAGCTCATTCAGCGGGTTTAAGGGAGAGTAATCCTACCCCCCCAAAAAAAAAGAAAAAAAGGGGGAAAAAATGGAAAAAACCCCTGTCATTCAGCTATCCATCACCTCGGTGGCCTGATAAAGGGAATGAGTTTGACTCCATTTGCAAAAGCTGTTGTGGCCTCACGCTGAACCTCTCCGCCCCAGCTCGGGAGCTACAACTCCTGCTGGGGATGCTGGGATCCAGACCAAAACCTCTGAAATACAGGTACGTCAACTGTGAGGCAGGAAAGTTGTGTTTTCACAAAGCTACCAGTGGGAGTGGGATGCTTAATCCAAATTAATGGCAACTGGGTGCTTTAATCTCCAGAGGGCTTTCAAAAATTTTAATAAAAAAGATCTCCACCACCTCCAAAGTGAGGAAGGAGTATTAGCCCTTACCTAATGATTGACCTGGTAATCAAACGCTCACCCTGCGCAGGAGCTGTGCGTATCACACCTCTGGTACAAGACAGCAGACGACTACAAGTGTTTTAATCTGAGCTGAAAAGTGCTGAGCTTTGTGGGTGTTAGACTATGTGATTCTGGGTTTTCTGTCCAAGATTGCCAGCCAAGTTTCAATGGAAAACAAGACACAACATTTTTCAACACTCTGCTAACTCTTCTTAAGGCTAATCTTTTATAGGCACTGGGATCTTCAGAGCAGCTTTTTTTTCTGTAGTTGTTTTTATTTTTACTCTGGAGCCTGTGATGGAATAAATCAGTCTTTGCCAAACCAGATACTTTTCTTTGGCAGACATTTGCATATTAAATCTAAAATTGTTTGCCATGACACAGTGAAAAGCAATTCTTGAAAGCCACTTCACATCCTTCCTGCAAGATCTCACTAGCACCTCCGTAAGTAACACCAACCTGTTTTTTTGGAGACCCGATAACCTGGCACATTCAGCCGTTCCTTGTAGCATTAGTGCTCAGAGCAAAATCGATGATAAAAGGTCTGGAAGACACGCACTTCTGCAGTAAATCCGTAAGACAGCTCAGGTCTCCCTTCAATTTGGTATTTATTAGTTTTTTCCCCAAACACAGCAGAAGATGGTGACAACTAGTTCCCATCTGGACATGCCTGCTCCCGAGCTATGGAAAATGACTCCATAGGCCAACTGGAAGCTGAATAGTTTATACAAGAGCCAAACAAGCGAGGTTTAAGGATGACTGATACGCTGGGATTGACTCCTTGCCCCTGCCGAAGGCTCGTGGAGGGTATATCCTACGCAATGCCTTGCAACGTTGGCAAACAGATAAAAATAGCTCCTCGCTTTATAGTTATTGCACCGGCGCAGTGACCTGCTTCACATCCCATCGCTTTCTGCGTCCCAAACTCTCGCTGTCGGTTGTATAAAATATGTTACAATTGGGGATATTATTTTTTTTTTTTTTAATCTTCCACTTCAATATACCAGACTAAGCTAGTAAAAAAATGAGACGGTCATGCTCTTTTAAAATAACAAAACACCCACCCTGGCAGTTATGACATAACCCGGCAGATTTTTCTTGTTACTTTGCTGTTTTAAGTGCCTCACTCAATGTGAATCCAATTACCAAGGCCTTTGTTTTCTCCAACAAAGGGACTGTGTTTCGGGGCTCCGTCTCATCTGGCTTTAATCATCTCTCATGAGGGGAGCTCACTAACAACCACCTTGGGATACCTTTTATGACAGATTTGGGAAGGCGCACGAAAGAAGGGGTGGTTTGAAGAAAGAGGAGACGAGGCAGATCCGCCTCCCCCCCTTTTTTTTTTTCGTTGTTTTTTTGACAAGTGCACAGGCTTTCCACAGAGCTGCAGTAAACCCCAGGACGACATCCCCCCGGCCACGGATGGAAATGATTTTCGAGTGCCTATTTTTTTGGACTGAACTATGCCTCATTTTAGAAGTCTCCGAAGTCTTCTGAAAGAAGGAGGGAAAAAAAGCCCCGCTCTTCATCTTCCCTGGCCCATGTGGCTCAAAATTACCCGTTTTACTACTAGGAAGGCCTGTGCCAGTTGGCCAGACTGGACAGACGTGTTTTCTTTTCCCTTTTAGGCCTATTCCAGAACAGATTTTTTCCTCATAAAACTTACAACTGGTGCAGCTCTTCTCAAGTTTGAAAAGCAAAACTTTTGAAATCAGTAGGACGCAATTAATGCGGCCGAGCACAACAGATCCTTCAAGCGACACAAGGAAAGAGAATTTCCTCTGCTAGAAATGGACATTTCATTCTCTCCCCCTTCATCGCAGGAGGCAATCATGATTGCTCAAGTCACGCTTTAAAAGTAATCATTTCAATAACCAGACTAGTAAACAAAGTCTTATTCCATCCTGAAATGTTGTATTTAAAAGGGAAAACCCTTCCCCAAAGCATTCTTTCCCTGTTAATTGCAGCGTAAAAGACCATCAAACATACTGTTAGTATTATTTTCTCAATGTTGCATGTAAAATTTACGGTGCAATTTCCATTGTATCCAATAACCAGCACAAGAACCAGCGCTAAGCCTAGAAAAGCTTGTTTTAATCACATATTAATCTCAGTTGTTTTGTTTTTATTCAGTTTATTAATTTTTCACAGGGCCACGAGCAGGCCACAACAGTTCCCAAATACCTTATGGGGAACAGTACTTAAGGTTTCTGGGTCAATCCTTTCCCCCCTGCACGTGACAAGGGCAGGAATCTGCCAATTTTCCCCTCTCTCAACCTTTTGGTAACCCCAGCAAATGGCCCACAGTCTTCTGAAGATCAGCCTGCCATCTCAAAGGTTCCCGGCTGCTGCAGCACTTGATCTCAGAGGCCACCATCCCCTTGAGCACTGGGGGGAAAAAACCCCCCAAAGAGCCGCAATGACAAAAAACTACTTTTTTTTGGGTTTTTTTGAAGGAAGAACACAGTAGAGAACTGTCCATCCTTTGAGGACAACCCCAGATGTTTTCCGAAGACCCAGGAAATTAGTAAAATGAGGGAGACGCCCAATGAGAAGTACCAGCCTCCCGGCCCTGTGACCCAGCTTCAGCTTTTGGCTAGTTGAACGGGGACTTTTGGGAAGGACTTCATCACCCCACAGTGTTCACAGCCCCGGACGGGACCATCTAGTCCCTCCTGCCCCTTAGCAGGATCGAGTCCCCCCTGCTTTTTGCTGGCGGGACGGTGATCCACCCCCGCGCCTCGCTGTCCCGACCTCCGGAAAGCTTTTCGCAGCCTCCCGAGGCAGTTTTGCACGCCGGTTTGCCTCTGGCTTTGAACAGTCATTTTAGACGAATGCAACCATTCCCAAAACCCAGGGGGGAGCTTTTGCTGTGGGACAGCCTATGCATGGTTCCTTTTTGGGTCCAAAGCCAGGCACAGCCCTGTGCCAGCCACAGCGCGGCTCTGACAGCCCCGTACAAATCACAAGAGCTACTGTGTTAGGCTAATGTGGGCAATGACCCAGGCAACATGATTTACCAGTACGGTAACTATCATACATTTCATGTTGATTTACTAAGTCCTTACACGAGCGCTGGAACTAAAACTTACGCCGGGCGTTGCGGAACTCGCACGGTAACTGTCCTGATGTCCCCAGGGCCAGCAGCGGCAGCGCAGGGACGTCCCCAGAGCAGGGCAGGTCTCCAGCTCAGCCAAACCAGTGGAACGGCCCCCAAAGCCACCCCATCCAGCCCCCAGCTCCTGCCCATCCCAAACACACCGGGCCACTCAAGGTAATCAAGTCAGAGACTGGGAAAAATTAGCATGTTCCTCCTGGAACAAAGGAAAATGTTTACTTAGTCGCCTGCTTTGCCACCTCGCTTAAACAGAAACGGGGCTGCTCCGTTCGGCTGGCAGAAACCTAAGGGCGTGTGAAACAGCGGGTGCGAAACAGCGAACGTGCAAAGTTCGAAGTCAGCGCTGAAGACTTCTGGGGCTGAGAAATGTTCAATTAGTGTGAGCTGAGGGATGCAGCTGAGGGTTAGTCTTGATCCTTCAGCCAAGACTTCAGGGGAGACTAAGCTGCCTCCCATAGCCTATTGTTGCTGTTTGTTATTATTATTATTATTATTATTATTATCATCATCATCATTATTTACTACTATAAAAACTGATCTGCTAAACTTCACTGGATTAACTTGAATTTTAAAAATTTTAGCTTCTCTTCTGTATAAATGTATTTGCAGGGTAAAAAAGCCAACACTGCTCCACAGTACAAAGCCCATCAGGCAAAACCACTGGGATCCCAAGAGTGTCCTGGCTGCAGGCATCTCCTAGGATTTTCACAAACGTCCCTATACATCTCCCGGTTCTGCCCTGACCCCCTGTGCTTGTAGGCAGTTGACATCAACTGGACGGTGGAACCATCCAGGCACAAGGATTTTTAATACACAGAAAGATCGATGCAGTTTTTCCATAAAGCACTAATCATTCTAACTCTCACTATGAATAATTAAGAGCATTCATCATATTTCAGGCAAATATTTCCATACAGTCTATTAATACATCCCAATCAGATCAGAAAGACTTAAGACCAGTAATAACTGAGATTCTAAGCTCTGCTAAAAGCAGCCTTTTAAGACATACTGTGTTTCCAGATGTTTTGCGCAGCTATTTATTTAGCTTGTAAACAAGCCACCAAAAACATTCCACATAATGATGGGAGAACCGCAATTACATTGTTGTGGGGATTTACAAAGAGCTCAGCATACTTTTGTGATTTAGAGAAGAGAAATCTCTCATTCTTTCTGAGAGCTGATTTCCAGATTTATGTCTGTGCTGTGAAGCGCCCTGGGAATCATTAAAACGGTGACAAAGAAAAGTGATTTTCTTTATTAAAAGAGGAACGAAGAAGGGGAGGATGAAATAAGAGAAGCCTCCCAGCTCTACCCCCACAACAGATTACTTTCCTCCCTGTCAGGGATTTTATGTGGAGTCAAATGACCATCAGGTAGTATTGATACTCTTTTGTTTCAATTTTTATGCATATTTATTAGCAGCAAATTGCCGGAATAAGAGCGCTTCAGTTTAACCTACGACAAGCCCCATCCTCTGCCTTACCAAATCCTGCTCCAGGAGGGGCACCACCGCTGTCACTGCACTGTAACCTACTGCCCACGCAGCACCTTTAAACTTGGTAGCGCCAAAACTTCAAGAAGTGGCACAAAATTCCCTACACGCCATGGGAGGCTCTTGCTCCCTCACTGCCGTGTGGCCATGTCCATGCCGGCCAGCTCAGGACTACCAGGGTGCTCCTCGCCGATGCCCTCCCCGCTCCGGCGGAGCGAAGCCGCACGCTGCAGCAGGAGAGCAGAGCCCAGCAGCCACGGGGCCAGCCCCACTGCGAGGTTTCTGGACAACCACAGCCACCCGGTGGGATGCCACGTGCGGTCACTGTGTTCAACAGCCACCAGGTAGCCGTAATTTTGAGCTGATACTGATCTGAGCCGGTCAGTGGAAGGGGAAATCTCCGTATCCCATTAGCACTTCCCTGAGCTGGGGAGACTCTGTGATCACCCGATCCCATTTTGTGGTTTTTAATACGAGCTAATCACTCCAACGGGGTCCAGCTTTCATCTCCAGATGCTGCCTTCTGTCCTGCAAAGGGTTGCTCCAGCTCAACGTTCATGCCTTACGCTACTTCTACAACATCAAAATCTAACTCCTCTATAGAAAAAAGACCAAAGAACCAACCCCCCATTTTCAGCACTTCATGGATTTGCTGCTTTCATTCAAATCCAGCCTAATGGCTGCGGCTCCAGCCACCAGCTCCAGGAAATTCTCTTGTTTACGCTCCAAGTCTCACGCTTTGTGTAGCCGCAGGACACAGCTCACTGTCGAGCTACTGCCAGCAACGGGCCAACATCGCGTCCTCAAACCCTGCCCTGGGGTTTGCAGCTCAGGCAGCCACCTAAAAAACCAACTGCTGCTTATAGAATCGTAGAATCACTTGGGTTGCAAGAGACCTTCAAGATCATCGAGTCCAACCATAAGCTGCCCTTTTATTTCCAGTATAACAAGCCGCAGGTCTTCATTCAGCCTGCAAGGACACAAAGGTCCTTTTTTGAATTTAACTTTTTGAACTACTTCAGCAAAAAGCCCAGGTTTCATTACTTCTGGGTAGGCGGTTCTGGCTGATTTTAGCAGGATTTTAATCTTGACCAGGGTGCAGAGCCCCAGGGCACCATCAGTCCCGGAGCTGCAGGTCACCTCCTCCCGCGGATGGGGATGGCGTGTGCCCGGCGCCCTCCCGGAGCGTGCTCCTGTTCCCCCGCTCCGGAGCCAGCACTCACTGCACAGGTAAATCCCGAGTCTGCCTGTGGTAAATTAAAGAAGAAGTGACATCCTCACCATAATTCCTAGGGAGAGAGTGATGAGAGGCCTTAAATGTGATTGCTTTCCATCTGTATATGTGCTTAAAGACTGTAAAATAAATTAATGGGGAAATCTAAAACATAATGATAAGGATTCCCCACTGAACAGGTGTTTTTTCCATCCATGAAATTACAAGTTGCCAGGAAAAGACATGGGCCCAGCTCAGTTTTATTTCAGTCTCAGCTTCTTCCATTAAAATAATAACAGGCTTTATGTTCCTGAAGCTGTAATTAAACAAGTGCTTTGGAAGGAAGACCTACGGCTTGTTATACTGGAAATAAAAGGGAAGCTACAGCGAGCTGCTCGGATTGGCCATTCCCACTTCTCCTTCCCCTTCTCCCTGCCTCCTGGTGTGACTTTCTAGACGGAGCTCTCATTTCATGCCGTTGGGTTTATTGTTTTGGGTTCCCCACCCCCACCCCCCTGCTTTTTTAACGGAGAACATGTAATTGTTGAAGCACATTTAAAATCTAGCCGGAAAACAGAAACTGGAAATAACGTAGATCCTCCAAGAGCGGCACAGAGACAGCCTTTGTCTCCGTCCCACCCAGGCATTTGCCACCAGTATCTGACAGGGACAACCCCAACAACTGTGCATGGCACCGAGCATCCTTCCAATCACTCGGAGTGTAAACGATGAATTCTGCTCTCAAACATGTAACATAATGTATGGTGTGAAAAGAGAGAAAACCCACGAGTGCTGTCGCTGCATATTTATGATATAAAATAAGCATTAGCATATGGGAGAGCTCTAAAGGGAAAACAGAGCACAGCTTCCTCCAAATTTAGAACAATTGAATCAATTTTAGCATCTAGGACTTCCAAGAGAAATATGCATTTTTACTAAGTCAGAAGTCAGTTAACCTGTCTATAACCCCTTTAAATAAAAGATCCATCTTCGGCACGCATGATAGGAGAACAGTAACGTCAGCTAAAGATGCAGTTTAACTTACGATTTTTAGTTTTAAAATACCATTTGGGAAAGAAGCTACGGAGGATTTTCTGACTCCTCTGCCCATCCACTTTTCTGAGCGGTGAAATGTAATTACGAAGCAACGATATAATGCTTAGAGAGAACGCGGGATACCGAGTGATGAGAATTCCTCATAAGCAGCTATAGCGAATTCCTTACTTGCATGAGGAGTGCAGAATTTCACATTAATATGACACAAAATAAGACACATTTATGACTGGTACTCTCTACTAATACGCACGGCTGACCTATAAACACCCAGCTCAACAAGGACACTAATTATTAGCGAAGTGAAATACAGAAGACTTTAACACTGTGGGAACACTGTGGGACTAGCAGACAGCTCCTGGCGTTCTGGGAGCCCGCGGCTCTGGAGGCAGAAGTCACTCTCCGGGCACACACCAAGGCTGGACCCCCAGGCAGGACGGACGCCCACCTCCCTCCGAGGCCCATATGGATGTCTCCAAGGTCTCTCCTGACATTCACACAGTAGAGAACGACCCACTGGCAAAAAACTGGCATAAAGATTTCCACTACACGGAGGCCATGGCTACAAGGAGCCCTCAGTGAACGGTAACTGGTGGCAGCATGGGCGCAATTTTCCAGTCATTTGGTCCATAGAGGCCAATTTCTTTCTGGACACTGCCAAACAGACGTTTAAGTCCTTTTAAATCCCAAATATACAATGCTTGGCCGGAGCAGGAAAGCCATGACAGACAATGGCAGCACAGGCTTCAGTAGAACCCTGATGAAACGAGCCCTAGCTGCTTGCCACTTCTCTTTGCTCTTTCAGCTACAGAGCGCCCAGGAAATTACTGTAAGTTTGAAAAAAAATTATCTTCTGGTGCTTCCTTAAGGACAGACCACATAAGGAATTTCCCCCCTCTTACTGTATCTTAATTGTTGCCCAAATTGTTTCCTAACAGATATCTACATGCAAATGTAATGTTTTGGTTTTATCTTTCAGCTTCAAGATTAGGCTTCAAATTAAAATGGAAGGGTTGTGTTCCAGACTTCAAGAAGCGAGGTATAAATAACGTCGAGTTAATTAGCAGTGTGCTGATAGGTGCCAGCACCACAAAGACAACGCTTCTGCGTTTTGTGCTTTAGCATAAGAGCTCCTCTACCGCAACAGAGCACTGCGCTCCCCGCTGCTCCGCCAAGGAAGGTGCTGCTACGGGGCAGATTTATGGGAGCAACGACAGGGCGGATGTAAAAGAAGGTCCCAAGTGTTGATAAATGTCCAATATCACAGAGGAAAATGTAACCTCAGGAGACTGACTGCGAACTCGTCAAAGGTCCGCGCAAGCTTTGCCCACAGCACACAACGTGGAAACGCAGGGCAGCCTCTTGCCAGCCGGGAGGAGAGGAGGAGATCGACTCAGACTCTGTAATTTAATGTTGTCTTTTTCAATATAAGTTAAAGATACTTGGAAGCTCAGGGTACATAAATGATGGAATTTATAGCTGTCTCAGAGACAGCTGTATGATATACAGTTCAATGGGAAGGCGACCACAATTAGCTTGGCTTCCAGGATTACTGTACTGGAGGACGGGGTGATAGGCACTGTTTAGAAAGTGGGAAGTAACAGAGAACAAACTCTGTCCTTACAATCATTTTACGAGCACACGTAAGTGTAAGGTACACATACAGGCAACTCGTTTGTGGAGGGAGGGTCCCTTGGAGAGTGGGACTCCAGGATCTGGACAAGGGAGGGACTGCAATACAGCACTCGTCTCTCTAAAAACCAATTTTGCTGCTGCAGGATTACCACTCTTTTCTGCTGTTGTCCATGATGTTGTAAAAACCCGCACTGCCTGACTCTCTTGGGAGGGTCATGCACAACACCCAACAGACATGGATTTCTATTCCGGTACCTGCAGAGGGAACACAATGCGCCGCAAGGTATTTAGGAGCCTTCACACCATGATAAGAGCACAATGTACAAATAAAAGCACATAAGCTCACATAAACCAATTAATTGTTAGAAAGTTGCCCTTGTAAAGCTCCCAACAAGAATCAAAAAGCATTCGGCAAATACTGTCAGCATTTGCGTCTGTACAGGAGGTAAGCGGGCACAGATGGTCCGTACCCCGTCTGAGGTCACACCGGCAGCATTTTACAACGCCTGCAACTGGGGAACACAGAAGTGAACACGTAGATAAAGACTGTGTATGCAGGAGTGGGTGTTTGACTGGTTTGCATGTCCACCTTTACTTTATTGATTTCATAATTCCACTAAATCGATACTGTTATTTATCTGACTATACACTTTCAAGTGCATCGTAATGCCGTGCCACCGGCACCAGGCTTACTGCTCCAGTACAGATCCCACACCACTAATGAGGGGAGGAAGAAGCTATCACAGCAGGACTGTGGTCAAAAGGCATTTTTGTGGGAAAATAGGTATTTCAGCATGCAAAGCAGGTACTTTCTGTGTCACTTAACACTAAGCCACTTCCCCGTCTGTGCTAAGATAATTATTCTGCTTTCAGGAAGAGCTGATCCCTCACGGACCGAGGCTGAGGTGAGACAGCTTTGAGCAGCCGGGCACACGTTTTGCCCAGTGTTTGCCTGAAAACGCCTCCTGAGAACATCCAACCACCCAGCAAGAGAAAAACATGCCGTATCGTGAGTCTCCACAGGATGGATTAAGCTGGATTTGCGTTTGCTTCCCCATACTATTTGTTGGTTTGTTTTGTTTTTTTTTTTAAATAAGACTGAAGGCGCCTGAAGAACAGAATAAGCTCATCCCATTTACCTGCTCCCAAGCTGCACTCAGTGTGAAGTCTGACACTTGTGCTCCAGACCTAAAGAAGGGCTTGTCTGTTTTCTCCAGCTACATCAGTCTGGCCAATAAAAGATTGTCTAGGTACCTCACCTCTTCTGTAACCTTTCCCGAGAAAGCTTTTTACTGAGATCTCAATAGTAGGTAAAGTGAGAAAAGGATAAAGGTACAGCTGCTGACTTTTAGAGAAAATCATTGCACCATCATTTTCAGAAAAAAAAAAAAAAAAAAAGAAAAAAAAAGGTGAGGATTAAGCTGGCAGGGCTTCAAACACCAGAGTTAGCGTGGTTAAGCTTCATCATGGAGGGACGATGACAGGTAGGACGGTCTGGGCTCTGCGTGAAGTATCGCATTCCCGACCTCACCCCCAGCTGCATCACCCGCCCCTGCTGCACCAAACGTCTTCCTCAGGGAAGAGGGGCCAAGGGAAGGGGATTTCAGGTCTCCCATTTTGACTTCACCTTTCGCAATAACGGGCCACATGTATGAACAGCTCGATTTGTCCAAAACCCAGGATTAATCTTACCATCCCTTCTTTGAATCTAACTGACTTGATGATTTTTATACCATGTTTTGTATCATTACCTATGAAGGTAAGTAAGCAACCAGGATGCTTGAGACCAACTAACAGCACTGATGATTTTTGTTTTTTTTTCACAAAAGAAGCACCAGCAGAAATTTCACTCAGCTCATATGAAACTTAGGGGAGGAGTAAATGAATTGCTCTTTTATCATGTCTTATTAAGAATGCTCAGTATATAATCCATTCTTCAAATTATGCTCTGTTGAAACAGACAGATAATCATATTAAAAAGGTGAATGGAAGAGGAGAGCAGCACAGTTAGTACCTGTCACTTTAGTAAAAGCAGATGTATGCGCGCATAATACATTTGTTTCTCAACCGGGACTCTAAAATAGTATATTTTGGAGCCTTGTACTTTGCTAAGTAATACTATGTACTGCAGTAATGCACTGTAACGTTACTCAAATTGCTGTCGCAAATGAAAACTAGGGTTCTTAAATATTTAAGAAAAAATCAGCTACTGTATTGCAGTAGTATTTCTTCAAATCCCCACCCCAAATCACTACAACAGGAGGGAGGTAGCAGGGCCCTGGGGGAGAGGAGGGAGCCCACAGAAGGTCACACGAATGCAATGGCATCACGGAGAAAGCACGTCCAGACATTTGCAAACAGAGCTTTTAGAAGCTGGAATAAAAGATCTTCACCTTTCATTGATACACAAGTACCACACAAAGTACATCTGTATAACATGTATTATGCAGCTTTATTTTTATCACTGGGTTCTTCTGGCTGAATGCACCAACCACTTTGACTCTGCCCTCATGATTTATTTTATCGCCCCGAAACCCCCAGTAAAAGGGAGCCTTTTATCTGCAGTTTGACAAGCCATGGTCTCTATTTATAATTTCACACCACAGCACGTCGCAGCGGTGTTGCCCAGACTGCGCTTTGCGACACTCCAGTCTCTTCCGTCATCCCCACCCCTGTTCTCCTCCACCTGAACCCTCGCCATGGGCCCACCAGCAGCTCTCTGGCGCTTCGCACGGTGGCAGCAGGAGGGTCACCAAGTGCCTTCACCGTTCTCCTCTTCTCCCAACAGCTGCTGAAGACATAAGTGACGGTCCTTACCCAGTCAGCTAATAAAGAGCCACCGTACACGGAGGTGTAGGATCTTTTTCAGAAGAAAGCACGTGCAAACCTTACATACTGGCTAAAAACTTCACTTACTGCGTTTAACACTACAGCTCTCACTATGGAAGTGAAGATTTTATAATGTGATTTCTCACCTATGCCCTTCAAAACATCTGGTTTAGGAAGCAAGTAGACGTTTCGGGGCATACCAGGAGCGTTCCGACACCAGAAGGAAAACAACTGTTCCGTCGTAAAAGTTAAGGATTCCTAAGGGTTTTGAATTTCTCACTTAGGATGTTCAAGGCTTTCCTTATGTCTTTGCACCTTCCAACGGCAGAGTTCCCGCTCCTGCCCTGCGATTCTGAGGAGGCACCGCTTTTTTTATTTTTCTGCTTCAAGAACTTTCTTTAAACGACGACTGAACCATGAAATACCCTGTTTTTGCCAGTCCTGGGTACTTCACTGTCGTGTTCCCACCAGATTTGCTTATCAAAGGTCACAAACCTTACGTGGCTGCTAATAACAGCAGCAGCTCCGTGCTATTGTTCTGCCAAATTTCTGTAGGCAGCTGCTGGCTGCAGTTAAACTTCTGATCCCATTCAGAGTAGATAACAACGTGATACCATTTCACCTGGAAACAGCTGCACAAGTGCTGATGCTTTGGGGTAACTTTTTTTTTTGAAAGTTTCTTTCTCCTTCCCAAAGGAAAAACGTCTATGGTTACAGCTCTGAAGGGGGAGTCAGGAATTCTGGTTCCTGTTCCAGCGCTGCTCAACTCGCTTTCTGCGCTAACAGCCTGTGGCCGCGGTACGCAGGATATCGACGCACAAAACATGCATTATCACGCAGATTTGACGTTTGACGTACCCATGTGAATGCACGTGCATACACAAAGCTGGCAGGTTAGAAACAGAGAACTATTTGGAGTAGTTCTTTTTGGTCTAAATCATTGACAAACCTCCTTAAGAAGTATCCAGTAAGGCAAGTAAGGTAATCAGTCCACTGCTAGTATTAAGTCTAAAACAATCTCCAGCTGAAATGTGATTAATCCATGCATGACAGCTTAAAGGTCAAAGCTAGAATGCAGAGCTTCTTGACTGCAAAGAAAGAACTGACTTATTTTTATCTCTTCTTTAAAAATTACAGCAGCCATGAAGTGGCTCAAGGAGCAGAGTAATGAACGTCATAAACCTGCCTCATAAAAATGGCATTCATGCAGTAATACAGCAGGTCAGATGAGCAGGGAACATTTCATTAAAAATTCCCCTTCTTGCCTACCCAAGAGAGACTTAAAACTAATCATATAAAATGGCTGAGTGACACCATTAACGAGCATTAATATTTTAAAGCTTTAATAGTACAACAGAGCTAGGCTGTTATATCAAAATTATACAACCTTATTAGACAGTGCACTTGGCTGCATTGTACTTGAACTGTCGCTCCTCCTGATTGGAAATATTAAGGTGGCCATGAACCACAGCACAAATACCTTGGCTACTGTTTGTCCAGACTTTGAAGGCACAGTAGTTTCCTGACAATTGCCAAATTCTGGATGATTTTGTGAGGAACAAGCTGGTTTACCTTGCCCCTACCAAAGGAGGGAGACCTTTCCTGTGAGGAATGGGAAAGGCTGGCTTCAGCGAGCTATGCATTCTGAAAGATGTTGATTAGAATTCAGAGTCTCGTGATCTGGATTACAGTCCTGGGTAGGAAAACATCATCTAGAATTCGCTTCAGCCGTAAAAAGTGATAAAGCTGAAGAAAGTGGAGACACTAGAATATGTATCCTTAACTCTAAAGACAAAAGTAAATATCCATATTCCTCTCCTGGGGACAACTATGGATCGAGTTGACAAGCTCAAGTAAAAGCTTCACTGGGGATTACCTGCAGGCACACGCAGTAATCCATGAGTTAGAACCACTCGCTTAACAAACAACCGTGTCCAATTTTGCCTCTTTCCTTTGTGGCAAAATCAAATCTCGATCATAGTTCCTGGACATGAAATGTAACTGGAGGAGGAGATACAGACAAATACAAGGTTTAAGGTGGTTTACTGTTTTCTTTGTGAGAAATGTAGATCCTATCAACCCCCTCAAACGTACGAGATGCTCATGCTCGCTGTCTGCGCTGCTGCTCCGTCCGCGACGTTGTACTGAGCACACACAAGAGTAGCGTCCGGCGCTGCTCCTCCCTTCAGCTTTAATGATTTGCAGCACAGTAATTAACTGACTCTGGCAATAATGTAGCTTGTACATTGCAACCTTAGCAGGCACCCTACTTTAGGAACATCTGAAAGCTCAGCAAAGTTATCATTTAAGAGCACCTCTTAATTACTCTGGCATTATAATGAATGTTTCTCATAGGCACCCAGCTGTTTTGTTTCCTCTCGCACAGAGGCAGAGAAATGAATTGCTCAACAACTGCCTGAGTGATAAGACACTGGCATTCTTAAGATTGAAGAGATAATGTTGATGACTGTGAGCTATTTCCCTCTCCCTAAATGCTATAATTTTAGTGAGCAATTTAAGAAGGGATTTCTCAGACAAGAGAGGAATGGAAGGAGCCGGCTCAGTGTTGGTTACCCAGGCTGTGTTTATAGTAAATTGATGCTATGACTTTCAAGGAGAAAAGAGATTTAAAACTGCAGTAATCCATACTTGACAGTCTTGTCTTTGTTAAATACTGCACCTAATTCTCACCAGCACTGCTTTCTGCATTTCATAAATGAGGAACTTGAAAGAAATATTAATATCTCACATCTGTAAACGCTATTGGGCTCAGGTAAGCAGTTTTCTTAGCATACGTAATGACAGATTACCACCTCTTGAGTTTGTTGAAGGAATCATACCTAATAGCGCCACTCCCGAAATGCACGAGCATCTGAGAACATGACAATTCCTGGGGTCAAGTAATGAAGCGGTACAAACCAAAGATGCCGCGATAGACCTGCCTCCAAAAGGAAAAAGACAACCTAACCATGAAATGGGCAGCAGTAAAGGCTGGTTAAAACATCGCAGGGTTTGTGTTCAGTACTACATTCTCAGCACACAACCAGGATAGTCTCACCAAACTCTGTCCCTTCGCTCATCCAGAACAAATAACTTGTTTGACACATACGTGTAATGCTGCAATATTGCTGTCTTCTGCTTCCAAACCACAAGCATTAATATCAGTCTAAGTTAAGACTAGCTGGTTGGGTCATACGTTCTCAGTTCAATACACTGATTCAAAAAGCTTACAATAATGATGTATCACTGTGACGTATGACCAGGCGCTACGTGACAGAGGAGAATCCATCATTCTGTGTCTAACAGCTTTGACACTGCTCGAAGACCACGGTCAGCAAGAGACCTTCCTGAATTACAATGATGTTACTCAACTGGAGAGAATCAAACAGCAAAAATAATTAGGGAACTAAGTAGTCTGCTCATGACTTATGGCAGAATGGATTGAACAAGAAGGCCTTGACAGCAATACCACGCAAGGATGACACGGTGGAGTGGAAGTGTATTGTTGTTACAACAAGGCCAAAAGAAACTACAACTAACAATATATTGAATAATGTAGACGCCTAAAAAGGGGAAACGTCAAGGCTGTTATTTTTGGCCTGCGTGTAACAGAAAAATAATGAGGTTCTTTAAAGAAAGGACAATTTAGAGTGACTGCAAGACTGCGGCAACGTTCCCAGGGACACGGGGAACGGGTGCCACTGCTCCGGCCACCAGCAGCCAGGCTGCAGGGGCACGGCAGGGCACAATCCGGTCACCTGCAAGGGGACCAACGGAGACAAACTGTCTTTTCCATCTCTCTTTTCCACAATCACTTGAAATTCAAATCTGACCTGCCTGTAAACAACCTCTCTCACAGCTAGAAAATAAAATATCATACAAAACAGAACTTTTCATTTATGACTGTTTTAGGATTCAGGCTCCCCTGGGATTCTCATACTTGGTTACACAAGCAAGCTGCAAAGGCAAAGAGAAAGGGCTGCAAAGCAACCTGACAGTAGCTCCGCTCAGACGTCAAAGGAAACATAATTGATAGGACTGTTCGGAAGCACACAGGCTGAGGAGTGTCTCTGACAACTGAAACCGTGCTAGAAATATGTAGTAATTTGCCAGATAGTTTACAACCCGTAATCATTTCAGAAGTTCCTCTCTTTCAATACTGCAGCTCGACTGAAAATTAATACGGGACCTGCAGGGAGCAAACATCCCTTATTAGTAGCACGCAAGTGTAGGGTAATTGCCACAAAGCAGGCGCACGGGTGCTCTGAACTGCAAGAGGGGGTGAGGGAGGTGGGGCAGGACACCTGAATTCAGCAACCAACGCAAAAATGCTTAGCTTTAAACACGACATCTCAGCCCCTGCCGGGCTTGCCCTGCCTCACCGGTGGACTTGGTGAGCAGCTGCTCCTCACACTTCTCCACACCTCAAAGTATGTCCATCCCCCGGCTGGTACGGAAGAGACACTGAGTAAGAAAGAGAGAAACGGGGCAACACAGGAAACAGGCAAATGTAAAACTGCCGGGGCTTTTGTCATGTCTGCAGGCTTTGGGAATCATGGCAACTTACAGACGGCTCTGGAGGGCAAAGCTGCAGGGCTCCTAGTAGCCTGCTCAGCACAGAAATGCAGAAGGCTTTCAAACGCTGTCAGGGGGGCACAGATGCCCTTGCACTTCCAAATATTTACAGAGTAATACAGAAAAAGAAATCTCTCTCCCCTTCTCCCTCTTTTTTTAAAAGTACCCATAAGGTTAACTGAGGAAAACTGTACTTAAGTCTGATGTTCAGCAGCAAAAGCAGTGAAAAAAAAAAAGGGGGGGGATACAAAGTCATGACACCCCTCCTGCTTGTCAACCAGGCCTTTTGCCTCATTTCCAAAGCCTGCGTTTCCTACCTGAAAAAGCCTGAAATGCCCCCAGGCCCTCCACTTCCCAAGCCTACCTCTGCTTCTGTTGCTTGGTTCTTAAATCAAGCGATGGGAAAACATGAGGATGATTTTAGTAAGAGAGTAATTAGGAGTGGTATTGTTAAAAAAAAAAAAAAAAATCAGCACTGAACCGTTCACTTGCCCAAATCATTAGTGAGGACGCAGAATCCCCTCCGTGGGCTGCGTTCTCCCGCGGCGGCGGGGACGGGAGGCAGAAGCAGTGTATCAATCAAGCCAGGCAGAAAGAGCCTGTCCTTTTTATTCAAAAAGGATTTTGCATTTCCAAGCGTGTTGCTCCAGTCGAATGAGACCAGCGATTGCAGGCTCCCATGTAACACTTCAGCTCTGTGCAAGGACACGCAAAGCCTTCCAGCCTTTTACACAATTTATTTCTTTATCTAATAAATCAAGTCAGGCCTTTTTGAGTAAAGCATCGCTCCTCGTGAAGGAGTGAAGAACCGCCTCATTTGACAGTGCAAGGAAGGGGAAAAAAACCTAATGGGGGAGCCAGCTTCATTTCAAGGTGACACTAAGCAGAGCAAGAGGAGAGGCGGCAGATTGGTATTCCGCGAGGCTCCACGCAGGCGTTGGACATGAGATTCCTCTGAATTGAGGGAGTCTCACTCCATTAATTCAAAAACCGATTGAGGTGGAGGGAAAGTAGAGCAATATGCATTATGTATTTGTTACAAAACTATTGTGTCAAAGCAATATTTAGTGGTAAATTATGGCACTATCAGGAGTAGGATGCCACATACATAAATCAATTTGTCTCCTCTGCTGGCAGGAGTGTGACAAAAAGAGAAGAGCTCATCAGTGCCATTATTTCCCTGGGCTGGAGGAGAAGGGACGAGGGGGTGGGGAAGAGCTGCCGGGAGAGCCAAACAGCCATTGATTGTAAGTGACAAAAGGAGGAAGGCCTTTAACTTTGAGGAGCAGAGCGAAGATGCTATCGCCAAGTTAAAACAAAGAAACCAAACCCCTGCTAAGGAAAGGTGGTTCGGTACAAACAAACTCTTGTCCCTACAGGAGAGGGAAGGGACGGACAGAGACGGAGTACTTGCTCATTCCCCTTTATTTTTCTAAAGGCAGCTTGAGAAATTGATAAAGATTGGAATAATAATATTTTCTGTAGCAGATGAGTGAAAAAAAGGAGTGAGGGTTCATTAGAATAAAGGGAAGTACAAATAGCACCCTGCTAAATGGTAATTATGCCTTTATGGAAATATCCTGTTAATTACTAGGTCATTTTTTGTTTTACAATTGAGTTGTCAATTTGCAGTTAATTTAGGCCATGCCAGTCTAATAGCTATTTACAGATCGCACAATTGCCTATACGGGAGGAGCATGTGGCCTCCGGGCAACAGATACCATTTTGGGAGTGCTGGAGGTAAAGTATCATTGAACAAATGCAAGCTATCAACCAAGAGGCATAGGTTGTGTACATCCTCTGGCAGGGGGGATGTACACAATAACAATAAACACAGCGAGCGGAATAACGGAGAGGCTTCTTCACTTCGCTTAGTGCTCACTTTATGGTAATAAGATAGAGCAGCATGTTAGAGGAGCTATTAAATAAAATCATAATTATCCCTCTCTTTAACACCACCAAGCAGTTGTTCGCTCTTCTCTAACTGTAACACATCTGAA
The DNA here is from genome assembly GCA_013398295.1 of Chionis minor. Lineage (NCBI taxonomy): Eukaryota > Metazoa > Chordata > Aves > Charadriiformes > Chionidae > Chionis > Chionis minor. The sequence continues at coordinate 1,068,984 of VZSF01003044.1, forward strand.
GTCGCAAACCCAAAATAAAAGCACAAAAAGCTACTGAAACACCACCACAATGACCAACGCTTGTTTTGCGGTGTGTCCATGTACCCGTTCACCACGGGGGTCTTCCCACAAGCTCGGCCCCAAGAGAGCTGGAAGCATCTCTGTTTCTGGCAGCTCCTCAGCGCAGGTGCGCTCACGCCAGGGTACGGGCACAGAGCGGACCACGAGGAGATACGAAAATGTGAGCCAGAGTTTTCGTGTGAGAGGTGCACAGGTGAAACCACCCAAAACAGATCCACGCCAGGACAGGATGAAATACGGAGCCAAACGACCAACCTGCCACGGTTCGAGGGAGGCATCGCTACCACCGAGGAGAAGGCAGCGTTCTGGGCAGCGCAATAAAGTGCACACCAACTGTCTCCAGATATTGCTGGCCCCTCTGAAAATGCAAAGATGACCGAGGCATCCAGAAGGATGACATCTACAAGCCGTTTAGAAACGGAAAATACAAACCCAATACCTGCTGCTTTTCAACGTGCTTGTTTGTCTGTTTGTTCCCAAATATGGTTTTATGTATTTCAAAGGACAAACCGCTCCCCTGGGCCCACTTAATGACTGGAAGTAAAAAAGCCCGGTACTACTGCCTAGTCGCAAACTTAAAGGAAGCCCAAGAGTTGCTCCCGAAGTTCCCTTCCTCAGTGTCTTCGAGGACAGTGGAAACACGTTCCCTTGCTCAGTCCCAGCCTTCAGATTTTAGGAACTGAAGACAGGTGAAGCCAGAGGACTTCTCACCCGTATCTGTTTGAATATAACTAAGCTAATGATACAAGGGATCTTATGCACTGCGTTTCACATGGAGACCTTTTCTTAAGACCTCCTGAGGTGCTGTCATGTATATTACAAGTTCAAGCTCTGATTTTATTTGGTAAAGTGAAGTAAGGGAGTCTATTCTTAGTAACACGTTGAAACGACATGAAAAGTCTTGACAAGCTATTCTACTTTCAGCTTAGTCCGAAGCATGATATCGTCTTCCCATAATAACTACAAATAGAAGTAATGAAGGGCAAAGAGGAAAAATACAAAATAAAATACAACAAACAACTCGAGCAGATTAGCAGGCACTTTATGAAATTATCAGTTTGCAACAGTATAAACAATTTTAAGTCAATTTATAAAAAATATTCCCAGAAGGCAATCAAGTAAATCAGGTAATTATATCCTGTAAAGGGAGATAACATCAGGAAAATTAGAAACACTTCTGCACATAAATCAGAGGAAGGAAAGCCTTCACACTTCATTTACTCATTATCACATTTTATGTATTTCTTTGCAGAAGACAGGGAGCTGGCATGGTTAACACTGGCTGCCGGGTGCCCCCATTACCGTCTGTGCGTATGGAAACGGCGTGAGGTCACCTTACACAACGTTGTCAATCAACAAAACATGGGAAATTTGACAAACAGATGATGGAGCAAAGCGAAGAGGGTTCTGAGGGCTGACATTGGGAGGGAGCCTCCGAGATCAAAACGGAGCCTTGCTCACACAGGATCGAAGACGCTCAAGGCGTCGAGGGGTCTGGGATTTCAGCTCTGGGGTCAGGCTTCAACGAGCTCATACATTTGTCGCTGCAGCAATCCTAGGGACCAGCGAGCATCTTCCCGTTAAAACAGAAGCCACGTGTCTAAATAAGGAGGAACCCTCGGAGTCTCTCTAGTTGCTTGTCTGTCTAGAAGCTTAGGCTGGTCACTGTCACGGCTGAAGGCTTCTTGAAGTCTTAGCTTGGACTAACCAACAAAGGCTGGACCAGGGACTGATTTTTAGATAAAATCCTTCCAGCTCAGCTCTAGGTTGGGTGTATGGTTAGTATCATATCTACCTATCACAATTTTATCTGCCTTAGGTTGGAAAAGACAAGCAACCTTCATAAGCAGATTGAAAGGTGGAGTCTCGTTTCACTCCAACTTCTGTCAGCAGCACCTGTGGTGTGTCATTTTGCTCCCTCTGTCTGCAGTCAATCACGGCACGGCTCAATGTCTTTTAGTAATCACATCCACGGGAAATTATTATTTCTCTTTTCACCAGAAAAAGAAGAACACCAGTGTCATATATCTAAAATGTAGCACTCCACTCAGCCAAGCTGTTAAGCATCTATTTAAAGTTAGGCACATGCTTAAATTTCATTAAAATTAACAGGACTTAAAGAAAGTGCCTGGAGCTAAGCATGTTTTAAGTGCTTTGTTGAACAAGAATGTACTTAAGCAAATGCTTAAATGCTTCCCTGAATTGGTGTCAAACTTATATTAAATCAGGGTCCTTGCTGTTTTTATTCCAGCATGTCACGAGTCATGCAGAAAAGATGGTGCTTAACCAAATCTTCCATTTTTTCCTTAGGATACAGAAGAGCTGTCCTATTTCCTGCTGCAAGCAAAATACATAAAAAAAAGTCAATGGGGAATCGCTAGTTGCCGAAGCATCTCTAAGATATTATGGCAGATAAGCCTTTTAGTAGTTAATATTCGTCCCCAGCCGCATCCCTACTTTATAGATTATCATTTCTCTTTAATAAAGGAAAACCCTAAATCCCGCAGCTTCAGCTGGAGATGGATTTTCATTTATTTGGTTGCAAGAAACCAAATTAAGAAAATTACTTTCTAACTAATTTTATAGTGCGAAAGAACATCTGATGATATGCTGGGGAAAAGCTTCAAGCTTTCTGGATGAAGCTGTTAAGACATGAGTAATAATTGGAAATTTACTGTGAATAAATCTTGATGAAATTAAACCGCATTTAAGTATGTTCTATAAAAACCAGGTCAAACGGCAAATGACGAATGCCCTGTGTCACTCGGTGTGGGGAAAGGTGTTGCGTAAAACCAGAATAATTACCTCCTCCAAGCACTAAGCACAGGCAGAACTTTTTTTTTTTTTTTCCTTGTGAACAAGAAATCCAAGCATAAAATTACCAAATTTTCCTTTGTCATTCCTGATGCCACCTCACCTCCGGAGGGAAACGGCTGGAGCTGCACATGGCACAGCGTGACGGGAGACACAGGCTCCGTCCGCGACGTGCTCGCTGCCATTGCACACCGCTGGGGAACGGTTCTCGTGGAAGCAGCCCAAAGCAGCCTCACTGCTTTTGCCACGGAGGTGGGATTACGTTACATTGAAATTTTTCCACAATAATTTTTATAGGTGGGTTCCGACTCTTTATTGGTGTGAAATAAAGACAAGGCAGCCATTCAGCCCAGCTGCTGACCTGGTCTGACGTACGAGAGCCCAGAACTCACGAGCGTTCCCGCATCACTGGGCACTACTGGCAGGTAACGCGCAGGTGCAGGTAGAGGTTTAAAGTGATGACTATAAAGGAGAAGGTCCTGTCTGACCCCCATGGAGCTTGGATTTCATCAGCTTTTGCAAAGCATCATCACCACGCAACAAATATTCTGAACACAGAGAGTGAGCGATCTCTCTCCTTAAGGAACAAAAAATAATAAAATTTTAAAAAAGGACAAAAAGATAATTCAATCATGAGCTATCATCCTTTGAAAGACTTTGTCACAGTACATTAAAACAACAGAAAACTACAAATGTGATAATCAAATGTTTTCGTACGTTAATCATTTCAGCTTACAAGACAGATTTTTCACTGGTGAAAGCTGACAGACTCAGCTGAAATCAATGGAGCTGTGACAATTTACTCCAGCTAAAGGTCTGGCCCATTGGTTTTTGAAATTCAAGCAGAATTGGAGGAAGAAAGCATAAATTTACAAGCCAAAAAGATTGAGAGAGGCAGTGAACCACCCTGACCTTCACTTCCCAAGTCACAGACCAGAGAGCACAGCCCAGAATAAGGCACTGGGGAAGAAACCGTGCTCTTCATTTACCTCACCTGTATTTCCTAAAAGGGGTGGAAAGAAGAATTGGCAAACCAGGATCGGATTTGCTACGTGGTAATGCAGTTTCTGCAACAAGTTAGGGGCTATACAGGTACGACGTCCTGTATCGCTTCAGCACCGATGATGCTGGTGACTGAGAGGGAGCTCATCAGCCAGTCTGATTCAAAGACCTCACTTGATAAAGCTCAGACTCCCAGTTTTACAAAGTCTGGTCCCCAAATCACCTTAGCAAAGCAGCAACAGAGCTAGAAACACAACGTACACCCCAGACTCCCCGTCCCCGCCGATTTCCTAGCTCGCCTGTCTCTACCCTATCACAGCCTTTAGCATCTACCGAGAATTTATCCCAATGTCACCCGCTGGAGCAGAGAAGTTCAACCCATTTCAGGGGTGGACAAGTAAGTATACCCAGCGGGCATTGCTCAGCGCAGTGTCTTGTGCAGCTAGAGCAGAAAAGATAAATGATGTCTACAACTGATCAACAGATTTCACTGAACAGCCAGAAACCGAACCCATGCGCCGTCAACCCCAGTTCAGCGCTGCGAGTTACAAAAGCGCCCTTCCAGGAAACCTGGGTTGGAAAGATGGAAGCCAGGACGTGGGAATGTCAGAAAATGAAAGAGTGGGTGGACGGAAAGGAAATCAACTACCAGGATGAGAAGCACCTGCGTTTTGATGGAAAAGACAACATGAGCTGTGGACGGCACCTTCTCCCCGACGCCAAGGTGGCCCACGGGCAGGGACGGGGCAGGCTGGGCACAGGGCTCCGGGCGACCCCTCCGTGCCTCCGCACGCAGCCCCAGCGCCGCCCCGGGCTCGGGGCTGAGCCACGCAGGGAGGGAGGAAGGCTTGGAAAATTCCACCGACACAGCTCAGGCTTCAGCATGAAACAAAAATATTGTAATTTAGCACGAAAGGCAAAGGTACTTCCTGAGGAAAACATTGGGAAGAAGGAACTTTTCTTTTCTTGCAACCCTAAACAGAAGCGCACTGTCCTTTTATGAGACTACACAGCAAATATCTGCTAGCAGGTATGTATTAACTACCGCTAGTTTTTCCTTCGCAATATGTTGCATTTACTATCGTGCGGTTAAAAACAAAAACCCTGCTGATCCAAACCCTTTCAAGTAATGTTTGTTATGTTTCCTGCTGTTTCTATTTGTCCACTAATACTTTGCTACAGCAGTTAGGCAAACTGGTCCTGGAAGGCGTTCGCCAGTCCCCACAGAGACTGGCCCCAAACCCTGTCGCCGCTCTCACGCCAGCTCGGGGACCCGCCGAACTGCCAGGAATTTGTGTTTTAATTCAGAGCAAAGGAAGATAGGACCTGAAGTTATTGATCAGCCCAACGGACCGTCAAGACTTACCAGATACGTCTGCTACTAATCTATACTTTCTGGTTCACAGGAAGGTAACTCCGTACATGACATATGTGCAATTCAACTGTGATAATGCACTGAGAATAATTAGCTCATGATGTTTCTTTGTACCTACTTATCTTTGTATCTCTGTCTATCTCCATTTCCTTTTCTGAGACATCCTTTTAGACTATCCTATTTTTGATATTTATTTGCCACAAGTACACCATTGGCAGGCATTGTTAACTTTAAGGCACCAAGAAGAAAGAGTTCTATGCTATCTAAATTATTTGTAGTATTTCTTGGCTGAATGCGAGCTTTTAAAAAAAAAAAAATATTTCAGAGCATCAAAAAAAGGAGAGAAGGATGAGTTCCCTGAAAAGACTTTATAAAGGTTTCGGGGAAGGCTGATTTAGTAACATCTGCTCACAAGGAGAGTGCAGCTCTTTCAGGAAAAGGTGGAAAGCAGCAGCCAAGCCTGTGAATTGCACATTATACCCTCCGGAATACAGACAGCTTTGTGGAAACAGAACATCCTGCCAGCGCGGCTATTTGACAGCCTCAGGTAGCACCTGCTAACAAGGACGAGCTTCATTTATTTATTTTTAAAGAAACCCATTTTTACGACTACTCCAAACCAAAGCGAGATTTTTGGGACTGAGTTCCAGAACTACTACCAAGTGCTGCACAAATGCTGGGGCTCTTTCGGGAAGGTCACAGCTCAGCAAAACAGGGCACCAATTACACACCTGCTCCTACACAGAAGTACGGTGCCAGTTTCCTCTTGTAAGGCTGGGGGACAAATGAGATGTGGGAACAGAAATCACCGTCCCTTCAGACAAATAGGGCTGCAGTTCCCTGGACTAAACTATTCAAGTCTTGCTTTCTTTACTGGAAAGGACGAGCCTCACAGCTTCCCCTAGGGCCAGCGTCGCTGCGGGCCAGGAGAGAAAAGGACGCTCGCTGAACACACAGCTCTTGCTGCACCGAGCAGAAAATGGCTCCTGCTCCAGACGAAAATACATCTTGCTGGCGTGAAACAGCAGCTCTCGCTGCCTTTTGCCCAATTATTTATCAGTACCTACCACCAACCGAGCTGGTCAAAGGCTGCCTCTGACTGTTTGTTGTCTTCCACGAAGGCAGCAGCAGGACGTCGCTTTTACAGTCCAGGTTAGGTTTCCTCTCCCATCTGGCCTCTGCTACGTCTTCAGAGAGAAGATTTCATTTACAGGCTGTTTGCCACGAAGGAAGGAACTGTCTGCGACTTCTGTTCTCTGCAGGGATGGTGATACAGCACGCTTGCTCTGCTAACTATCTGCTACTGCTTTGTAGCATACAAGAAAAACGTCTACCGACTGCCACTGGCTCTTAATGATACTCCTAAGAAAGACACCTATTATTTTTTTCATGAATATGCTGCTCTTGAGTTCCCACTAGGATTAAAATTGGCACTTTCAGAGGCAGCGCAACAGGATGGGCAGTGGGAATGGAGAGAGACAGGACTCTCCATTACTTGTAATTCAGCTTTGTACAGAAGAGGCGAACACGAGTTTTTCGTCCCGTCCTCTCCAGCCATAAAGCCCAAGGGACTCCATCACGTCAAAGGCAACAGTAAATGCTGCTGCTCTTTCTTCTTCATGCCTGGTCCTTCTTTCCTCTTAAAAATACATTTCACCAGGATGCTGCAACTCAGCACCCTGGATAGGAGGAAGGGGAGGAATGCAGATCTCTTGCCAGTGAAGGTTTCACACACATGGCATAGCTGCACCACGGATCTCCTAAGGCATTGATACGATCTCCCTATGGACATCGGACAACTATGATTTTCTCCTGTCTTTTTTGGTTCGAACTGAGTGAAAATCAGAGCGGTGTGTTGCAGCCCACTGAGGTGGCATCTCCGTAACGCGCGGCGAGCGCTGCCCATGCCGGGCAGGACTGCGGGGCAGGGGGGGCACTGGCACGGGGCGGGAGGCAAACCTGGGGGAACAAGGCGGAACGCTGCCGGGCTGGAGCGGGCACTGAAGTCCCCTGTCCTGCCAGCTGAGCCCACGTGACCTCCGGAAAGGAGCCGGCCAGGTCTCTGCAGACCACGGTCAGGCTGACAGGCAGGTTGGGGGTGGCTGGGGGACGCTGTCGTGACACTGGACCAAACCCTCCCCTCGGCTATGGCTTCCCGCGGCTCCGATCCACGGACTCACATCAGCATCCCGCTCACCACTAAGACAAAGCTATTTTCATGATTAAGGTCGCAAGAATGTAACAAAGATTATTAATCATTTTCCCAGCAACCCGAGCCAGAAAATAAGTCCTAACATTTACGGTTCGAGTTCAGGTTTGGGCTTGTGGGTTTTCTTAGCCCTCCCTCAGCCCTGCAACCCTTGGGCAGTCCTGTTATTCTCAGCTCAGCTGAGGTGCCTGCACTAAGGCATCAGCACCCCCCTCCTTCCACTTCCACTGTCGGCTTTTAATCGTACCAAATTCCTTTGGCACTCATCTCGGGGTAGTACCTAACTCCGCAGGAATTCCATTGTCATGTAGCATTAATTTAATGTCCACCTATTATAAAGTATTATGGAGAAATAATACACTATTCGTGGATTAAAAGATTACATTAGAAACCTGACTGTATAATGAAGATGCCGTTTTGAAAGGTGCTGCCTATTGTTCGGCATCTTACGCTTTGCAGAAGCAAAGTGCTGCTTGTTTTGACAAGCAACTGAAATTTCCGTTTACTGCTTTAACAGCAATGTTTTAACTGTCATTCTGCGAGGAGAGAAATGCTCTGTAGTTCAAAACACACTTTTCACGGATTGATTTGGACATACTTACTTGCCTGTTTATATATATTTTTAAATGTCAAATTAGCTTGGAAGTCTAATTTTCTTGTCCTGGTTGATAAAGGATTTCAGGGCACAGGACCCAGCGGCACTTCAGACCAGACCTGTTATATGACTAATGGGCAATTTGCAGCTCTCGGTTTCATTTTACTTCAAAAGACAAAACCCATCTACTGCAGACAGGAGCTCCCACCATCGCTTTTTAAAAAACATTTTAATCTACTTAGTCGGAACAGATAACTGTGGGAATGTAGAGCTGTACTACAGGACGATTATTGACGGACACGGCGCTGCAGTTAAACTAAGATGCTGGTTTCCAAAATAGCACCGGTGGCTGTCGGAGAGGGTCCCGCTGGCCTGGCCGATGCGGGGCCGTACCCCTGCGCTCTCCCGCCCGCGAGCACGGGGCTGCGGTGGCGGCAGAGCCCTGTCACCACCACCCCACCGCCGGTACCTTCAGCTCTCCCTCCGTGCGCCGGTGGAGCGGCAGCTGCCCACCCGCCTGCCCGGGAGCCCCAACAACCGCTCTGGACCGCTGCTTCTGAACCAGGTTTGGCAGGGACCAGAGGTTTTTTGGTTCCTGGATGACACTAATTTTAACATCCCATCTATGCCCCATCTGCACTGGTACAAGAAAAGCAGATGCTGGTACGTCTGCAACGACGTGCACCTACACAAACAATTACTGAAAGGTGCTCACGACGTCGGCAGCCGGTTTGAGAAGCGAGAGGATGACCAGAGGCTGAAGTCAAGCAGAACCGACAGGACAACACAGTCCTGAACAGCACCAGACGCAGCACTTAACGCAAGCGCGATCCTTACACGGCGCCACAAGAAACACAGTTACTAGAACCAACAGGAACTTCAAAATAACGAAATCCACAGGCAACATCTAAATAAATCCAACTGAAGGAGCATTGAAGCTGCTGGAACAATGCTCCTTCTTACCATATCTTCCTGTTTTCATTTGCAATACTGCCAACAATCTGAATTTCATAACAATCAGCGGGAGATTACAATTCTGCTAGTAAGATTGTAATTTTTGGTTCTATGAGATATAACCTCGACAATGAGCTTTCTGTACTCGGATACTTGAGTTTGAAAGCTGCAAGTGCTTTGGAAAGCGAAGATCTTCCATGGACCGGCATTTCAGGATGCCACGGGATGACGAACATCGGCAATCACACAGCAAACTCACCGCGCTGCTTCCCGTGTCCCCTCTGTGCCTGTCACCACTCGGTGTCAGTCTCACCGGTACGGAACAGAAATGAAAAAGTACAAACAGAAGCAGGAGCCGGTGTCGTGTCAATTCGTATTTAATCCTCCGGGTCAGTGCAGAGGAGGGAAGACTGAGGGCATCGCCCACCAGGACGGCGCAGCGCGCGGGTAACCGAGCATCCATCCTCCGCTTGGCTTTAGAGGCACTTCAGCCATTTCGCTTTCAAAAAAATAGGAATAATTTTTCTCTTGTTCCAAAGACCATTGTTTCACACATAATATGACAGTGTTTTAACTTAATGAAGTCAATGGTGTGAATAATTAAAATTACCCGATGAAAGAGAAATCAAAAAACACTTTCCTTGCAAGTTTGTAGCAGTTATAGGATATGAGTTAAAAAGTAACCAGAGGGGAAAAAAAAAATTTCACATTACACTCAGATAAAACTGAGCATAAAAAAATGAAGGACTGAAGCGTAACTAGGCAGATCCAGGCAAGATAATGCAACTGGCAGGTAGCCCTTCACAGTTTCTCCAGACCGGTTTTTGGACAATAAAAGGAAGTGTTGGAAATGAACTGTCTGCAACTTTTCTGACACCGTGACAGTGACAAGGAGCATACGTCTGTTTAGCTTCAACAAAAGCCCTGTAAATACTGACGGCAAATAGACAGTTGTCTGAACAATTAAATCAGGGGAAATCATTACCGAACCCGCTGCCGGAGTTTATGCAGCACGAGGCAGACGCGACGCCCACATCTCCCAAGCATTTTCCCAGGTGGAGGCAGCTCCGCTGCGCCGCGGCCGTGGTGGAGCGCACAGTGAGGAGGAGCCCGGAGCGCCGCTGGAGCAGCCCACGGCACGGGGACACCCCGCACGCTGCCACGGCCTCTCCTCACTCAGGTCCACCAGCTCTCCCCTGAATTAGGCACCTGACCACAGAGACAAATTCCTGCCCAGATCCCTGCCAGCATCATTGCAAGGACTGAGAGCAGCAGGGTTGTCCCTGCCCACCGGCTCCATCCCAGGAGCACACTCAGCCTGGGCAAAGCCTCATCCCATGGGAAGGCAGGGCAGCGGGCAGGCTTTCTGGCTCACACAGCAGCGGGGCTCGGGAAGAGCGGATCGACTGACGGCTTCAGATGCTCACTGACAACTTACACTGGCGCGTGGCAACGATCCACCAGCACAAAACTGATATTGCAAGTTATCCCGACTATTTAAAGATGAGTGGCAGCTAGGAGAGCTCGCAGCAGAAGGGATGAGGTAAGGGAAAGTTCAACAATGAGAGCGAAAACACAAGATGGGGAAACAGAAAAGGAAAACAAGAACCTATTCCAATCTGTTGTTTCCTCTGTTACGACTGATACCTCTTCCCTCTAAAAATGCAGCAGGCTGGCAGAGCCTTCACACTCATCACTTATTTGCTCTGATGGAATTGCGGGAGATGCTGTGCAAGTCGCCAGCCACAAGGGTATGCATACGAGCCGCCAAGCACACGGATCCAACAGGCCCTGCTTCCCGGCTCCATCAGATTCCCTCAGTGACATACCAGGACCTGTGTTTTATATTAAGACAATAATCACTTCAATCCTCCAGGATAACATGAGAATTTCAATTATCACTTACAAGTATTAACAAGGTACTCCACTGCTGAAGGAAACATCTATTTTGCATTTTAACTAAAGACACTGGGTGTGTTTATTGATTTGAATGTCATATGAACTTGATGGTATGGGACAAGACGTCAATTTGAGAATGAGCACCAAGGCCTTAAAATTTTACTGTGTTCCTTCAAAGCTGATAATTGCTATATCCACCAAAAATGTTGCTCATGGTAGTATTACTTCTCTTGAATATGCCAAAAGCTGCTGCACAAGAGCTGTGATTTACTGAAAGCAGGTCATGAAGGTGTTGCACTTCAGAATTCAAGAACATTCTGTATAAATGAAAACAACACCCACTAGGTTTTTATCAGGGGAATTTCAAAATCTAATGCGCACCTCGTCTGGCAGCCGTGATTTCACCCTGCCATGGCGCAGAGGTCTCATTACTGCCTTTAAAGGGAGATTTGGGGATGACTGGAACGTGCGTGCAACCATTGCTGCGACCGATGTCCTGCCACCCCGCGCTCCGAAGGTCGGTGCCGCTGGCTGCATCCCAGCACATGGGGTTGCAGAGAGGGAGAGGAACGGTTCCACTATGGCATGAAGGTGAACCTCAGACCTATGTACTTGCTATCAGCATAAAGCCTCAAACCTTCTGTTATACATACAGGCAACATTTTTTTTCCATTAAGTGAGAATTTACAGTCTCTGAAACGACATATGAGATACAGTTGTTAGGCATCAGCAGATAACATCTAGGGCTAACGATCCCTACAGCAGTTAAGTACAAAGATCACAGAAAAGGAATAGCAAGACTCCTGCTTACCGCTTCTGCCCCCAGGCAACAAACACCTTACTGGTTATTTGCTTATGTTTCCTAATTTTTTTATATGGAGTGCTGTGCTGAGATTTCATTCGGGGGTGGGCGGCGGACACAGAGAGGGCAGGGGAGGAAGAGTTGCAGGGATCTGCTCTCGGTAAACCCACCAATGATGGAAGGAGGGGCTGTTTGGGTGGTTGCTGCTGTTGTAAATGGATGAGGCAGTTTTACCCAAATTTAAAGACACCCCCCCTGCCATAATCCTTTAGGGATCCTTTTCCACTTGGCTTTTGCTACCACCGAGTGAACCACATCGGAGCAGAAAGGAACTGGAGAAGCAGCAAAGCCAACGGGAGTGACTCTGGCCAGCAGCCACGGAGCCAGGGCTTTTCTGGTTCACCTTCCCATTTTCTTCTGTTATTTGCAGGGCTACATTACACACGCCTTTTGCTCCACCAGTTGTACCTTGGCAACACAGAACTCACGCTCTTTTTAAAGGTCAGTCTTTCATCATGCAGCTGTACAGCCGTTAACTGTAATGGTGCACAGAAGGTCCTCAGTGTTCTCCAATGCAAGTAAATAGCAGCCAAAACGAAATATTTCAGAGTTCCAGATAAATTATCTTCTTCCATACCCGCTGGGCTGTAGCCCAGTAAAGTCTGTTTCGACCTGAATTCAATGCAAGACTCTACACTGGCTTTTTCAGCACGTCTTTAAAGCACACGGGTACTTGCCAGAGAAGAGCGCTCGCATCCATTCCCTATATGATAATTTCCAAGAGTTCTAGTATAGATCACTCCATAAATGTATTTTTCAGTGCTACAAGGCAAGATTCTGATCTCAGTCATGCTGGTGTAAATCTATTATAATTTCATAATCTCGCCTTTAGCATTTTTAATTTCTAAGAATGCCACTGGGGTATATTTACATCCTATTTTCTACAGCCTGTTAGGTGAGAATTATAGTCATGTTGTCCAAAGCACACTCTAATCTTATATGCATCTATTAGTGGCTTAAGAAAAATAATCAGACTGTCCAATCAGCCTAACAGATAATGCACAAGCCATCATTTACATGTTATCCCTTTCTGCAATATTGTGATTTCCACTTGGCCCCAGGGTAATACACTATCGGTATTAGCAATTTTCCTTGTAAATTAATCAGAACCACCTAGCAAATAATTACAAACTTCTCTTCCAAATCTATTATCTTCAAGTTTAAATGTGGGCAGATGGTAGGCCTTAGGGCATGTTTTATTCCAGGTATGGAATTAATTGATGATTTCTCACATTATAAACAGAGAACTTCGAATTATTGTTGAACCTCTAATTTTTTCTCCCTCTCATTCTATTAATGTTCACGCTAGGTAAATGTCTGGCAGCAATGAAATGTGCATTTTAAATACTTGGCCAATTTCGATTCAGGTATGAGAATCACAAGCTTCCTTCTCACTAGCACACTGATATTCAAAGCTCCTCTGTAATACTCATCCTCTGATGGGTAAGAATTAATTTATTCCTCAGGCTGCCTGCCCTTGAGTGGAGTTGGACACTTCTCTAAATAGGACTATGACATGCACGGTAGTTTAGGAATATAAATAGTCTAAGTATAAGGTATTTGGGTTTGAAAATCAATTTTTCCTTTAAATTGATACCCTAGAGCTGAGAACTGATTACTCATTAATTAATTAAGCTTTCAATGAGCACAGGATCTTTGGAAGCCCAGACAAGGGGGAGGGGAGCTCCTGGAACACCTGGTCCAGCGCATACGCGGAATATCTAACCTTCACGATTTAGGTGGACTTTTCTCATTAAGGTGACGGACTGAGATACCATCAACCTCAAAGCCAGCACGGAAAGACAGGTTCATGCAAAAGGCTTCCTTTGCCTGTTCGGCGGGTTGGGAATCTCAGGCTTAGACATCCAGGGACCTGGGAAGTCCCCGTTCAATTTGAACACCCACCTATTACAGAGTTACACAAGTACCAAGGTTTGCCTCGAAGGCAACAGGGCTGTACCGCATCATTTAAAGCCATCAGATCAACTAAAACAGGTTTGTAATTAAGAATGTATTTCACGCTCAATACCTTTTCCTCAGAACAGTGGGGTGCTTGCTATTCTTTACTCTTCATAAACTGGAGATATACTAAAATTAAAACCATTGTCTATTGCCTAGACTTGCAGCATCAATGCTCTTGTCAGTGCAGAGGTATCTACCGTGTCGTAAACAAAATGAATGTGAGCTGATCACCGCAGCCAGGGTTCAGTATGGACACAGTAATACGTTATTTTTAACATTATTATTTGTCTTACTCTACGCAGAGATGGAATTCCTTCTGTAAGAAATAAATAAATACCTTTTGATAAATCATAGCCATACAACAAAGCACTCGGAGTTTAATTCATTGCTTCCTTCCTTTATTATTTTTCTTTATGACTTCCTCATTTGGAACTTCTCCTATTCCATCACTCACACAAATAAAAACAAGCTTATGCAATCATACATCACATTTCCCTCTTTCTTGGAAGGAGGGGGAGGAAACCAGCTCAAAACAATTGAAACCATCAGAGAGACTTTCCCAGTTGTGCCAAGTGACAATTGTGTAGCCGGCACAGTGTCCCTCTCGCTATCGTCTGCCTAGGGCAGCCTATCAGCACCGCGCGTGGAAATCCTAAATTCGCACCACAGCCAAGGAAAGCCCCAGGAAAATAGCTATTAAAGAACATTTGTTCTTAGACATTCTCAAGAACGATGTAGGTATTAATACAAAGCCGGCATAATAGGAACGGTATGAAGAGAAAGCTCTGTTCTCGCTTTTCACTTGAGGAATGCCTATTCTTTGTCAGCAATTCATGATCAGCAAAATGAAATCAGAACAACTAAGTGGGGAAAAGACAAAAAGACAAACAGCTTTTAATAATGCATAAAGTTGATCACAGTCCATTCCCCAGACTGAGAGCCAATGCCAGTGTCTAGCAAACAAACCATTATGAGTGCATTAATAGAAGATGCCTGATGCACAAGGAACATGATTAATTTTAAACACGTAACTTCACTGGCCAAGGTTCTCAGGAGCAACGAATCACTTTGAACACCCAACCTTTCCCCCAGCCCTGTCTACAATTCGACATACTTTAAGACAAGTCTTGCTTTCAGAAAATGAAGCTTATCTTGAAGTATCTAGAGTTGTAGGCGGGAGGGAGAGGGCGTTTGGCATTCAAAATCGTTACCGGTAGCCAAAATGACAAGCTTTGTTTGAGAACAGCAGGCACTGAGTCCAATGGAAGGACCTTCCAAAAGTACACACGTTACACCGCACAAAGCAAGAGCCCAAAGCTGCACGACCAGACAAATGAGTCATTACAGCGAGCCTGGAGATGGATTCTGCGAGGGGAAATGTGGTCTCAAACAACTACTTCCCAAGAGGACTATGTATCCTAAGGGCTGGAGGGAGGCCGTACAAAGAGCTGGAAGTTTAAGAAGTAGGCAAGCAAGATCAGGGTTTCCATAGACCCAATTCAACTTCCTTGGACAGGAAAAATTTGATTTTGTTTATCTAAGTAAGAAAGTCTCTATGATCTCTCTTGGCCTCTTCACTGATCAGAATTGTTTAGGTCATGCTTGGAAAGGGGAAGGCAGACACGGTATAACCACAAACCATGAACCCCATTCTTGCAGCAATACATTAAGGTCTTTGAAGACAAACAGGAATATTTAATAATACTTTTTTAAATAAAAAAGAAGGATGGATGCAATTTAATTCCATAATTAAAGGGTTAATTATATGCATGATAAAAATAAGTTTTATGTTTTACTGTGCACACCCAATCCCTATAATCTGGTCATAAATAAAAGGGCTGGTGATAAGGAAAGCTGCAGGCAGGAGAGCAACTCACCATCTTTAATGGGCAGTTATATGACATGCTGCTAGTACATTGGCAGTAAATCAGCAGAAACATCTTTTATAGAGTTCTAGTTTTTATGATGTCATTAACTTTCCTCCTTATACTTAAGGGATAATGAAATAAAGTCATGAGGAGGGATCAAAGGATGAGCCCGAACTGTGTAGTTTGAAACAGCCACGGGGGAATCAATTTTGCCCACACTATCCTGCAGACATTTTGATGGCAGAGAGGAGTGAAGAGTGGAGGAGGCAAGACAGACCACAAAACTTTTGGCAAACCCTGAATAGCACACATATTAATGAGCTGTTTTATGAGAAAGGTTCTTTAAGCAATAGTCCTGTGGCTTCAAAACACTGCAATTTAGCAATAATTTGAACATGCAAGGTGGCGGGATCAACACCCCGTTCAAAGGAACGGCAAGACAGGCTGCAACGTTAGCACACCCATATTGGAAAGATGCCAGGTACAACGTCGTCGTCTCGTCCTCCTGTGTAATTAGAAACACGGAGCAGGATGGCCATTGATAGGGTAACACACGGCGTATAATAACCAGTGGACACCATTAAACTACGGCAGTAATGCCGGAAAGTTACGACAGTTATGAACCATTTAGGTCGAGTCAGGCATCAATCTCACACAAATGGAAGAAAATGTTGCCAGCAGATCTGTATCTAATTAAAAAAAATTAAAGCAAACCTCCCCCTGCCTAGCAGCCGCCACTGTGATTAAAATTATTCCCATGGTGCACCTACCAGACAAGCATTAAAAAGCAGGACGAAACCTCCTGGGTTTGCTGTTGTCCAGAAACAGCTTTCAGAGGGATCCCTGGTGGGGACCGGCTCTGGACTCCCTTTTGACAATACACCATATACGAAAAATAAACAGAACCAACGTGGGGAGGGCGTCCGAGCACACTTTTGAGTGCCACCAACAGGTCCCTGTGCGATAGGTTACCTCAACACGTAGTAGCTGCTGTCTGTAACTCACAATGCTGTTCAAAAGGCACAGAAAACCAAGAAACGCGCGTCTATTTTCGAAGCTCTACAAAAGGAGCATTTCTTCCATCCCAAGGAACGGCATCCTATTAAGGCACAAGGTTAACAGGTTTTTTTCCCAGTAAGACAGAGCATTTGTCTTACATATTAGCTTAGACTTGAAGAGGAAATGCCATTTGTTCAACACCTCATGAGTGTTTACAGTTGCAGAGCTCAGACGTGATCCCAACCCCTGTGAAGTGAGGAGCCTGCACGACCTGCAACGAGCAACTTGAGGATGCCTTCAGACAGCACGGCGCGACAGCTCCCGGCGTTCGGGCCAGTCGTCACTCCATTTGCTCACCTGAGCGATTCGCTCAGCTTCACAGGAACTATTTCCAAGATTAACATCTGCTAGATTTGGCCCAAACAAGACCCCGCGTTAAGTCGAGGTTAAAACTACTGCTATCCGCTTACTGAGGGCAAATGACATTTTAAACGCGCCATCGCTACTAAAGACTTGAGACCCTCCATTCCATAAAATGACATCATCTCAAAACTGGTCAGGAAAACGACGTCTTGACTTTCTGATCATTCCTCACTCTTTATTGCACTCGTCTACCCATTAAAGAGGAAATTTTCTGTCTTCCCACTGAAGGAAGATATTGTATATTGGCTATTTCTTAACACAGAAATTATATGCAACCTGGTTCTCCTCCTCCTTGTGGCCCAATGTTTTCTTTCACTTGTTTTGCATAATTCTGTTTAGAGGGTTTTGCCATGGAAATGAAGATGGAGAAGTTAATTAGCCCATCTTAGGGATTTGCACGAGCACGTGGGAAGCTCTAGGTCAGCGCATCTGTCTGCAAACATGGTGGTCAATTAGCACGAAGAACATTTATCAACAAGTGCTGCTACATTTTCCACCAGCAAGCTTTCTGCAGAACGCCAGCCGTGCCGTACAGCAAGGACCAGAAGTGTCAGTGATGGTTCTGGAGGCCCCTCTGCCCCAGCGTCAGGCGCCTGGCAGCAACGCACCCACTCCACTCATCGTCCCACTCACATTGAAACGGTCTTTTGTTTGATATGGGCACGCAGCGGTGCAACGAAGATACCCCATCCCCTCTGCCATGGTGTGTAACGGCTACGTCAACGCGCCTGTCAGCTCCTACCTGGGCACCTCTCGCACTCCCCGTCCTCCTCGCACCTGCAGCTCCGTTGAAAGCTCATCCCTGACAAGGCAGTGGTAGAGATGGAGGGAAGTTCTGCTGGTGGTGTTAAAAGGAGGGAGGGGAGAGCACGGAGGAGCTAATTGTATGCACTGCAACTCTTCCTAAAAATAAGAAACCAAGTTACCACAGCGTCTCTTACGGGGCTTTATGCATTCAAACTTCTCTAAATGAGGGCCTACGCCACGCACCGCGCATCGCCGTGTAGATGACTCTATACCATTACCTAAAATTGAACCGAGTCTGTTCAACCCACCCTGCACTCCAATTGGTCACTGAAACAGTTTCCCTGGCCCATTCACATAACGAATGTGGGTATGAAGTTAATGCCAAGGAAGATAAGCACCCTCAGGCTTATTTAAGCCTACCCTTCTCTGTCATTCCTTGCATTATGTCCTAGGTAGCATTATATAGGAGTTTAAAAAAAAATAAAGCAGAAGGGGAAACAGACTAGTGGCACATTATCCAGATCCAATGCCAGCATTTACGGTGACCTTGCTGGCTGAAAAATATTTTATTGTTACCTATTTCAAAACCCATCAGGATCAATCTTCAAATTTGGTTTGTCTTCAGTGAAGATACTGATGGACATATTGCGCAGGTATATGTTGTCAGGGTAATGTCTTTCCTGTTTCTACAGAAAACTTTTCAAATTCTTCATATATATCACATTCATCCAGTGAAGTATGAAATACACACCAGGTTCCACAGAGCAACAAGTCATATTCCAGAGGCTCTGTGCTTTGTTAGGGCACTCCGGACAAAGTCCTGTCCAGCTGAAACGAAAGGCTTAGCACCGATTTATACCAGTCAGGAGAGAATTTAACTCGTTTTAATTGTCCCTTTTAGCCTAAACACAGCCACACGAGCGATAAGAAGGTAAAGTAAACCAGCTTCTGTGTCTGGACTCCAGCAGACTCGGAGAGGAACTGCTGCCCAGCCAGCTGTTCCAGCTGCTGCTGAAGGCCATGACCATACCCAACCAAGAAACGGTGCCTACGCTGCAAAATTTTGCGAGATTCTTCCTCCTAAAGAGCAGCGGGGCACACGTGCTGGAGCAAGCCTGTACTTGGAGGAGACCAGCAGGACTGAGGGGCCTTGAAATGCAGGGCTTGTGAGCCGGGAGGTTAAAACCAGCATTAGAGAATTAGGTGTCCAATTCTCCAATTCCCACTGAGAACTAGTGGTAATTAGTATCTACAATAATACAAAGGCCCGTGCAATTAGTATGCAAAGATGCTTGCGCAGAAGGCAGGCTGCCTGCGATTTAATTTTTAGGGTTTCCAGAGAGATTTTTTTTGCGACCTAACACTTGGATTTTACCTTCAATATTGCACGATATCCCACCTGCACAAGCCAGCCAGATTGCAAACCGCGGCTTATCTACAGGGAGCGTTTCCCTGCTGCCCAGGCTGAGACGTCCCTCAATTTAAATCGCAATGGTTTCTTCTTTGAAGGATTGTTAAGTGGCAAGAACAAAACCTATGACTGTCGGGCTCTAAGCACCACAATCTCTTACGGCTTTACAGCAGAGCATTAAGACAGGATGAAGAATTAGCTATGTCAAGGAGAAAATTTGCTACTGTCAAATTTGTTTAGTTATTCTGAGTTACAAATATGATTTGCTGCTACCAAAAAATCAACTAGGCTGTATTAAAAGTGTAATTTGATACCCGGCTATAAATCTCTTTAATAAAGGTGTGGTGGAAATGATATTATCCATATATAAAGATTAATCTCTATTTAAATATATATAAATTCGGGAAGCTGAAAGATGCCGAAGCAGAGAGAGGGTTCCTCTAAAGTGCAAAGTTGCCTCGTAGCTCCTGGTAAATGCTTTTTACTGGCCGTTTGGTTGCACTTTACATTTAACCACACAGTTTTATTTATTACTCTCACACTGAACTTTCACGGCATCCCTTTCATCAGTTAAATTCCCCCTTTCGAAACAAACATCTATTTGAACAAAAACAGTCCTTTAAAAAAAAAAAAAAAAAGAATCAAAGCATTTTTAGTGAAATGAAGTTTTCTGGACTGAATTACCCAGCCTACACCATAGCATGCTCAGCCACTGGAAATTATTTAGAAACAAGCGAAGGATAGGGCCAAAGGCCCGGGGCCTTTATCTGGGCCAGATGATTGATGTGCTGCGGGCCCCGCTGTGGCTAACAGTGATTTTTATCTGTTGCTAGCAGCAACAGTCCGGGGCGCAGCGTGAGGCCGGCAGCCGGCCGCGGCGCTGTGGCCGGCCCGCACACAGGGGCAGACAAATAGTCTTTTCAGCCGGACAGGTCTCGTGGGGGGCTTTGACATAAAGGGCCCTTTGGAAAGGCTGGAATTGTCAGCCCTTTGATGGCCGCACGCTGGGCCATTAGCTTCTGTTACTAATTTGCGGTGCATGCGAGAGGGCAGATCCCCGGGAACACCTGCGCGCGGCGCGGGTGCATTGTGGGACGGGGTTTGCAGGGAGAGCCTCGGAATAAAGGACGAGGCATAACCCTTCCCTCTAAAGGGCAGATGACACAGGCTATTATCGTTTCCAGCCATCAAAAGGAGGGCTCTGAAGTAACATCAAGCCGTCTCACTGAAACCTGGAAAAGCACAGAAACCAGGGAAATTCAGAGTTAATAAGGGGCCGTCTGTAACACAACGTGCCGGGCTTCTGCGGGAACTTTTTGGGGAGGGGTAACCTTAGACACGGGGATACGCAAGAGGAACAGGCGGGATTCGAGGAGAAACCATCACCTGTGCTTGTACCGATTCCAAAATTCCCCGTCTCCCCGAGCCCCCCACATACCAAATATAAAAATAGAACATGGGGGAAATAATATTGAAGAAGACAAAGACGAAGAGAAGACGAAGACGACGTTCAGGGCAGATTCCACCCCTGGACAGAAGTGGGAAGAAATGCCATTTTCAACTGCTGGGGTAACTTCTTAAACCCACGGACTGCTGCACTCTGAACAATATTTCGTTTTTCCTCCAGCAGATCCCAAAGCTCGGTGAAGCCGGGAGGCAGCCGGACCTGCCAGGGCACCCGGAAGGTCTCCTCGCCCCGCACAGGAGTTACCGGGGCACGGCAAACAGCCTGCCCGAGGTCGCCCCGCCGGATTGCAGGAGGGCTGGGAATACAGCACAGACCTGCCGTCTCCTCCTCCTGCCCTTTGAACACGAACCCACACTTCCTTTGGTGGTTAACATTCAGGATGCTGAAATTATAAGCATTCGAGGCCGCAACTTTAAAGATTAATATAAAAGCAACTTTTGTATTACATTTGTGCATGCAACCAGAAAAGTACATATTGTAAAATAATCTGCAAGTCATACTACTGTAGGCCACTTCAGTGACTAATGAACACGTTAACTTTCAGGCTGAGTTTCACCGGAAAGCAATTTTTTCCAACCAAATTATAAAGTCTGCTTGAGTAACGGGATCATTTACAACTCTCACGGCACGGCGGTGTCACAAAAATACCATTCCAACAAAATTAAATAGGCGTCAGAGACCACCCCAACATCCAAATGAATCCGACCTCACTCCAGTCAGGAGGAAGAAAGCCCACTGGGACAGACGCACTGAGTCCGCACCGATGCCGAAGGTACGCCTCTATCAAACAGAATTTCTGGAATATTCAGTTTATGCAGCCAGTATTCACGCTACAGCGGGGCTCCCGAGGCAGGACCCCACCGCATGAAGGCACTGGTTTTCGGCCCTGGTATGCCAAGGTATGCTTTGCTGAGTACGTCTTAAATGAGCTGTAAAAAAGCAGCTAAGAAAAGCAAGCTTGTGGTCAAGATGGCCTCAAATTCAAAATATCAGGCTCTGCAACTTCAGTGGGTTTTCTCTTAGGGCATTTGCAAATTGGAAGAGGCTGAAAACCACCAGCAAATCTCTAAGTGGGGTGTGAGAGAAGGGTATGAGGTTTGGGAAAAGACTTTGAGCAAATTGAAACCCCAAAAATATGAAAAGCCCCTTACCACAAGTCTGGAATCAGACCACGCCAACAGCAAGGCACCATGAGGCTCTGAATCTGGCTCCTCACATTGTAACTTTAATTACGAGTCCTTCCTACCTGCGCTCCCAGCCTTACCGCGATTGAACACTTTTAAATGTCTGAAAACCTCAATTCATGAGATCTTGATCAAGCCATTGTAAGCTTATTTTCAATGACATGTTTGCCGTAGGTTTCACAGCCACTGATAAGAATTCATTTCTTTTAAAGCAAAACCTGACAAAATCAATCAACTTGAGAAGGTTCTGGTGAGAGAAAAACACCCCGCTCAGCGAAGCTGAAAGCCACAGCCATGCTGTGGTCCTGCTCAGCCAGCAGAGACCCACTCCCTCTAGACACCGGGATTTCTTGGGATTCCTGCAACTTCCTACTTGTGGTTTGGGCTGGACCTGCCGCCAAACCTGGCTGTCACAGAGAGAGATGAAAAAACTCCTACTGTTCTGCCACTCATTGTCCAAGGCCAGCGAGGTAAAGAGCTACCTGAACAGAATATGCCCAAGGATGTTTGCCCAAGGCAAAGACAGATCAGAGATAAGGTTTTCATCAGATCAGGTGTAAAACGTCCCTGGGGTGAAGCAGAAACTAGTCCTGTTGAGGATCTTTCTTTCACACTCCATTCCTCAAGTAAAACAAAGCAAAAAACTCCGAAGCCCCCTTCCCTGCCCGAACTCCAGACAAAACCAGCCGGTGCCCAATGTGCGGTTTGGACGTGGAACCGTTTGCACAGCTCGGAGGTCGTGATCCGTCCCGCTCCCAAGAGCTGGCCGGCGGCTCCCGCAGCAGCTTTGTGTCTGCACTTTCCTCATTGCTCAACCCTTGCACGCCATCAGCTTCCACTCGCTTCCCTTGGCTGTCCAGGGGAACAGCAGTGTTTCCCTAATTTCCCTAGCAGTGAGGAAAATTAATGTGAAACTGCAAACTGCCCTTCTAATTTTTCTTTCTCTTTTGAGGACCTGCCCTCCTCTTTGATCTTCCTGGTGAGCCCGGTTTGATTGCTGACCCAACCACCTGAACAGAAACTTAAAAGCACAAGTCACTGAGGCACGGTGTGTCAGAGCACTTTGGGACAACAAGATGGGTAGCGTGCGGACACTTTAGTTAAAAACATGCCAAACTCCTTCTTCCTAAACACCAGATTAATCTAAAGTTCATTTGCATTGCTCTTCATGCATGCTTGAACACGTACACTTCATTTAAAGCACATTGCCTAAACCAACTTCCACTCTTTTTCTCATTCAGTGCTGCAGCAGTACTGGAAGCTTTTGAGGAACCTTTATGTTTGCAAGACTATTCATATTTTAGCATTCAGCTCCAAAAGGCAACTTCCACATCGGTCCTGCCAACCCAACAGCTCAGTGGCCACCATTCAACTGAGGAACTCAACAGAAACGCTCTCCAGAACCCGTGGCCCGGTTTGCTGTTCCTCCCTGGCCCCACGAGGCTTTGAACTTGCCCGAGTTTACGGGTTAAGCAGGCCCTGACAGGCCACGGCGCTCACAACTCTTGGGCTCTCTGCACCAACCACAGTGAAGCCCGTCAGCGATGCAGACACTAATTGTCAGGTTGTGCTACCAGCCTTCAGATAAAACGATTCGCTTTGTGTCGATCGTTGGCCGCTAGACAAATAAAGTCACCAAAGTAAAACACTGCTGCAGCATCCATTTCTTTGGGTTTTGATAATGAAGGCCTTGGATTTTATTTCCCACATAAATGCCTATTTTCTTTTTTTTTTAATATATGTACCAAGAGCCCATCATACGGCAGCAACATGAGAGATTTGTGTGTTTGGCTTATTTAGTGTCTACTAAGGGTTTCTCTATGGTGCCCCTCATCCTGCAGACCTTCTGCTTAGGTCCTCGGTCTCTGCTCCAGTGTCTGATGAAGGAAATGGAGGAGAGGAGAGGGAGAGGGAGAGGGAGAGGGAGAGGATCCTTCTTCTAGGGAACTATTGTAATTTCCTTGAATATTAACCAGTGCTCACCCTACCTTCTCACATGGCACCAGATACGGTCCTTGTGGAAACAGCCCCTTTAATTCCCTCCCTTCATATGCTCTAAATAGGCTCCATAAATAGGATTCATATAATGGAGCTGATTCTGGCATGCCTGAAAAAGTTCTGTTTGTTAAGAAAAATATTTGAAGAATGATGTACTGTGAGAAATATCATTGTTTGTTTTTTTCTGAAATGCAAATATGCAAATAAGGACACAGTATGTTTTAAAAAATAGTAAGTCTTAAATAGCTGCCCAAAAAATAATGCAGCCAAGCTCGAGAAAAAGATGTAGAAAGTCGTAATTATCTAGCAGCAGGACTAATCCAAAGAGATTGGTTGGAAGTAGAAAAAGAAAGAAAACAAGGGAAGTGATAAACACAGGAGACTGCAGCATTTGGTTTTCGAGTGGGCCAGGTGGCTTCCCTGGCACTTTGGCAGCAGAGAAGGTTTCAGACTCCATCACGTCCAGGAGGCGGAGAAGCCGCCTGTGCCTGCCCCATCCCCATCCCCATCCCCATCCCCATCCCCAGCCCACTGGGTTGTGGCAGGTTCAGAGCTGCTCCTCGCTCTCCAGTAAAACCAGCTGTACTTTCCCTGCTGGTGGCTATGTTCAGGTGCAACTGCAGAGATCTTCGTACTACCGTGCTGCTTTGCAAATCCGGGCAATAACTAACGCTGCTGCGGGCGGCAGGTTCATCTAAATCAGGTATCTGATACTCCAGTTCCTCTAGTCATCACACAACTTCCAGCTGGGTGAGACTCTCCTGAGCCGGGACATGCCTCCGGTCGGTCCGAGCAGTGGCCACCGCACTGAAAGTGCCACCGGGACACCAGAGACCTGGGCACAGGGGAGATGCCATCAGGCAGCTGGTTCTGCAGCTTCGCAGTGGCATGTTCCCTCGCCCGGAGCTGAAGACCCCCTGTCCCGTCTAACGCGGCTTTGCCCTCTGAGTTTCAGCTTACGCTCCACACAATCACATCCCCTGGAGCACGCTCTGGGTCACAAGCTTTCCTAGACCAGCCCACGGTTTTGGATATGGTCAGTCCCTGTCGCTTCCAGGTGATACAAATGGGAAAAGTCATTGACCTGCTATTATCCAAGACAAAGGGCTGGGAAGAAGAAGGAGAAAGAGGGGGAAAGGAAAAAAAAAAAAAGTTCAGTTTGTGGATAGCGTTTTAAGAATGAAATATTTTCTTCTAGTCCCTTCAGGTGCCCTCCATCCCATACCCTCCAAACAGGCACGTTATGCCACAGGAACGATCTTCACAAGGTCTGACATTCCAGGGAGGGCAGCGGTTTAGCCACCTCCGCAGTGATCTGCACAACAATTAGTAGGAGCCTCATATTTATTATGCCATACATCAAAGACGGGGTCTTGCCTTGGATAAGATTTCATAGGAGCTCTTAAAAGGGATGCATTAAATACATTTCTCAGGAAAACCAGCGTAACAACAACAAAACCTGCAAAAAAATAAAACACAAGAAACCAACCACACGCACACACAAAAGCTTCCAGACATTTAATTACAAAATATATGTGTATGACAGACATCAACAAGCCCACAGGAAGATTCCTGCTTCAGTATTCAATGCAGCCTCAATAAATATTTCAAGGTTTCAAATGGATGCTTTGCAATAGCACAGTTTCCATTTGCACAAGTGCCAGAAGGAAGAATTCAACACAGGCTTAGAGCAAAACCAGAGTATTTTCCTGTAAAACTTTAATTGGGAAACTGACACTATATAATCTGTACATCATTGCCTCCGAGCTGTTGTTAAAAAATTAAAGCTGTATCAAAAGCACTGCTTTGTTAAATTAACACGTTATGCATACCAGACATAATCTGCACCAGGAAAGGAAATAGCTTTGAGTCAAAAAAGCAGTGATTGTTACGGTTGTCACTGAGGAGGCTGAGCCAAGCAAGGTGGGCAGACAAAAGCATCTTACTTGCCTCCTCTACACACACATGCCCTTACACACATGTAGGCTTTATTCCAAAACCTGAACAAAACCGAGGGACGAGCAGGATTTCCTTACGTTGCAGCTACAAATCGCACACCAGACTGTGCCAATCCCGTGGGAAGTTTTGAGGGGGTGCTGGCCCAGGGGGGCCTGCGCTGAGCCTACTCTGCCTTCCAGCCCACGGCCGGCAGTGAGGAAGGGGCCAGAGCCTCCAGCGCCGATGTGATGGCCCCGATGGCGGCCAGGGCTCCGGACCAGCCAGGGGACCCTCTCCCCCATGGGTGGCAGCCGTCCCAGCCCCTCGCTCCAGCTGGACACAGCTGCAGGACACGGGCCGGTGCCACGACCCGCAGCGCAGGGAGCCGGGCTGCCAGCACGGCGGGGGGACAGGAGGAGCCCGGGTTGAGCAGACGGACAGTCAGACAGGGACACGGGACAGGCAGCATGGAGCTCCTTATACGCTAGGCACAAGAGACAAAACTTAGGTGGACCTTCTGTTTGGAACTGCCTTACCTATTTTAGCACCTACTCAGTAAACGCTCTCCATCGGTACATGTCCCTGTACACAGAGACAAATACCACCTCCCCCTCCTACGGCTGGAGAAACTCGGGCGCTGAGGCACAGAGCAACCTGCTCAAGGCCTCTTTAAAAGTACTAATTTAAAACCTCATTTGCTCAAGGTCTCCCTCTGAAGCTCGTCCGTTCTAATCCTGAGGTTTGCTCAGCAAAGATACGACAAAACCAAACCAAGGGCCCTAAGTGGTCCCAAGGATACGACCACCTTCTCTGTTTTAAGCTTTGCAAGCCCATGTCAATTTGGCTTCAAATTAGCCCAGGCTACGCTAATCAAACAGGCTGCGCTCTGAGAAGTGACTCATCACTTTGCATGCACAAATCCCGACAACGCGAGAACTTCAAAGAGGCCGAGGTTTCTAAAAATATGGAGCATGCTGGTTCCTCTCATATGTTTCAAGTTGTTCACCTCCGAATTTGAAGTGCCAAAGTAATTTTGGAAGATGGGAGCTCTAAGGTTTGCTCACTAAGACTGTACAGCTTTGCACATAACCATCTGCTAGCTTCATTCTGTGCACCCAGAGTCGAAGGCACCGCTGTGGTCTGCAGCGGTGAAGACGGGTTAACAGTTTTGAGGCTTTCAAGATAAGCAAAATTTCCCTTGACGTTGTAAACTCTTCAGGTGGTTAGAGACAACAGTTTCTGCTCTTTTGATGTCTTCTCAGAAAAGAGCTCACATAATTTTATCAGTCTCTGGGGTGACCATCAGATAACCAAGCTATTCCTGTCTGAACCACTCAATGCATCTCCACCTTCCTGTCACTGGCAATCCACAAGACAACCCGGGGACTCAGCTAACCACACGGCTCACAACTTTACTGATTAAGTAGGTGGGAACTGATGCCAGCTCAGCTCAAAGTGTCTTTCTCTGCTAACCAGAAGCTGGCCGCAAGCTGTAGAGGGGAATGACCACAGATAACACACTGATATCGAAACCGTTTGGTGAAGTCGCAGCTTCCTGTTGGAGCCCTCTCACAATCTCTTAGAAATGAATCTTCGGCAGGAAACTGGCTGCAGTTACACAGGCTCTCTAGGTTGTCATGTGGCGTCTACTACCGACTCTTGTCTTCAAGGGACCATCTATTACTGCCCCCTGCCCTCTTCGCCAGCTCTCTAGAAAGGAGCCGAACCAGGGCTCTGCAGAGAACTGCAAGTCCTCCAGGGGAGGGAAAGATGCTCAGAAGTCTGTGACCCCCCTCCAGCCGTTGCCTGCCGGTTACACAGCACTTTGTGGCCTCAGGCATCTTTGCTGTGAATTCCTAATCTTTATGCTTCAAGTTCTTTTCCTCTTAAACCCGTGTACTACTTGGCCTAGACGCTATTGAACAGCTTCAGAAGAGCAACGGGAATACAGTGGGGAAAATGTGTTCTGTGAACTGGAAGAGGAGGTTTGATCTAACTTTGATCACGAGTCTTACAATCATGCTTGTGACAACACCTGCTGGTATTTTGCTTCAAAGAATGGTTATGGAGAAAAGCCTTTTAAACGAGTGAGTTGGAGAACAAATTTTGAATCTTTGGTTTCTTACAAGCATCCTGTTAAGTCTCACAGCTGTTCAGGCAGCTGCTGCCCAGAGCCTGAAGGTCCTAGTCCTCACCTAGGGAGGTCAGCAAGAAACTTCCCCCGCTGACACCATTTGCTCTCCTTAACCAGCTGGCAGGAAAAACGGCACGTGGCTTTAGCCACTCCATGGGACACCGCTTTTAGAGTTCTAATACCTGTGACAATGATCTGATGATACACAGAAATCAGTTCACCAAGAACAGTTTGGAAGAAAACTGATATTAAAGCATACTCAAGGTAGGGTGAAACCCCACAGTTATGTTTTTACTTGCTCAGTTCTAGCTATTTGTTGAGCATGCGTGACACAAGGTAAAATAAAGCAGTTCACCACTGCAGCTGACCACAGAGTTTCATCAATCTATTAAGACATGTATATATTTTACTCACCTAAATGTACCAATTTTTCCTTTTGATAATTTCTGACTGGTCTGAGTATGAGGCTGCAAGTTAAAAGAACACACTATGCAGTCTATATCGACCTTCATCTATGGCACTCTAATTGCTACAGAATGGCCCAAAACGGTCCTGCTTTGATCAGATGATTTCAAGTGCAGCATGAACCATCCCCAACATCCAGTATGACCATGTCCGGAAAACCTGGGAACCAGGTAACATAGCTTTGAATCAACCCCAAAACTTCTTTTTGCTTACAGATAGCGAACACCAAACACCAGTCCCAACAACTGAACGGAGGTTTGCCAACACCTAGCATCTACACAGTCCTGACATGTTTCTCAAGGACTGCCAATGTCACGAGGCTTCCTGGAGAACATGTGTGCTGAATTAATCAGACAAGAAAATTCCTCAGGATACTACAGATCTATGCCGTGAGTGTTCGGGCACATAAAGTCTTATCCATCATACAGCACCGAGATGAAATGCAGACAGTAAAGGTATGAATCAGGCTACGTTCCAGTAGAAACAACTGCAGGCGTGTCCACAATGATGTAACCGTATGCCAATTTTCCATCATTTTGGTTGCAAAACTCTGAATATTCGCAACCAGTAGCACAGGAATGCCTCTGGAAAGACTCTATAAATAAAGGAGTTAGTTCTGCTAAAATCTATGCGTGATACCATTTGAGCGTGTAACTCATCAGCAGCACCATGGAAGGACCACTAATGCTTGCTGGATGTTTTATTATTTTTTTGAGACACATACTAATGCCATAATCAAAAGCAATTTTGAGCTCAAAACTGACCTCAAGGTTACAAGGCTATGGCAGACTCTTCCCTTTCATTGGAAGTACATTGCACAGCCAAGACATTAGCACGTACACACCGGATGGACCACAGGGCTAATTAAAAAGCAGCTTTGGTGGCTGTATCTGTTCCAAGAGGAGGCTAGTAAACCAAACTTTAAAAAAAATAATGAAACCAAAGGTGCTACAGAAGCAGACAATTCCCACAAAAACAAAGCAGAGCTCACAGCGATGAAGAGTTGTTTTACTGAACCCTCAACGCCTTTGAATTCCTGACCTGTGATGAGCTGAAAAATGAGAGAACAGCTACAATCGCTTGAAAATGAAGCTGAAACACTGAGTACTCTGAACTGGAAGTTTAAAATTTCTCCATGAAATAAGTCTCATTGATCAACGGGTTTTAAAACACGACTTACAATGACCAACTTTTGGTCATGACAGTGTCTGAATTTCAAAATTATACCACTGCCTCTCGAAAGCCGTTTACTAGAACAAAGAGACAGGGAAAAAGCAAAGGGCACTTGGCCTTAACCAGCTGCCAAATGGTATTGCAAAGGTCTCCCACCCCTGTGCGATTTGTACCTCATGCACAAGTTACACACAGCGCATTCGTTCACATTTCTGCCCGTGCCCGCCATTCCCCGGCTTTCTAGAACTGCAGCTGGTCCTTCTGCGTCATGTAAGGAGAAGTCTCTGACAGTTGCATTTATGTAATTGCTACAAAAAGGAGAAAGGACACCTTTCTACAACGCTACCACCAAGTCATGGTGACTGGGGCTGGAGCCGACCACAGGGAACGGTGACACCGACATGCTGAGGCAGCGGGAAGCAAAAGCACTGACCCCGCGCGAGCGCCATTTCGCACGGCCGACCGGGGTTTCCGTCTGAACGCTCCTCTTCCAGCGGCGCGAGCGCTGCAGATGAGGAATCCAGCCTGTTTCTGGCAGCAGGAGCCCAACCACTCCTCCAAAGGAACCCTGGGCTCCTCCCTGAGCCTCCTTCTTCGGGAAGCGAGCACGGGGCTGCTCCTCCGCTCTCCCACCCCGCGGGAATGGAGGAGCGCCGCCTTGCCCCGCAGAGCCGAGGGGCCGCCCCGGCGTAGTCACACCTCAGCAGCCAGGCAGCCTGCAGCCAGGCTGGAACGTGAAGTGAGAACCAGAGAAACCTCAGCCTACAGCAGATCTCCCCCTCGTTCGCAGTTTGCGCAGCGGAGGCACCACACCTACGGCACGTTACCAAAAGCTTTCTTTGGTGTGAGATCTGACTTAGGATTGCATCTGGTTTTTGCTAAAGCGGTATCTTTGTCTTCTGTTAGAACAGGGAAGAAATTGAAGTTCTCTCTCTAGCCTTTAATAACATATCGCAGTTAAAAAAAAAAAAGACAGAGAGAAGGAGAAAATGCAAATGATGAATGAAATTCAGTAAAGACCACCAACCTATAGGAAACCTTCCTTCCACCCTGGATGTGCAGTTTCTAGTTTCATCACAAACCCAAATAACTTACCCTCTCTAGACTAGTTTATTTCGTTGCACTTTAACAAAGGAGAACTATTTTGGGACCGATAAGCAATCAATCCCTGCGTGCCAGTAAAACAGGGTATTCCACTGAGTTGCACGATTAAGTATTTTGAACCTTATAATGCTTTAAGATGACAGACAGGGTTCTCTAATGCCAATAACATCCACAAACGTGACGCACTCGATCCTTTTTCCTTGTTCACCTACTATTAAGGCCAATAAAACATGTTCGTCTTTTATTTCTACAGCAGCAGTCTGACTTAGCAGCGCTGTTATTTCCTCTGCTGCTCCCCTTACACTCCGTGGTTTTGGGTGCAGGTTTCTGCAAGGGCATATTGAGATACGAGATAAAACAAGAGAGTGTGAAGCCCCATTTCCCCCCCGGTGAATTTCCTCCGAGGAACTTACCGCAGCACCCAGCACAACAAACACCAGCGCGCTCCGGCAGCCCTCAGAAATGGGGTATTTTAACCCCTTCTCTAGTTACACAGCCCTAGCGCCGCCAGTTCTCACCGTGCAAGACTATTAGAGAATTAAAGAAAAATCAAATGCAAATCCCCCAAGAGGCCCCACACTTAACCCCTGTTCACCGTGCTCATCAGGTAAGTAGCCCTGATTCTAATCAACCGCCTGTTTTAATCATCTTTTTGTTGGTTTTGGTAAAGGGAACAGAAAGAAAGATAAAACAAGGCGAAGGATTGTAAGGAAAGAGAGCCACGAGAGCAAATAACAATGTGAAAACAGCAGAGACAGGGAAGCAAATACCTTGCCCTATTACACAAAGACAGCTACAGCATATACATGACACAACTGCCTCAGGACAGTCTTAATCAAAAAGGTCCAGAAATAAAGACCAGATATTCTCAAAATCCTTTGCCTTTCCTCTTCAGCAGGATGTAATCCTTTCCAGGCTGGTGAATTCAAGATGGATTTAGGACAACTCCTCATTTTAGCGTGCAAGGCCAACGACAGTGAGGTTATTCCACCCCAAAAGCCAGGGAGCACTGGGAATTTTGGGGGGTGCATCTGTACAGCAATAGCACGTTTCTAGTCAGATGAGAGATCTGCTCCCCGCCACCGCCCCCAGCCAAGCTGGAAGGCAACGGCAGGGGAGATTAAAAACACGGGCAAAAATCACACAGAAGTCGTATGCCCCGTCCCTCCCGGGGCTCGCGGTGTCAGCTGGCTGCGCCGGCCCTGCCGCGGGGGGGTCTGTGGAAACCAGCATCAGCCCGTCCCGCTCCGGGCCGCGGGGACAAAGGACACCACTGCCGGTCCGGCTGTACCGGGAGCCTCCCGGGCAGCCCCTCTGCCAGGGCCAGTGGTTGGGGCAGGCTGAGAGTCAGCCAGCGCCGGCCCTTTGTGCCTGCTTATGGACGTGGAGATGAGTGAAAATTTATGGGACTTTTCATTCTAATTAAAAGCAGAGGTCATCTAAGAAGAAACAGACTTTCAGAAAAGGGAACTTCTAAAGGAAAACGTGTGGTAAGGAAGTTCACGGACTTCAGTATTTGTAAAGCTGAACTATGCAGTTTGTTTATGTTTGTCCTTCTGCTTATGCTTTTCATGGGACATTTCAAAAACCCCCAAGAGCTCCCACGGATCTGGAATGATACATGCACTAATTACTCAACAGCGTTTGAGCTCGTGGGTAATGGGACAAGCTCCGGAGCCAAGGGGCCAGCTCCTCGCTGGCTTACGGCGACCTGGCTCCGTCCCACACGGCCCTCAGAGCAAACAAACGCTTTATTTATTCAGTGAACTCAGCTTGTCCAGGTGAATTCAAACCTGGGGATGGTTCTTGTGAAGTCAGGCTATTTAGGAACACGGGAAAAGAAAACCAGCAGAAGTAAAATGCTTTGGATTGACACCCACCATTATACTCCTGGCTCTCTAAAATTCCTGCTTTCTTAGAGGGAGAACTCCTTTCAAAATTATTTATGTTTCTATTACATATTATTATTTTTCTATTTTTTTTTAATCCTTTGTGCTGTCATTGCTCTTGCAGGCCACATCACTGTATTACAGTCCCTTTTTCTTTTCTCTTTCTGAGTATCTGTCTTCAAAGAAGACACAGTATTGCTCCACCTGAAGAGGACCTATCTGCCATTCTTTTTCTTGTCCAGAAGAAAAAGACAATTATAGTCCCTCTTTTATACTTGGCATCATGGCAAAACAAGATTGATACTTATTTTGGAATTATTACTCCCCTATTCATAAATCTTGTCCAGAAAGTCTTGCTCATGTTGCCAGCCCACAGGCACACTATTGTAAGAAATACATATTAAATTCACTTTTATCTTTTAACTTTGGTTCCAGCTCAAGGAGTTTTAGATTCATAACAAGAGCCCTGTTTCCAGTATTGATTTTTGGCACGGAAAAATGCTAATCTGTCAGAGGCCCTAAAATACAATGAATTTTCCAGCCCAGCTAAGAAATGTTACCTACCTACAGAGGAGAGATTTTTCAACAGTGTGTGACAGATCAGCAGGTGGAGAAACCCCCGTAATTACAATTCAGGTTTGCCTCTGGTCACCGAGCAAACTTCCACACCCACGAGCACACACTCAAAAATGCCCCACCAGGAATCTTATACACTGCACAGCAATCATTTTGTTGATCTTTACGTAGAAATTTCTCCTTCTCAGGACACCAGTTTGTCCATGGCGATCTCCAAGACGGCAAGGTAGATAATCATCACCTGGCGTCTCGGACCGTGCTCCATATGGGAGATCTCAGGAAGAATTTTTTCACAATGAGGGTGCTGAGGCACTGGAACAAGTTGCCCAAGGAAGCTGTGGAGGCCCTGTCCCTGGAAGTGTTCAAGGTCAGGTTGGATGGGGCTTTGAGCAATCTGGTCTAGTGGGAGGTGTCCTTGCCCATGGCAGAGGGGTTGGAACTAGATGATCTTCGAGGTCCCTTCCAACCTAAACCATTCCATGGCAATAGAAGTAGTACCGAGTTGAGCTCTGTGCAGAAAAGATGCTGTTGAAGGTACTCTTCCAAGTCTGACAATGTAGTCCCCAGCCTAAGAGCACAGGAGCATCCTTGAAGCACCGAGCAGGTCAAGGAATGCTCTGGAGTGATCTTCAGCACGCGTCGGTAACCGTTACACGGAGACAGCCAACCTGCCTGGGCACGCACTGAGGATTTCTGGCGTGGGAACAGCCTCCTTGGCAGGGACCATCTGTTTCAGGGTATCACAGAACTGCACTGAGCTGGCACAAAACTAAAACAGGCCACGAAAAGAACTTTACAGGGTACACGAGGGTATATAAACCTGCAGAGAGTCAACAGTTCCTAGGCTGATGATTACCTAGCCACTTTGCAGTCATTCCTTTCCGTCCTGCTTCCACCGAGCTGGCTGGGCTGGACACCACCTCCACGCTGTAAACGGGGTGAATTACAGCTCCGTAGGTGCAGCCCTGCTGGCAAGTGTGTCTGCCTGCGGGGACGAGCCGAAAAGACGCGAATGGGGCAGGGTGGGCATGGGCAGCTACGCCGGGCGCAGCCGCATCAACTCCACAGCACGGGAGAGGAGCCCGGGAAGCTTGTAAGGATCATCACTGGCACCGAGAAAGCCAGTTCCAAAAATCAACAGCGTAATTTGAGAGAAAGAGTCAGGAAGGAGCAGACCGGGGTACGGGCAGATGGCGCGGCAGGGTGCGGGGTGCTCAAAGCCCGCCCAGCGCTCGCCTGTCCCACCTCGGGATCCGGCTTCACGTGGGTAAGCAGATAAGCATTCCCAGGCCACGTCACCAAGTCGAAGGAAAGGAGGTTGCCGGTAGCACTGGGCTGATTCTGGATGACCCAAGTGTCTCCGCAAGCCTTATGGTGTTTTGCACGTTTCTCTCTATCCACGCGCTGCAGTCCCAGTTATCTGAGACGCTGGTTTCCGGCGCTCGACGAGGAAGATGTAAAATCAACAGAATTTGATGAGCTGCCAGGGATTTGACTAGGCTGCAAAGACTTTGATATTTTACAGAACCTCAGAATAAAAATCAGCTGCCCCTGTTGCCAAGTGTATGTTACTGTTTTTATTAAAAAAAAAATAATCTTCCAAGAACAAATAAAACCAAAGACGTCTCCTCCTCCTGCACTTCTGTTCCAAGGTACACTCAGACAGGTTGGTTCACGGGCGATCCATGTGCCATATGCTTTCAAGTTTATTCTTCTATTC
Source organism: Chionis minor (assembly GCA_013398295.1). Taxonomy (NCBI): domain Eukaryota; kingdom Metazoa; phylum Chordata; class Aves; order Charadriiformes; family Chionidae; genus Chionis; species Chionis minor. The sequence continues at coordinate 1,103,813 of VZSF01003044.1, forward strand.
ACTCCCACATTTTAGCCCCTTCCATTTCAGAAGAGGAACAGCTGCACTGATGCTCTATAAATAAACTACCTAATTTATTGGAAGAGGTTTTTTGTTTATTTTATTAAGCTACCACATATTCCCAGTTCTATCCTCTTCCGCGCTCTCTACAAAACTAAGTCAAGTTCAACTGCAGCTCGGGTTTGTCTATATGGTATCTTCAACTTTATAAACAACTGCAACTTTCTAGTCATTAATAACAAACTGTATGTACTGATTTTATGTTTGTTGTAACTACTTTCTAACTATGTTAGGCCCGAAATTGACTTCACTGTCAGAAACAAATTTAAAAAATGCTCCACAGGGTGGGTATTATCAGTGACATATAGAAACCTCAACATATAGCTAATCTCCAATTCTCTCCGTATTTTTTAAGAAATCAGTGCATTTTCAGGCCTCTCATCCTGTTACCAAAAAGAAAATCTGTTTTGTCTGCTGAGAGGACAGCCAGACCTTTCTGACTAAAATCACTAATCTCATTTGTATGTGCAGGAAGCGTGACAAATGGCTAGAGTAGTTCATCACACGTCTGTAACCATCAAGTCATAAAGGGAATAAGATACTAACCTCCATAAACAAACTAGCATTCTATTTCTCAGCACAGCGGAAGTATACATTTAATAAGATAAGGACATAAAACACATGCTGCTGATGAGATAAGGAGCTTGCAGAAACAGTACAGACACAGACATGTCTCATGTTACCCAAGTAAAAGTAAACACCATGCAAAACTTTGTTTTGGGAAATAGATTTTTAAGAAATTTGGTCTGCGATATCTACAGATAGACTGTGAAACGATGTGCCAAGTGACTGTCAATGCTATTTTTGAGGCTACAATTTTCAAGTGTAGAAGTTAAATCTAGGCGCAGCTGAAGTTAACCGGAGGTTACTTGGTAACCTCAACGCGACCAGAATTTCACAGAGTTATTTCGAGCACGGTCCTTATTTAGATGCTTAAAGCTCTATAGGAAACCTGAAGTCAATGAAATTGTTGGAATATTCAGTCCTCAGGAGTTCTTATTTAGACATTTGCATTTAGTTTTCTTCTTAGCTCTCGCTCCAGAGTCTGCACCTTACACACGAGCGGTTTGCCGAGGTTTTCAGCGTTAGCCTCCTTGGAGCGCGGAGACAGACCTTGCTTGCCTCCTCTCTGCCGCCCAGCTGGGTGAGCTGAGCCTTGGCTTGAGACTGTTTCATACAAGATGACTACCACAGGTTTTAAGTCCTCTTTTTGCAGAGGTCCATTTCCTTAAAATGTGCATTTTCTACCAATGTTTCTGAAAGCAACCATCTCTGCAAGGACAGCTGAAGCAAGCGAATGGTGAAGTGTGCAGATTCGAAACGAGCTAATTAAAAATGAACACGCACAAAATAGTTTGTGGTATTTAAACAGCTGCTTATGAAACCCAGTACAAGAACTTCACCGAGTAACGATATATATCATCATCCTGCAAGTGACAGTCTTCCACACCACAAGCCGTGCGCAGATATCAGGAGGAACACTCAATACAAGACCGGTGTCTCCATCGTGCCTCCTGCTATTACGAGTTTTTATCATGCTTTCACCATGTCCGGCAAACAACCTATTTGATGGCAACAGGGGCAGAGCCAAAATAGTGACTTAGTGTTTCATATACCGATGCTTCCATAAGAAAATGAGAACGGTTACGATGACATATGAAATGACCTTATGGACAACCCCTGCTTTGGGGCCAGTTGCCTTGAACGGGTGGTTTGAACATCTCTCTGCCACCTGGGAGAATGAGCTTCCAACGCCAGCTTGGGCCAGCGAGGTCTGGCAGTGCTGGAAGTGATAGTCTCTGCCTTATGCTAAATCAATTTAGAGCGGCATCGGGGTCTTAAGGGAACCGGTCAGCCTCAACAGCTGGTACGTGGCGAGGCAGAAGGCAGTTTAATAGGGAAAATGACAACCCATAAGGAAAAGCAACCCCAGCTCACACTACTCATGATCTCAAAACACTGCCTTGGCACGCGGAAAGCTCCCACCTCCCTTGGGACGTTATGGGCTGGCGAAATAAAAGAAACTTGTCCCCACGCAAACACAAAGAAAGAGCTAGAAATTTTCTCAACATCATTTCTCTGAGAGACAAAAGTAAATTTCTTATCAGGCAGCAATGGAGGAAGAGAGTCCTACGATTTATTGGCCTTGAGACTCCAGAAAAAGAATTCTTTGGCCTTTTTCCATTAAGATTTTGCAACCTGTGTTATAGCCAGTGGGAAATTGTTTAATTCCCAAACCATGCCCTCAGACATAAAATCTGTGAAGATGATTCATTATTATTTATGTGGTGCCACAGGCATGCATGGCATTTTACAGACAAATAGAAGATACAGCATCTGCCTTTAGAAGCTTAGGTGAATCCAGCTGCTCATGTGTACGGGAAGCAGCGCTCAATTCGTCCTCCAGCCAACGTTCCTCATCACTCAATGAATTAAGTAATGATACTCACCTGGGACGCTGCAAAGATTTAGACAGGAGGATACTTAGGAGACATGCGTCATTACTGTCTAAAAATTTGTGACATTATTCCATTAACACCATAAGACTTTTTGAGTCATATGTTATTTTGTAATGGCTTTATGATTAAAACGTACTCAGTCCTGTATTATGAATTTCTGATGATACGTATGACAGCACGCGACGGTGTCGCTATGAAATCAGACCGTAAATTCTGCCCTGCCGAGCATTTTTTTCTCTGAGCACACAGCGCCAAGTAGGAGATCACAAGTTCCGTCATACCACTCTAAACACACAACATAAATTATTGAAAGAAAATCATTCATGTGATTAGCACCAAGAAAAGGCGTACCAGTTCTCCACATCAACTTCCTGAAGCACATAAAATCCACCCTTGTTCTGGTCTATGAAAAGTGAGCAGTTACAGCTCATGGTAAGAAACAGTTTGGGACCATTCACCTAGAAGGCAAAACTTTATCATGGCAGAGGTGGTGAAAACAGCAATTATTGTCAGTAAGTGTAGGCAGGAGTTGTTAGCCGCACCGAGACATTCTCATTCAGATTTGCATACGAGATTAGCATACGCCTTCACCCACAACCTTTGCACTAGCAATGAGGGTTTTCATGTCTTATTGGCTAAACAACCAGGGTATCATAACAGACATCTACACACCGTACATTTGTTAGGAGAGCCAGACATCATGCGATTCCAGGAATTTTCATGTTGACATTGCTAAGCCACTCACGCCCTCTCCTATTTCCTTATTAATATATACAACAAGGTCTACGTGCCTGCCTTTTTGGACAGCTGAGCAGCAAAGGTACCCAAAATAAACAAAGAATTATACCACCTCTACATGAAGAAACATCATTATTGCACACAGAAATAAGGTACATGTGAACAGAAATGGTCAATGAAACATCCCCGTTACATTGCACGCACATGCAGTCGTGTCCTGGCCCTGTAACGCCTGCCCTAACACCGGGACCTACGGCACTCCCGTGAGGAACAGACCAGCAACATCCTCTTCTGAAAGCAAGGGAGCTTGTTTTGTAACTCAGAGCTTGTCAATAAGAGAATATTGGCTTTTTTTGTTCACACTGGTGAGGGTCACATATGGAGTAATTTTGTCTTTGGTTTTTGTGTTTAATACACAAATGAAAACTTGTAAGGGGGAGGGAGAAGAGGAGGGAAGGCTCTCCCACCACTGTTGAAAACTCTCCCCACTCCCATCTTTTAATTCTCAGGAGGTGACTACAAAGCCAAAATCCACTCTAAAACAACAACCCCCCCCTCCCTACAAGTATAAAATTAAATTGAAGAAGCCCCCAGACCCTTAATGTGCTCTCACGTGTCAGGGCTGTCCCCTGCCCGGTGCGTAACAGTCCTGTACTCTAACCCTAATTTTTATGTTCCGCATTTCTTTCATGTCAGTGGATATGCAATAGGTAGTGTAAACCTCTGCAATCAACATCAACAGAAGTGAAAGAATTAGCTGTAAAATGACTTACGGAGTAGCCTCTTCCTGAAAGCGATTGAGCAGAACTCTGTGGGAGGAAACAATATGCCACAGTAAGTAATGCAAGAGATTCCGTGTAATGTAAGATAAGAATCATTCTGTGATTCCCTCCCCCAGCCCAGGATTCCTTAGGGGAAAACTTCACAACCAGAGTGCCTCAAACGATCTTCCGACATTCCGCCTGCTGCCACAGGAGTAACAGCAAAAGAGCATCTCCAGGTGAGGGCTCCGGGCTATTTCAGAAGCTGGAGCGGGGCTTCCACAGCACCTCCCAACTAAGGCACAAGCTCCTGGCGCGGGACACGTCTTCGGAGCAGCAGAGTACGCGTTTTGAGCTGTGCCTCTTCAGTAAGCAACGGCAGCTCCCAAGGAACAGCACGCGTGAGTAAGGACGCTCCTCGGAATCAGGGCTGCACAGTTTGCCTCACCGACTCCAACTTTCAATCATGTAACCATATATCCCACTTTCCATTCCCCTCTATGAATTCGTGAGCCACCAGCCTTCACTGCCGCAGCATTACCATGTGACAACTCTATCTGAAACAACAATAGCAGCAAAGCAGTAATTTATCATCTCTCAGAGCTTTAATAAGCATTCTGTCCCTTTTGAATAAGTTAAATTACATTGTTTACTCCTGCTCTTCATTTCAGCTCCTCCTGCTCCTTTCTCTGCCACATCCTTACCTCCTTCACACGCTGCCAAATTGTTTGGTTCTTTTCCTGTTCATTACGCCATCTCCAGTCACTTGGATCCCTTTCCCCTCACTACGACCCAAGACGGTCGAGCTGCTGTTTTTCGCTGGCAGTGGCTTTCTCAGAGCAGCTAAATGAATTCCACCTCTATCTCCAGCTGCTGCTATACGCCTTCTTTTCGGAAACTGAAAAGAAGCCAGGAACAGCGGTGGCATATGACACCACATGACCCAGCAAGTGCTCTGCAGGCCAATTTCCAAGTGTGATTTATAATCATGATGCCCTCGCTACGTGATTTTATTAAACAGGATTCAGAGAGTCTTAGCAGTCCCGTTTTCAAGGCTGACACTCTGGTGGGTACCAAGGCCTGAACAAAACCACCAGATTGTCGCAGGCTGACCTCGAGGACCGTTTGTCTTTCTGCAGCAGCGCCAGGAGTTATCGTGTTACTGAATCACCACAACAGCACAATACCCCCGAAGAGATTGATGCAAACCGATTGCAGGCTCCTGCGAATACGCGTAATTTTCCACCAGTAAGATAACAGTTCCTTTGTGCTACCAGTTTGCAAAGCTTTTGATCAGAAGATACCTAGACAGACGCAGAAACCTTTCCAGACCCCTGCACTCAATGGAAGACTCAATTCTCTGGGCGCTCTGCCCAGGCACACGCTGTGCCGCTGTCCTGCAACTGCCCCAGACACCAGAGAAGCCACTGGCCACCCAAGTGCCCTTGGAGAGAAGCTTCCAAAGCAAAGAGGAGACAACTGCTATGCCCTGCAGCGAAGCGAGCGTGCTGCTGGAGGACAGAGGGCTCCCCATCAACCCCCTCGCACAGGAACCGGGGTGGCAGACGGAAGGAGAGGCACGGCACAGCGCTGCCCAGGTCCTACACACGGGTCTGCAGCCAGCGCGTGACCGGGGGCCAGCCCCCAGCCCTGGCACGCAGCGCCCGCACCTCTGTCCTGCTGGAGCTCAGGAGATCTCTGTCCTGCAGGAACAGGACAGCTTTCCCAGGGGAGCCTGAGACACCAGCAACAAACCGCTGACCACGTTTCACCTTCCGCCTTTCGTGTACCACACTTCGATTTAGCCTCTGCCTCCAAACACTACAAAAAGGTAGACAGTTATTTATAAGCCTCTTCTATGTAAACTGCCCAGAAATAAAGCTACGGAATGGTGAAATGAAGGGCAGTAGCATCTATCTCTTTTTTTTTTTGTAGAAACCTATCCCTCCCTCTAAATATATTTTTTTAAAAAACCCAAACAACTCATGGAATTCAGCCTTGCATAGAAAACAGGTTAATAACAATATCCTGCCATCTACGTATGTTGACCAGCTGAACACAAGTATCTGTTGTGACACTCTGGACAGCTTGATCTGGCAGCTCACCTAAAGCGCACACAGAAATGAGGAGAGAACAAGGTACCTGCTCGGGGAGGAGGGAAGGAGAGAGGGTGGCAGCTCCCACTGCTCCCACCCCAATCAACTGACATTTAACAAAGACTGACAAGGTCTAACAAATTGGAAATAATAACGAAAAACAGAAACAAGAGGTTTCATTAGAAGCTTCCCTCTAGGGAAGCAGCCTCTCAGAGCATTTTCACTTTAACGGTTATTTTCAATCTTTGAGTCTCATGCACGTCCAAAATATTTTCCTGGGACGGAGCAGACCCTCGGACAAGAAACTCAACCGTGCTTACAACAGACCTGCTTTTCTTAGATAACTTTCAGGCATCCCAAGCTGTCCAAGAACCCCAGGAATCTGCAGACTACTGATTTAAAACCACTGAGTAGAAAACAATAAAACCAGTTGCTGAATAAAGTGTTACATCAGAAATAATTAAAACTGAATGGCAATTTACTCTGGCATTTTTCACATCTAAGAACTTCTTTCTCCCTTACAAGTTTTGCCATTAAATTTCCTGGAAATCAGGGGGGAGAAGGGTGGTGTTGTTCCCCTCCCTTGTCCCCTCAGAATTTTTATTGCATGTATAAAGTTAGTAACTAGTGAATACTTTGGATTCACCTCATAAAATCCTTTCCAACAATTAGGTTTAGTCACAGCCATGTTCCACGCTCTCCAGAGATGTTTGCATGCATTTTTCTGCACATCTAACAAACCGCTATTGCTTCCTTGGTTAGCTGGGAACACTGCGGGCTCTTTAGGAGGATCCACACCAAACTGCCACATGTAGAAACTTTAAAAGCCCCAACCAGTATCAGTTACGAGCGCCAGAGCAGTTTGCACGCAACTGTGATGGATGGTCCTAAAGAAAAAAAATCTTTGGGGGTTGATATAAACATAGCTCAATCCATATGTCTCTATATCAAGATCAAATAATGAGAAAAGTAATCAACAGTGGCTGCAAATATAAGAAATCTTAGTGGAAGTTTAACTTGGCATCTACCCAAAGTTAAGAAACCTCCTTTGACTATGAACGAGTGCTTGTCCGGCAGGAGCAGTTCCTGGGGCAAATCTTCAGCTGGAATGACTTACAGAGGCTCTTACCTACAGGACAGGAGCACTTACGTGGAGGGCTGTCATGAAATCCTTCTTCTTAGAACAGTCTATTTGCTATTTTGGTCTATTTGCTCCTTGCCTGGAAGCGTCTCAAGCAGCAGGGTACGGTGGTGACCGCGGTACCCAGCCAGCCACATTCCCGTTACTGCTGCACCCACCGGTACCTTCGGTTCACCAGGACCAAAACCCAAACCAGCCCTGAGGGCTTCAGCCCGGGCACCCACGGCGGCTCAGTTTTGGCCTTCAGCACCGCCCGAAGAAATCATCGGCGCCGGGAAAGATGCAGCCAAAGACGCAATTCAAGGACAGGGGACTGTGACCCCTCCCCTGGCCAACTCCGCAGCCAGCCGCAGGAATTGCCGCCATGTCACCCCTTCCCCAAAGCCTTCACAGCTGCAAAACCCAACGCTGCAGAAGACGTGGGAGACGGGGAGTTGGGGAGATGGCCCAGAGCAGGCAGGGCCAGCGGGCACGGTCTGCCAGCTCTCTGGCGAAGCTGCTGCGGCAGCCGCAGCCATGCCGAGCTCTCCGGCGCCGGTCCCTCGGCCGCAGCTGCCCCGGGAAGCGTCCCGAGCAGAGCCCGGGCAGCGCAGAGGGTCTCTCTGCCTGCCTTGAGCACCGGCTTTTGTGCCTCTCTCGCCCCTCTCAGCGCCGTCCGGAATGCCCTGGGTTTCTAAGGGAGGCTGTTAGTAGTTAGGGGCAAAATGAGTGTGGTCTGCGCATTTTACGACGCGTAAGTGGAACTACAGTGCTAGATGGCATTTGTGCATAAAGATAAATGGCTTATAATATTTTGCAGATGATGTGCTCTTTTACAACTCAAGATTTTTGGTTCCTTTTAAGCCCAAGGTTAAAAACAAAACCAGACAGCACAGACAAGACATTTCAGTTATGTCACAGAGTGAATTATTTCTGCCCTGGGATAGCTCTCATGTTAATTACACTGGATATAAAAAAAATACACCTTTCTGGCAGCAAAGACGAAATTCTTACTGTTGAAAGACTCTGCTATTCCCCCACCAATGTCCTTGAGAATTTGAGTTACACTGCAATCTGCAATTGTATTTAAAAGATTCCTTCCTTCATTCCTGATAAACAGTGTGATAGCAATTTAGAAAAGAAAATTATGACAAAATCTCACCAATAATCTTTGGCAGGTTTTCCAAGACTGTCTATTAATTGACAGGAAAAGTTATTTCCCTTGTATAAATAAAAGCATGGCCTTCCACTGTTCTCACAATGCAAAAGAACTCAAGACGCGCTCTCTTCAGCTTCTTAAAGCCACTGGATTTTAGTTACTGAATTAGAAAGACGGTAGGAAGAGTTTTAAAATCCAGCAAGAATTAAGGTAACAGGACACCACACGCCAATTCCCCACTCTCAGTGGGTCAGGCAGGTCTCAACTTGGATCTTTTCTATTCTCGATATATGAACTAACTATAAGGGGATTAGATAAAAGCAGGTGATGGCAGCATGACCGTAAAATTAGCTCTTGGTTTTGCTATTTGCTACCCCCCTCTTTGGCTAAAAGACATAAATTAACATATTCCAGAAATGTCAAGAGTTCATTCCAGCTTTTCTGAAATGTGTCACTTTTGTTGGCTGAAACCAAAGGTCTATCAGGTACCTCTAGGATCAGCTCTCCAAACAGCCGTTTGGGGCAAACAGTTATTCCTATGTGGGCAAAGGACAGTCCTCAAAAAGAGCCTCCTGGCACTATTACTAATGTCACCTCCACGGTAGCGTGGAAACGGGGGCAGACAAAGACTTCGGCATGCCCAGCGCCACCCAAGGCGTCCCCAGCAGAGGAGGGAACTGTGGGCACTTCCCATTTCGTGCCTGATCCTGCGTTGCTGAACCACAGGCTCAAACTTACCGTACGGCCCAATGCCGCAAGCCTGATTGGGTTGATTAGCACCCAGCAAGGTTAATAATACAGAGAGAACTAATTATTAATTATGTTTGATAGCATTTGTTGAGGATGAAAACTCACCTCAGCTATACCCGTCTTGCACCATTTCTTGGTTACCCCAATTCTGCAGTCAGAGAGGACTGAGGCACAAGGAAGCATGTGTGTTTACCCGTCCCCTGGTCAGTTATGGAACATTTATCAACACAATATTGCTTTAGCTTTGAATACTGGAAAAACTTAGTATTTCCTTTCCAAGCAAGCCCTCTACAAAACTCAACTGTCTTGGGATGAGAGGGGTAAGCAGGGAACAGGGCAAAAAGGGCCAAGGGTGGAAGATATCCCAGACCTTAACACAGAGTCTCTTAACGCAACTCATTTCCATAGTCACACTCCTGTGTTAATACAATGAGTTCAATTGACTTGGCAAAGGTCACGGAGTGCATCTGATGTTCACTTAGATTAGAACCCAGGACCTGACGAGATAACCACAATACATGATGAACGATTATGGATGTCATGCAAAATTTGAACGTGTTCCTTCTTTAATTCACTTCTTCTATTATGTTGGATAAACAAAGGGGGTTATGCTTGGAAATACTGCAAAATCAGTTCAGTAAGATATCAAACTACATGAGGTCTAAACATCTGTAACTGGCTTGATAAGCCGCAGAACAGCTCCCAACCAAGACCTTAGACACCCACAGCTGACGGCCAGACAGCTGAAGGAAAGACGGGTGCTGACCAGGAAGACCAAACTGCATGCGGTGAGCCAGGAATACTGTGAAAAGACCTCACCTTTCCAAACCACAGAGAACACACGAGTGCTGCTCCCATTCAAACCATCACCCCTCATCCAACTTCACAAAACTCTTCCAGACTGTCTTTCTTCCCAGCTATGCTCCACCACCTGAAGCTTCCTGCAAGTCATTACAACTGTGCTCGTAATTGCTGCTGCTGCAGTTTTCGTGCAAGCATTCAGGACTTTGAGGGACACAAAGATAACAGTAGATAGTACGTTGAAGGGACATGAATTTTGCCTCCAGAAGAATGTGACTTGAAAGGTTTCATAACCCTTGCATGTACGTTCAAGCCACTTTCCCAAGACTCATGGTTTGAGGAGGTGGTCTTAAAACTATCCTGTTGCTACCTCTGTTTCGCTCAGCTCTGTGACGCTCTTACCGCACTCTTCAACCCGGGGATCAGATTCCAGCGTGTTATACATGGCAAACAGACGGCATGTGCCACAAAGAGTCTGTAGTCTACACGCTGCTATCCCAGGCCTTCCAAAAAACTCCTTCCACACAGCTAGTAACATCTCTGACTACCGCACTGACATGCCAGTATCTGCTGTCCCACCGCCACCCTGCCCGGAGCCAAGACCAGGCGTCCCACATGTGCCAAAGTTTGCCAAGTGGATAAATACGGACCTGTGGTGCGACTGCGGTCCCATTCGCACTTCAGAGGCTCATTTGCTCACGCTTCTGGCAAGGTACTTCAGCCCGAGGCACACGTACCGGACCGGCAGCTTTGTGTCCCGCTGCTGCTTTAATCCCTTTGCCCCAGGAGGGGAAGCGTGGTACAGAAAGTAGGAGGGAAGGGGGAGATAGTGCCTGTGATGGCACACAAAGAAAACCAGATCACAGCGAACTGTTTGAATTAGAAATCACAGAAGTTATTTTGTATTCATCTACCAGCGAGAGAATTTTATATCTAGTCTATACAATATGCTAAACGCTTATCAAAGAACATTTAGAGAGAGGCAAAGCCCTGCATTTCCTAAAAGACTGCTTTTCGTTTATTATGTTTAGAGAAAAACAAGCAAACATACGAGGATAGGATGATGGAAAATTAGAAAAGATAGCCTGGGGGATGGGGGATGAGAGGAAGAAGCTCTGAACAACTTAGTAGCAGCGCTTGCTGGTTTTATGCAGAGCTGAAGTGAATCCCTTGAAAAGGAGAGTTTTGACTCTTAAGTGGCCAGCACCTCTTGCAACATATTTCCTAATCAGTGAGTATTTATGGTCGATATTTTATATTTCCAATTTCCCCCTAAGGGCTCGTGAGAAAGCAGCACACCTGCCAACCTTTTCAGCTGGGCCAATAATTGCCAATTTGCTCTTTGCCTTAGTATATCACTCAATTTAGCCCTGGCTGTGCCCTGCATACATCCTCATTCATCTCCGTGCCCCCATGACAATTAGAGTGTTAGCTTCGGCTAACTAGGGCAACTATTCTACTAGGGTTGGAAGACAATTATTAGTCTATTTTCCCATCTTGTGGCAACAAAATTGAGAATCCATGACAATTACATTCAGCAATTCTGCACTCTGCCGCCTGCTCCCCCTCCTTGCCCCCACCTTCCGAATATTTCAAATTATCACAGCTCTACTACCACATTCAAATTTTCCATGTTCACAGGGAGTGAGGCTTCTATTTAAATGATAATGAGGGACGATCCATTCAATTTAGTGAGGGAGAAAATCCATTAAAAAGCAGGCAGTTCTTAAGCTGATGGGTCAAGGAAAAGATAAAACCCTTTTTTTAAAGCCATTATACAAGGCTCTGTGTGGATTTTTGGACTGTTGAGGACATCAGAAAAGATTAGGACAATTATGGAACACGGGGAAAAACCAAAACAAAATGCTCAAGCCTTCCACTTTTACTTGGGTCAACACAACAAAATAGCAATATGGCTTATCTGGCTCTTAATTCTCTGGCAACTTCCAATTACCTCACTGTGAAAGACAGCAGAGGAAAATCCCATTTTGGGAAAAGGCTGTTGACTTGGTGTTGGTTGTAGAAGACCCGGGAGTACATGTGTAATTGGGATGTCAGCTTTGTAGTAGATTTTAAGGGAATTTTACATCAACAGTGGGAACATAAGCAAGTGGTGAATTCCCATCCCCTCTCCCACACCACAGCACCCCTCCGCTGTGCAAACCTGGGCTAAAACTTCTCGGCTTTTCTGCTCCGAAGTTTCATCATCCCAAGGAAGAGACCAGCCTCAACAAATCAACCCTCTGCAGCCAGAGATGATTTCACTAGATCATAATAAGCATTTTTTTCCCCAATGACCCATAATAAATGGCACTCCGTGTAATGTCTGGAAAGATGTACTATACAAGACAGACAATTGCTGTCTGACGTTGTAGCACTTTCTCCCCACACAAGTTCCACTGTGGCTCTGGGTTTTGTTGTGGACAGACCGATGGGGGTGTGGGGGGGGTGGGGGTGGGGTGTGTGTGTCAGACACGATCAATCACTGGCTTCAGTTTTCTTTAGTTTGCAATTATTTCACAACAGACCAGGCCACCTCTTGACTTCATGGTCCATTAGAGACTAATGACATGCATTAATGTAAATAAAGAACAACTTGCTGGCATCCCATTGAACAAGTCACCTCAAGAAACAAATCACCCAGAGGAGCTAAGCTGTTCATAATAGCGCCGTCTAAATGGAGCCCGACAATGGAGCCGGAGGGAGGCTCCGGCGCTCCTAAGGTGGCAGCGCCGCACGCCCCAGCCAACGCTTCCATCCCCCCATTTCCCACCACACCTGCTGAGCGCCGCCGCGCCGCCGCCAAACCTGCCGCCTCATTTGCTCCATTGTTCACCCAAGGTAATGGGGAAAGAGATGGGAGGGAAAGGCAGCGTGACAAACAGACCTGAAGGCCAAGTGCACGGAGGAACAGCAGGAGAGCCGCTGGGGAGAGCGAGGAGCAGCCCAGGTGCCTCCTGCCACCCCAGCGCCCCCGCTGGCACCCGCGAAGAAAAACCGTCCCCGCCTTCCCTTTACGTCCCTACTGCCCTTGGCTTTTTAATCCTCGGTGCCGCACGCCCGGGGCTGCATCGCTCCAGCCGCACACCGGCTACTTCCACAGCGCGCTGGGAAACACGGCTTCAGAGCTGCACCGGGAGCAGGCACGGCCGGGCAGAAGATCCTGCGGGAATCGACACTCAGCAGCGCGGCACCCTCTTCGCTCCCCTTCGCCGCTCCCTCTCTCCGGAAAGAAAAAGTCTGCCGCCTTATTCCTCCGCACGCAAATAGGGAGAAACATCCAATTGCACCCGCGGGACTTTCTAAGACTTTTTGACAGTCACTAAATAGACTACAGAACATTTGCTAGTACGCAAGGAAGCGCTGTACGTAATTAAAGCTAAATTGCACTCGTCCAATAACGAATGGAGAGCATTCGGTGATTCGTGAACCTTACTTTTCAAACTGTTTAATTACTAATTTGAAAAATTCTCATTTGCAACGGGTCGCCAGGTCACGAGAGCAGCTCCAGCAAAGCTCTGAAGTGTGCCCCGGCCTTCAGGCACTACCCAAACGGTCCCGGTGACTAAAAAAGCACGGAGTGCCTGTCTCCCACTGAATTTCACTGGCTGCTGAACTGGCTTTGAAGATTTTGCAGGAATTAGGCAGTCGGACTCAATTCCTGCAGGCTCAGCCTGCAACTTTGGGGGCAAAGGGAAAGGAGGAGAAGAACTGGAAGTGCATCGGCTTAACAAGGGAAGTCTCCAAGAGCACTTAACGCTTTGACCTACGCTAATCGCGTCGTCTGAATACATTATTCCTCTGCCGCGGCCCCACGTCGTGGTACAGCAACGCTCCCAGGCGCCCCTGCTCACTACCTGCCAGCAGTGGCCACGGGGAGGGGAAGCAGAGCATCGCAGAAATATACGTATAGATAAAATTACGACCGTTATTGACTAGTAACACAGTCAAAGACGCCCCCCACAGCAAGGGGATTTGTCCAAAGGGCCCCCCCCTCGCCGACTTTCCCCACCGCGGCGCGTGGGTTCGCAGTCCTGGAAGCAGATATAACAGGACACGTTATTTTTCTCTTCCTCCCACTGCGTCGGCTGTTTACAGCGCCCCATTCACACTCCAAACATGTAGAGAGAATTTTCCCCCGTCACATTTCCCTGTCAGAGCTGTCAAGCTGAATCCCGCTTTAATCTGCCAAAAGCACTTTTCTGCTGACATTTTTAATAAATACTTTCAGCTTTTAAACACATTTGTGGGAGCCATTTTTTCCCCTTTTTCTCCCTTCTCCTCCTGTAGAATGGGCTCTGAAAGCCTTAATAGCAAATACATTACACTTATCAAAGGCTTCCCCCCCCCCTTCCTTTTGCATCCTGAAGCGGAGGTAGTGTTTTCAATTTTAAAGCTAAATTAACTGTCCAATTGAATTTAGCTGGTGTGAGCCGTTTTCTGTGACAGGTTTTAGTTATGAAGCATATTTTACATTAATAGAACTCAACATGAAAACCACTCGCTCTGGGATTTCTGTGGCTTGCCATTGAAATGGCAAATTTAATATTTCAGACATGCTCGTGCCAGCGTTTGATTATTGTTCTTCATTTAAATCTCTCCTAACGGGAAAGGTCCTAATTAGTAAAAAATCATGTTTTAATGAAGGCGAAATGCTAATTGCTAACACAAAAAGCCTTCATATAAAATTATCCCAGCACTGCCATTGATTTCTCGGTTACTCAAAAGCCCATTTGTGTGTTTACACACTAAGGCACCGTTTGCTTTTGTTTTATCATAACATTTCACTCAGCGTACCATCGAATTTCCTGAGAGAAAGACAGCTTTCCCCCAAAAACCTTTCGTATGGTGGAGGCAGGAAGCATAAAATTAGATGCACTGACTTTGCACCCAAACTACACGATTACGTGCGGTAGCGAAACCCAAAGATACTGCAAAAAGCTTTTTAACACAACTTCTTTGGGAAAACAAACCAAAACATCAAGCCATTTTTCCCCGAGGAATAACAATTCCATTTTCTTTTCCCATCTCTGATCTTTCGCTTATCATATTATTTGCACCATGATTATAGTGTTTGCGAGGCAGCTCAACCACTTATGCCATAACACTCAATCATGATATAAAAAAAAGTTATTACACAGTGACCTCTGGATGCCAACATTTGTTCAGCAAGATTTATGAAAAGCCATGTCAGCAGTGGGAATTGCTGCAATGAAGCGATGCTTTCTCCTGAATGGTACTTACATCACTGAGACGGTCCCTCGAGCTGCTCCGCTGAGAGCTTGTGGCCTCCCTGATGCTGTCTTCCTCGCTATTTCTGCCACTTCTGCTTGTAGGGACCTTCATCTAGAGGGAGAAGAAGGAGGGGGAAAAAGGAGATTTTCAAGCACTGCTCTGCCACCTGTTCCCGAGGTCGCCGCCGGCGGTTTAGTCTCGCTCCTCGCCCGCAGCGCCGCAGGGAGGACGCTTGTCAACGCACGGGGCTGCTCCGAAGTCGTGCTTGGCCGCCTGTCCCCGCGCTGCCTGCGCTGACGTGTGAGGGACGGGATGCTTTGACCACCCCCGGGAGCCAAAGTCCTCGGGCCTGACGCGAGAGGGACGCGGGCAGACAAACCCCTTCCCCCTTTGCTTCCAGCAAACCTCAGCCGTGGCGCTGGCGGGTCGGCACCGCCGCTCGCTGCCGGGCCACCGCCGGCCACACAGCCAGGTCTCCGACTCCGACGCCGGAGACGTTCCTCGGGGCCAGCCCCGGTGGCCGCACTGGGGGGTTGGTACCAGCATGGCGGTCAGGTGCCCAAATACCATGAAACGACTTGTTTGAGACAAAACTGGCAGTCGAGCACGATTAACCCTTCTGCAGCCAGGGCCAGTTCTCTGAGCACTGCCTCATCCCGCTCCCCTCACTTCAAGCTGTGCCTGTGTCAGCGCGTAACTGCGGCACCAGCGTTCGAAACCGCAGCAACTTCCCGCTTACATCTGCACGGAGCGTTACAGGGGGAGGAGAGGGATAGGACAGATATGTCATTCACAGCTTCATTCCTGGGCTCATTTACTAACAAATTATTCTGCTAATTCCCTTGTGAAATATTGGGTGGAAAGAAGTGTTTAATTTATTAATAGGTTCTATTCATATCAGTTTGGTTCCATTTAAATTACACTATTTAAAATGTCGGCTTGTACAAATTGGTGCTTCCAACGGCAATAAAATCCCCTTGTTTCTTTCTGTCCTATTTCATTGCAGGCTCGGTAGCCAGCAGGGTTTGCTCTCGAGGCTCTGACACAGCCGCAGCGTGTTCAAACAGCACGAGGCACCGCGCTCGGCGGGCGCACGCCTATCACTGCGCTCCCACCGACATTTGACACGGCGGCCAGTTAAGCGTCCCACGGTCTATTAATATTTCAATACAATATTCAAGATACTATGCGCAGAATGAGCTCCAGTACTCAGCCAGTCTGGAGTGCAGAGGTCTGTATAGGCTTGTACGGAAGAATACAGAGGGAGTACCACGCTCATTTCTGGCGAAAGTCCTTACAATGCATGTCCTTTTGCCACCTTACGCCTCATCAATACACTTTCCTCCTCAGGATAAGACTTTTCAACTTGGCCACATCAAAGCATGAGAAATACAAATTTGCTCGTGGCCACCTCCTCGCACAACCACCGCTCTCAGCATCAGTGTCCCGTCTCATCCATCGTAAACCACCTTCCCGACACGTTGCCCACCTGCACACTTTTCTCAGGATGCGTTTTTCAGCTCTGCTCCTACATCAAAATGTTCAAACAACAGAGGAACAACAGGTAATCCCTGCTGGGATCTGCTAGAAGCATTTCCAACCAACAGGGAACCTGCACGCGCAGCCACCAGCCGCAGGTATGACCCACTTGAAATTCATCATGTTGAATCCACACTGTTTCCTTAATAAAAAGGCCAACAGCATCAAGCACAGAAATCTAAGTGTACTACATCACTACCGCGGCCATTATCCATCAAATCTTTAATCCCACATATAATTAAGTAAATTTGATACAATATTTTTTTTCTAAATACATAAAATGATTATCATTCATTTATTTTATTCTTTTTAGGTCTTTATAAACCAACTATGCTTTTCAGCTATCCCATTGTCCTGCCTAGGATTGATGCCAAAGCTGACAGGACAAATGGTAATACCCCATTAATTACAGCCTTTTGCAAACGCTGACACACCAGCTTTCCTCCTTCATCTGGGTCTTCCTACACTTACTCAAACCCCAACTCTACTGGTTCCCAGTCACCAGCCAGCTCTTCTGAAACTCTTGGATGTAAAGTATCCGACCTGCCAGTTTTGAAGTTTCCAGGCACAGCAGGTGCTTTGTTTCTCCCCAAAATAGGAACCACTTAACCAGACAGAATTACAATTTCACTGAACGCAGTCCAGAAATACCCACTGAATTCCGTGGCTTTCTGATTTCTGATCCATAATCCTACCGCTCCCACCTAGGAACACATCAAAGCCTATCAAAATTATCACACTTTTGATCTAAAGAACTCCTAGACAGCTGCAAATTAAAGGAAAAATAAATTATGCCATTCCAAATCCTTTCACCTTCCCAAGCGCAAACGTTCACCTGAACCGATTCAAAAGGACTAAACCAGCAGCTGTTTAAAGTTAGCACCGACTCCCCCAACCTGTTACCAGACTCCAACCTTTTGCTGTTTTTCTTGAGTTACAGTCAGCTCCCAACACCACCTGTTTCCTTTCTCCAAATTTCATTAAAGGAAAACTACACCTACACCCACGGTAACAAATTGAGACAATTTGACCTGACAAGGTCTTGCACGGGCAAGCAAATTAGAAGCATCACTGCTGCCATTAACCTTTCCAAGTAAATATCAATTATTAAACTTGCTGCACTACCTCCGTCCCCAGTTTGCTGCTGTGAATTAAGAGGGTCATCAGCCTTTTTGACAGATCTTGTTCATTTACACCTGCTGCCTGCCAGCAGGGGAGCCCGCACACCCGCAGCCCGAGCGCTGAGCCAAGCTGCCTTAATTCATCAGTAATTACCCTAATGAGCCACATGCAGGACCCAACTAGGAGGACAAGTTGTTCTGCTAAATGGATGCATTGGTTCCACGGGCACTCTCTGCGGACCTGGGTATTAGCAAACTGGTCCAAAGCCTCTTTCCCAAAGTTGCTTCTGGCTCGGCTGCTTCATTTCTAGTGATTTTCTCTGAGTGTTTTTGCTTGAGTTGAAGAAATTCCTCCTGACCATGTTCCCTGACTGAGCTTTACTATAAAACCTAGTATTCCTCTTCCTTTGAAAAGGTTATGACTTTTTTAGAGTCCGCAAAGGCTCTGTGGGCGAGGGGGGCTCCCAGCCCGGGGACCTCATGGCCGCCTTGGCACGGCGCAGACCCCAACGAGCAACTCCCCAAACTCACACGCAGAACACACCACGTCCCGTCGTGCACCGCACTGCCAGGGACCGACACGGGCACTAGAGCCACACCAGCCACTGCTCAGTACCCGAGGCAGAGGAACCCAGCCCGTCTGAACCAGGCTCGGGAAGGGGAGGGCTGTCTGGGAGAAGCTGCGTTCCTCAGGGATAAAGCTGCCAACTGCCATTGGAGAGAAGCGTTACCGTCGCTCTCAAGCAGCGTTTTGGAAGGCCTCCCCTCTCCAGCTTGTTGACTTTCCCTCTCTGAAGTGCCCACCCAGCCCGCTGCTATTTTCCGCGGTGACGGCAGCGCCGGCTCCTCTCCAGCCCTGCCAGAAGGCATTTTCCACTCGGCGTAGCAGAGCCGAAACAGAAGCTCAGGAAACAGCAGGTAGAAGCATATGTGGGCCAAATTTGAGTACGTCTGATCGCCTTGCCTTTAGGTCTGCTCAAAATATTATAGGAGTCATCCGAGAAGCAAAAAGTCTCAAGATAACCCCGATGCCCAAAGCTCAGGAAGAGTCTGGGCAGGAGCCTCGGCTCCTGAGCTTGGGGGTGGGCAGGAACCGCTTCTGGAAGGTAGGCTGACTCCTGTGTCACGTCAGGACAGCTGAGCTGCCACAAAATAAAAAGGCACAAGGGGACTGCTGAAGTTATTTTGGTAATTTATCTCTTCCAAAGGCTAAGTCCTGTCCTCATCCAAATCCTAAGCCAGCAAGACGCTCGTGTCAGTATTTATTCACTGAAACATTAAATAGGTGGCAAAGTTTCATTCAAGCAGAGCCTATTTCATCACTGAAGTTAACAGAATTCTCCAAAAGCATTAATTAAACCCAAGGCTGCTTAAAAACCAGACCAGCGCAGCCTCCCGCAAGACCAGTAACGCACCCGACAACACCAGGCAGCGCCGGGGAAAGCCGACGTGGGCGATGCCGGCGATCCGCGATGGCTGCGGTTCCCTCTGTACCGGGCACTGCAGATCCGTGCGTGAGAACGTGAAGGAGACCGTTCCCGGCTCCGCGGGCGCGGGCCAGTGCTGCTGATGGGGCTGGCTCGGCAGGGCACGGCGGGGAGCAAGGCACTGCAGGTTTGTGGGGCCAGGACGCGTTCGCGTGCTGCAGGTGCTCGCCGACAGTCCCGAGCCACGTTCGGAGCCAAGAATTATGAACCTTGCGCGGTTGGACATCATGTAGCATGATTAAATATCATAACTCATTCCGGTAATAACTCCAGCTCTCATTAAAGTCCAGTTCTGCCATCCCGAACTGCTGCTGCCTTTTCATCTCCCCCATCCAACCTCCCCCTCCCTATTTCTGCTTACGAGGCAGGGGTGGGGGAATTATGAATGGGCAGAACGGGTCTTGCTTCCCTGAAAGGGCTTTTTCATTACCACCACGCTGGCTCTCAGCCCCTGCTTTTTAATCATAATAGATCAGCCTGCTCTCCATTTACTTAAGCTTTTCCGATGTCAGAGGAAAGCACATTTTTATTTGGCACACCTATTTTCAAATCACGGGCACGCTGCCCCTGCTCATTATTAATAAATACACTTCGATTTATCACAAGCTCCGTTTGAGTGCCACGGGGAGCCCGGGGCAAAAGGAGACAAATTCTTTTCTTAAGTTGTTCTGAAAGGTGCTGGGCTTCCCGACCCTCACCCCCATTAACCCAGCACAGCTAGTGCGCTCCTACTGGGAGCTCCACGGCTTGCGCAGCGGCAAACTCGGACTGATCTTGTGCCATCTCAATATATTTGTTCATTATCTTGCGCACACACAGAAGCATTTGGAAATGTACTCGGGGCACAGGCCAAATTGAATCATCTGCCTTCATTTTCCACACGATCTGAAGCTACAGCTGCTACAACAGGCTGTGGGATTTTTATTTTCCTTCCTTAACAGGTTTTTTTTCTTGCTCTTAAAGTCACAGCAGTCTGCTTTTAAACCCCTCGCTGCCGCTTGGGTTTGTGTCTGCTTTCTACAAAACGGGTCCTGCAGACACACACGGTGGGAAAAGAAATTCCCAACAACCTCCCTCCGCGCCGTTCTGAAGGCAAGACGGAAAGCAGCGTCCTCGGGGAGAGACATAATTAAAATATTCATCTCGGAGGCGCCTGTTCTGGTGGCTCGGATGGGTCTATTAACCCACCAATCCTCTCACCTCCGCCAGTGGACAGGCACCGGCACCCACCGACTCTGCGCTACACTTGGGGACAGGGAACGATCCCATGAAAACAAAGCAGCCCTTCCAGGTCAGAGGGGCAAAGAGCTCCCCGCAGCACGGAGCCAAGGTCTATCCTTTCAGGAACACGTTAACTTCTCGAGAAAAACACGTTTAATTCCTTTTTAGAGTTCTGGAAGATCAACTTTCATTTGAGTTGAGAGAAAGGACAGACCAAACACAACCTTCAGATTTAGGATTTCCCTGACTTCGTGGCAAGTCTACGTTGGCAGAAGCTACTTGGCGATAAGAAGGTGCAGCTGAGAGGCGTCCAAGTCCCAGAGTTTAGGTCCAAGCTTCCAGGTCACCAGAGAGAGGGATGATCCACCTATCACACTCATCCATCTCAAGTAATGCCGCTGAACGCCACTTTACCTCTCATCAGTGTGTAACGACTTTATCATCTCCTCTGCCAAAGGACCCTTTTTTGACTGTTTCTATAGGGTCAAACTAAGGAAGAAAAATTTCCTGCAGATA
Organism: Chionis minor; assembly: GCA_013398295.1. Lineage (NCBI taxonomy): Eukaryota > Metazoa > Chordata > Aves > Charadriiformes > Chionidae > Chionis > Chionis minor. The sequence continues at coordinate 1,124,876 of VZSF01003044.1, forward strand.
ACATGCCATACTGATGAAGATTATGATTCCCCACAGCTACAAGAATTAGGCATAACTCTTCCAAAAGCTTATCAAAACTAATTGTGTGGCCTGTCCCATTCCCAACAAACATGAAAATGATGCTTAAACAGTATTTTGGGACGCCTTTTTTGCTAACATATGCTTGCATTTTATTACCAGCTCCCAGGTAAGTTGGTGTTTCTCTTGGTAGGCTACAGCAGGAGCAGCTTTCTGCAGCAGGAGACAGTAAACTGCCTTAATAAATACAAATGGACAATTTAATTAAAATATATTGGAGACTTGGAAAAAGTACTATTTGTGGACGAAACAGTCTGTTAAGGGATTGCACTCAAGACTAGTTCAGTGTATTTTAAGCAGGCAACAATAAGTGGCAGTGAAACATACTGCGCAGCGCTCTACCCCAATGATTAAAGAGCACACTGAAATTATAAACGTCTGTTTTCCAGAAGAGGCGGGGGGGAAAAAGTCACCCAGTTGCCTCTGGTTTTAATGCTTGAAACAAAACAAACCATTTGGCTTTAAAAATGTACTTCTTTAAACCTGAAAAGACCCATGTATCAAAACAAGGTGGAATCAGCTAAACACATTACTTCTGACTTGTTTCCTTGAAAATCCAGCCTTAATGCATTCTAACAAAATTTATCTATCCCAAGCATACCTCATAATGAGATCAACTGGGAAAAATATCAGGCTTGTTTGTATATTTTATACTTGCTCTAACTTGGCAGTTTGGAGATTATGTATTCCCCAGGTCCCTCCTTAAATCGTTTCACACGCTGCAATTTGATTTTCTTTGCTTGCCCTTTTCCACAATTTTTTTGATACATTTTATTGAGTTCTGGCTCAGAGGAAAACGTTCCCTTTGAATTAAGGGTGCAATCATTTTTTTTCCTCTAAATAAGGACATATGGTGTAGAAAGCAATGTTATGGTCTGAGGATTTTATGATTGAAGTAGGACGCATTTTAAAAAATGACAGTAGCATCAGGTTAGATTAGAGTAGATTTTCTAATTGGGTGGTGCTGCTGTGGCTGTTGAGATCGGCTATCTTAGCTGTAGCTCATTTTAAATATGACATGTCCACTTTTACTTACTGTGATGAAGAGGAAAACAGCAGCCGTGCTAAATTACAATACAGAAGGAAATTAAGTCTTTTTTTAAAAAAAAATAAAACCAACAAACCACACTCATTCAGAAAGTTGCACGGTTTTTAGAAGCTTAGAATTTATACATTTGACTGGTATGCAGACTTCTGGTTTCTAATCCTGGCTTACCTGTTTCCTCTGGATAAGTTACTTAACCTGTACTGCAGTTTTGCAATCTGTAACATGCTGGTTAATTTTTACCTCTCTCTGGGACGCAGAGAAGCAGAATTAATGTTAGCACAGGATTTCTGTGCTTAGAAGCTGTCAGAGTTGGCTGCTACAGGAAGGCCAGTACAACAACTTACTGTAATAAAAAGTAGTATTAGTGAAAAATCAAAATGCAGGCTACTGTTGAGTTTCTTGGCTACTTGAGTAATGTTAATTACTCATTAATAATCTAACTTTTAATCTTAAATCTCGCAACTAGTTGTGAGGGTCATCTTACGTCTTTAAAAACAATGAGACCCACGTTCCCTGGGTGCGGTCCATCGCCCTTGCAGTTTTTGGAGGAGCTGCTGAACGATGCTCCGATGAGACAGAGCAACGTCCTGCAGTGAGCTCAGCGTTGGCTCTTGGAGAGACACGTCTCCAGCTCCGGTCTCGCAGCTCCGGCCTCCCGTCGGCAGCGCCAGCGATGCCAAGCGCGTCTTGGGCTCGGTGACAGCGGTGCCCAGCGGCCCGCGGCTTTCTGCGGTGCCCATGGCTGAACGCTGCCCGGCTTGTTTCGCCTTTCCAAATACCTGACTAGAGAGAAACTACGTTTGACCTCACGATTTTTGAGCGCTGTGGCCAAAAGAGCGGGCCAGTGCCAGCGGGGGCTGGACAAACCTTTTTCACCAGTGCCCGGCGCAGAGAGGCCGCAAGAGGCATCGGGGACCGACCTGCTGGAGCCGCCGCGAGCACTTGTCACAGCTCCTCGGCTGGCAGGTGGCCTCGGCTGCGGAGCAGCGCCGGCACCGCTGCCCCGCCGCGGCTCACCGCGACGCGAGAACTAATGCTTATTTTGGAAAAGAGCTGGTGCTTAAGCAGGCAAAACCGCTCGGTTTTACAGCTGCCATCAGGCCCGCGTAGCAAACTGCACTCGGCGTGCCCCCAGCCGCACTTGGCAGATGGCAGCAGACAGCTGGGAAAATCTGGGTTTGACAGACGTCGGTGATAAACTGTGGCAGTGGGGACCCGCTTAGGTTACAGCCAGCTCGCGTGTGTGCGGCAGTGTGACGGTGATGGGTGAAGGGTGAACAGCATTCCTGACCCGTTTAGCTGAAACCTGCCTTCCGCAGCGGGCAGCAGAGGCACCTACGGGCGCCGGGGGCTGTGGGGGGAGGCAGGCGGTGGTACTGGCGTAACGCACCATTCTGAGATCCGTGGGCTACAGCACAAAACCAGCACAGCACATCGCACACCAGTGCGCGCCACACGCCGTCATTGAGCAGGTCCTGCTGCGAAGGCGGGCTACAAGCCCGAGAAAAAAAGCCAGGATTCCCCGCGCTCCCTCAGCGCAGAAGACCCTGAGAAATCAAATGAACTTATGGGGGCACCTCAGTCTGTGTTTCTAAATAAGTGAAGGCACCTGCATGCACAAAAATGAAAAGACGCACGCTCCTTGAAGAGAAGCAGCCTGGAGGTGACAATGAAACCATAGCTGGGGAAGGGACAGGCGTAATCACCATCAACAAAAAGGCGGCACCTAATAATTACTGCACCAGCTGTAATGCTCGGCCAGAATCAGATGCCCTCCCTACACTTCAATTTAGCGCCAGGTCTAAAGGAATAGCATCCAATAAATACTCCACGAGAGCACCGAAAGCCTCTGAGCAAGTTACTAAATAAGATTTGTAGCTTCAAGTTTCACATTAAGGTGATTCGGATCTGTGATTCTCAGTTATAAAATGCCATCCAATACGCATCAAATGAGAAGTTGATTTTGCACATTTTTTGGGTGACGGGAAGGAAATGGATACGCTAAAGCCCAGCTCAGGACTCTTAGAACAGACGCATCAAGTGTTACCAACGCCAGTGCAGCTGACCGTATCGAAAGGATCACCGTGAGGGAAGTAACCCGGAGGAGGACGGAGCTGTGATTGACTAAGCATCCATTTAGCGAGGAGAGAGCTGTGTTCAGCTGGAGCCAACGGACCAAATGAGGCTGAGTTTACACAATGCTTTTAAACACCATGTAGGAAGCAATCAGAATTGACAGCTTCAACGTTGCTGCCATCTATGCATACAGATACCATCTATTAAAGGCTAATATCAACAGCTGCGATGTGCAAAGCAAAAGCAGATTTAATATACATATTAAATTGTCCAAAGCTGCAGGAGACGTTTCAAAATGCATTAGGAAATTCAACCAAGAAAAATCTCTCTGTATACTACGGTATTTCTCTTCTAGTAATACTACCCACCAAAAGCAAGGGTTTTGAATTGAAGACAAAAGGTGATTGTCTTCAATCAAAAGTGATTTTAGTAAGAGAAGATCTGAAAAAGCAAAGTAAACACATTACTAATGATGTCAGATAGGCAAAACAGTCACTGCAGTTCTGCTTTGTCCTTGGGAAGAACACAGACCCATTCCTCAAGTCTTCTGATAACAAAAGGAAGGTATTAGACAACATTTGCTAAGAACAAAGTCCGGACCTGTTGCACAAGCCCTAGAATGGGAGATGACGTGCACACAGACATGTCAATACATCTTGGAATAACCACTGAGAAAACTGGAAAAAGACAAGTATTGGAGAAATATTTCAAAGCAACAACCAGGACTGGCTGGGCAGCGACAGGCACACTGCTGTGATACCAGGCTTGAACAGAAGAAGAAGAAAAAAACCCCAATACTGGATTCATTTGGCTGCATAAAACTATTTCCATCAAAAAGGTTTTCTGTAAAATTAATCTTCTTGAATAAGCCTGGTTTCATTTCTTTGATCAGTTTGGTTGAAAAGGGAACTGGATAAATGTGATACATTTAGGATTTGTCTTGCACTTATACTGCAAGACATTCTGATAAAAATTAGGACGACATAAGTATCAATAAAGCATATTTTAAGCAGGGAACATATTGGCTATGTTCTCAAAAAGTAGTGTCAATAAATAATCATCAATGTTTGCTACAGAAGGTAGGAGGATTTAAACGAGGCTTGCAGTTATTCAATAGTTTCATCGACAGCTAAGAAAAATATCCAAGCCACTGCAGATAAAGCGCATAGATGCCAACAATATCTCTTTAGAAATAAATAAGGAAGAGGAGGGCAAGGCAGTTTTAGGCAGCAGCTTGGATCCCTTGAAAACCACACGTCATGAGCAATCACATATCCCAAAGCGGAGCTGCACTAGGATGAGGAGGAGCAAAGGCAGCCGCCTGCAGCTGCTACGGGAGAGAGACTGCGTGGCCCGACGGCGCCGCTCGCTCGGGAAAACCTGGGAAGGGCAGAATGATCTTCCAGCAAAATGCTGCAACCAAAGGGAACTAATCCAATCCCTGAGCAAGGGAAAAGAGGCCACTTTCTCTTGGACATGAATGATTTCGGCAGGCTGGTTTGGTCTACAGCCTCCCCAGTGAGACAGCAAGGCAAAGCTCCTCTGAACTGACAACTCGTGGCACCTATGGTCTAACCTTGGATAGTTGTCCTGAATTGCTCCAAGTTCTTCTTATGTGGACCACAGAGATCACTCCAATGGCCATTAGAAAAAGCAAAACTTGCCAGCAACTATCCAAGTGTGATGCACTGCAGATCTCTCCTTACTCAGAGCAGGGAACAGAAGTTACCATCCTGATGCTGACGGATGGCGAAGGAGGATTTTGTAACGGCAGCCTGCAAACCCTGTGGGCTCCTGTCCGTAGTTCAAGGCAGGCACAAAAGCATCCACATTCTCGTTCAACAATTCGCTCGAACCCTCCAAGTGTCCCATGTGAAAAGCCCATGCTTAGTACAGTAGGGTTTCAAATTCATTACCAGGACTCCGAGGCACCACAATAACACAATTAAAACACCACCAGATGTGTGTCATATAATACATGTTAAAAAAAGAAAAGACATACTGTGTGCAGATACAACAACAATTTGCTGTTCAAATTAATTCAGGAATCAGTACCATCCCTATAAACCCAATATATAAAACATATGCTACTGTAGGCATGCATAAATTGCATGCAATTTTTTCCAGATAAAGCCACATACGCAATTAATAAACTCAACTGAAAAAAGAAAAGAAACAAAGTAAATAAATAAATACAAAGGCTGCCCAGGGAATGATGAATTTTACAGAAACTGCTGTCAAAGATCACAGCGCCGAGCAGACAGAGCCACCGCTGCGAGCTCGTCCCGCACCCTCGGCAGGACCGTCACACCCTGGGCTCGCTCCAGCTGAACTGGGGACTCGTGTCTAGCAGAAACGGACACCGAGCAGAGACCCGAGCAGTTTTTGTGCCCGGCACTGGTGTAGGGTTAAGCTACACTGGCATCGTTTAAAGCACAGGAGATTCCCACACATGGGATCAGGCCTGATACCCCGTTTTCAGCCACTCCACAAACCAGCCCACAATCACGGCGCTGAACTGGTCTTCATGACTTCCCCGCGCTGTTTCTGGAGACCCTGTGAATCCCAGGAGCGAGGCTCCGGCACAGCAGCACCTGGGAAAAGCTGGCATGAAAGGCAGGAGAACCCCCACTTCGACGCAGAGGGAACTGACGGATGGTGGCACGAGCTGTGGTATGATGGGAATCCAGCAAAGCAGAGACAACCCTCATGCACACCACCATGCAGATTTTTATTCCAACTTCTGCCTTGTTCTAGTCAGAGCTACGATTTGCTTTTATTGCTAATCCAAACTCTACCAAGTCCCTACTTGCCCTCTGCCTAGACCTCCTGGGACCTGTCCTTTCCCTGGCAGACGTCTTCGTCCCCCGGACAACTGTCCCTCGTCACCCACAGGCAATGGAAAGGTAACCCCAGCTGCTTCAGCGAGTCCCGACAACAACCAGAGCCATTTTCCTCAGGCTGCCCACACTAGCAGATGAACCAGGCCCCTCTGGCAAAAATGAGAGCAAGCCCTACACCTCTGCAGGTCTGGAAAGCAGGTCCCTGGCTCGGCACCTGAGGCAGAGGCAACGTGACACACCGCTGCTGTCTGGTTGTCATCACCCGCTGTGGCCGGCCAAGACACGAGTGTTGTCGACGAAACTTTCAGTGAGGCCACGAGATCCTACAGCACCACTGCAAGTTTTTCATTTGAGAAAGCGGTGTTAGAACCACCAGAGCAAGCGCAGCCAGCTCCGCAGAGAAACACAGAAGCAATTTCCTCTAAACGCCCAGGGGACCTCCTGTTTGCTGTTCGACATCCTGAAGAAAACAAAAATCTCAGAATAATTACAGCCGAAGCAACCAAGGTGAAGCCCTTTGGTAATTTTCAGCCCTGCATAACTAAAACGGGGTGACAATTATTTTAGCTAACGATCACTGAACTTTGAGATTAACATTCACAGCTGAGGAAGGGGAAGCAGCTCTTCAGAAGGCAGCACTGCTGGCACGCTTAGCCCCGAGCTCTGCGAAATAGCGCGGTTGACACTTGCTATCATCAAGGGACACAGTGCATTACCCAAAGATGCAAAGAAAGCACAGAAAGCTCCGTGCAGACGGGCTGGGAGCCTGCCCTACCATCTTCCCTACATAACAGAGCCTGCAGCAATTCATGGGGGAGGAAAATGCTTCTGGTTGGCCCATGCTGCACTCTCACAATGGGCAGCACAAGAGTGGCTTGGCACTAACGATGTATTTTCCCTACAACTGTAGTTTAAAATTTCTCAGACACAAAAGGACTGGCTTGAAACAGTGTGTCTTAGAGCGAAAAACAGGATCTGGATTTCATACAGTGCTTTCTGTCAGGACAGAAAAGCTAACTCCAGTGTTCTTGTTCTGACTGCTCTTCCCGACTTGTATGCCTCCAAAGTCCAACCCCAAACTGTTTGGCTCAGATTATTCTTCCTGTGATGGCTAGAGACAAAATCAAAGAAAAAAACCCCAAACCCACACTAGCATGCCCCGCTGCACAGTAATGCTCTCTGGAAGGCCATGTTCCTCCACATGGTGAATGGAGTTCGTTCCAGTTGGCGGCCAGTCACAAATGGTGTTCCCCAGGGCTCAGTACTGGCTCCAGTTCTGTTTAATGTCTTTATCAACAGCCTGGACAAAGGGATTGAGTGCACCCTCGGTAAGTCGCAGATGACACCAAGTTAGGTGGGAGCGTCAACCGCCTTGAGGGCAGGATGGTCCTACAGAGGATCTGGACAGGCTGGATCGATGGGCCAAGGCCAACGGTATGAGGGTCAACAAGGCCAAGTGCCGGGTCCTGCCCTTGGGTTCCAACAAGCCCATGAATGCTACAGGCTTGGGGAAGAGTGGCCGGAAAGCTGCCTGGCAGGAAAGGACCTGGGGGTGTTGGTACTCAGACAGCTGAATATGAGCCAGCATGGGCCCAGGTGGCCAAGAAGGCCAAGAGCATCCCGGCTTGTATCAGGAATCGTGTGGCCAGCAGGACTAGGGATTGTCTCCCCGTACTGGGCACTGGTGAGGCCCCACCTCGAATATTATGTTCAGTTTTGGGCCCCTCACAAGAAGAAACACATTGAGGTGCTGGAGCGTGTCCTGAGAAGGGCAACGGAGCTGGTGAAGGGTGCAGAGAACAAGTCTTAGAGGAGCGGCTGAGGGAACTGGGGTGGTTCAGCCTGGAGAGGAGGCTGAGGGCTTTCTACAACCACCTGCAAGGAGGGGGTACCGAGGCAGGGTTGGTGGTCTCTTCTCCAAAGGAACAAGAGATAGGACAAGAGGAAATGGCCTCAAGTTGTACCAGGGGAGGTTTAGATTGGATATTGGGAAAAATTTCTTCACTGAAAGGGTTATCAAACATTGCAACAGGCTGCCCAGGGGGGAATCACCATCCCTGGAGGTATTTACCAGCCGGGCAGACGTGATGCTGAGGGACACGGGTTAGTGGTGGCTTTGGCAGTGTTAAGTTGATGGTTGGAATTGACGATTTTAAAGGTCCCTTCCAAGCTGGGTGACTCCATGACGCTCTGTCTACACCGCATCCCGACAGAGCTGGAAGGACAAAGTGCAGAAGTAACGGTGAGGCAGACACTCAGGCCACGTGCTGAAGGGGAGCAAGCTGGTCTGAATCGCTGCTGGTGAGGCGAGACATCCTCACCGAGTCCGGCCAGAAAAGCTGCGCTGGTGCCTTTCAGAAGGGTGTCAGGTTGTGCTCGGGGCTGAGCCGGGGTCCAGGAGGGGAGACGCTCGATGGCAGGCCCGGGGAAACACGAGCCATTGTGCTTCATCCTTCCCAGAGGGCACAAAGGCTTGCCAAGCCAAACCAAAATAAACAAGTCCACTAGTTTCACTAAAAGCCTGATTTGAAGCCGATTTACACTGCTGTCAATGGTGCATAGCACGCTTATCGAGCTTTAAGCCAAACCCTAGTTTTGTTCAGGTTAAATAAGTCATGAATCAGCCTGACTTGAACTGGAACAAGCAACTTTTAAAGCAAAATTAAAGTAACGGCCCAGTTAAGTCAGACTGCTGCAGTCCTCCCCCTAAGAATGGTCTTAGCTGCAGGAAGCACTTATCTCCCTTGTCACGTTTGGTGCAGAAAGGTATTTTAAAACGGTAATAAGCATCTGTTTTCTCTACTTGTTCACTGGGAAAGTCAAGAGTTACACAAACAGCACCTCAGAGGATAACGCAGTAATAGCAAGATGCATTTATTAACAACCTTACTAATATTTCCTGGGAGCATCTCCGAATATTCTGCAAACACTCATCAAGTTTAAACAGCAAGGATGCGCAGTGGGTAGTAGCATCGTCCTCGCTTCTCAGAAGGAATGAAAAGATCAGACGACTTTGGGAACATCAAGCAATGGACTTGGGATAAGGCTAGGACTACAACTAGAGAGAAAACTGGATGGCTAAACGCACTGCAGCTTTTAATAGCAACCGTCTTGCATCTGAACCACAAGATCATTCTCCCTGGATGATGTGTAAGTAAAAATTTCTAAGAAAGCATAACATTGAGTAGAGCTTGCTGAGAAAGGAGAAAAATCAATTGCTGCTTTTTTGGGTACTGCATGGAAATCCTGCACCTCCACAGGAAATCTTTCAGAAAAAGGAGGCGCAGAAAGACAGTGTGAAAAAATGAAGCCATCGGAGAGGAAGGTTTTGTGGAAGAGGGGTATGGGAGCGTGCCTTTGCTCTTGGGAACATGCAGTGGGATTCGGGACTCCTCTTGAGACACGGAGCAGCGAGGTTTTACCGCGGGCAGGAAGACCTGTGGCTGAGCGCTGCCCGAAGGCGGGAGGCTTTGACGTAGCCTGGATACAGATTTGGGCAATGCCCAAGGTCTGTCCCACCATGGGATCTCCACAAGCAGCAGCGAGGCCCAGGACGGCTGCAACCAGGGGAGCGAACCGGAAAGCTCAATGCCGAGACCAAAACTCAGCAAAAGGAGTTCTCTGAACTGCAGCTCTTTGTGCAAGAGCAAGTACGGGAGAAGGAACAAAGCCTGAAGTACCAAAATTCACCAAGGTAGAAGTACGGGTAGAGCTAGATAGCTAAGTAATTATTCAGATCTTTAACGTTCCCTTGTTGCCGCCTGTGGATGAGCAGCAAGAGGTCAGCAGAAGTAGCACGTGGGAATGGCAAAAGCCTCTAAAATTATGATGCAAAAATTGAACATGTCTCCTAGAGATGTAAAACTGGTCTCACGTGGAGCTTTTGTGCTAATAGTTGTCTCAGGTGATATGCAAATTCCATAGAACAGTACATGTCTAGATACCATTGCACTATAAATATCCTTCCTCAAAACACTTTACCTATTCACAACATACCTGACAGTTTCCTATTTAAAACAGTATCACCGCTAAAGGAAACCATCAACAGAAGGCTAAAGGAAACAGTCTTGTTCACTGAACCAACACTGTTGTCTCAGCAAAACAAAGCAATTAATATTTGAGTTCACAGGAAAATATATTAGCACAACAGATGCATATGCATGTATTTCGGCCCTTTGGTAAAACGCACTGTTTTGGGGCCAGATGTTTCTGCTCATGCCAAAGAAGAATCCAGCTGCATCAAGCTGTGAATATTTCTTCTGATCTGTCAAAATCTGCTATGAACTAGAAGAGAAAAACACAGAACTGAAGTTTGAAATAGAAGTCTGTTTTCCACTGGGGATTTTACCACCATCTGTATTTTAAAAGCTTTAGTACAACTTGACAGAGTCTGAAAAAGTTTGCAACACAATAGGTGAAGCACATTGAAATACCATTCAAGTAAGGTTTCTGGTAGAGTTGAAACATATGGCAAAGGACTAGTTTTGTGCACATTTTTTCCCTTTAAAAATCAATTTATACTTATTAGTTGGATTTACAACATCTTTAAATTGTACAGCCTTTCTTGTAATGTGCTGCCATTATGAGCTGAACTCTCATTATTGCGACGATAGAGCAATATTGAATTACTGGGCAAACAAAGTCCTTTTTCAAAAACACCAGAGGTGATTCTTTTTCTCACGGTTTCTAAAACCTTTTTTTTTTTTTTTCTTTCATTAATAGAATTACTATGGATTTGCACTGATGCAAGAGTAAAATGATATCCTTTTCCGGAAACCATAAAAAAAGGAGACAAAATGGAGACAGAATAGCTAAGCATAAAACATGAAAGCATCTCCTAACAAGGTAAGTTCACAATCTATGCCATGTTTGTCAACGCTTGGTATTGTCCTTCCTAAAACCCATCCACCCAGCACGACCAGCATGCTCCCACCTCGCAGCCTACCTGTGGAAAAGCCCATAACTCGTCTCTCGGAAACCTCTGTTGTTTTATCCCCCAAAATCAGCTCCTTCTGCCCACACGGAGAACGCAGCAGCAGGAACAGGGTCCAACACTGACCTGCTTCTATTCAGTCAGTAAGTGGCTGCACCGTTATCTTCTGGTGAGTCCTAAAGCTGAGATTTTCTGAAGTGCCTCAGGTATCCTGACTCCTAAAGGCATCGAGATTCCAAGCTCTCATGCTCTAACCTCAAAATTTCAGCCTTAAAAAAAAAATAAATCAGAAAGATCTCCCGAGACAGACAAATACATAGGGTACGGCGCAAAGGAAGCTGAATGTAGCTAGGTATATCTGAAGTCGGTTTAAATTCTGATCTTCTCCAGTTATCGCCTGCTCTCCCTGTTCGTACGCCAGCACTCAGGCAGCTGTGCTGCCTTCCAGGTGTGCGGCGCAGCTTTGCCACTGACAGGGTTATCTATTTTACAAAGAATTATGCTAGCAGTGAAAATCACAGTCGAATTGTTTGGAAAGAAGCAAGCCTCAGATGGACAATTTAGATTTCACAGAAGTTGAAAGAGGATTTGCAGGTTCAAATTATTAATCAACACCCTGCCAGGCAGGGGCCAAGAGCAATCTGCCGGCGCTAGGTTTTCTTGGACTTAAACCGTAAAATCTGGATTTTAGATTGACTCAGTGGGGAGAGGGGGTTTTGTGCCTACAGCCCTCTCCTTCTGAAGCGTCGAAGGAAAACACATCCCTGGCTTTTAGGGGCAAATATGAACTTATGGGCGGTGGGGGAAGTTCTTCCTCCAGGAAATTGGGGATTCAGGGGCTTTCTGAGCCAGGGGACATGGGGCATGTAACCAGGTTACATTCTGCTGTTAAAAGCATGTTCCAGCTATGACAAGACATTCTGAACCGCACATGAGGCCACACGGGGCCCTTCTTTTCTTAGCAAGAAACATGGAGAAAAGAGACCAGAAAAAGTTGGGTGCCCTCAAAGTACCCAGCCTATTGCCGCAACAGCATCACTTCTCCCACGCTGACAATCGCGGTGACACAGGCTGCTCTGGCAAGGCAGAATTTAATTGTAATAAGCACCTAGCATAATGCAGCAGCGGTTAATCACAGAGCATCACACCCTGGCTGTCCCCGGTCACATCGGGCAAGCTTTAGTGTGCTTTTTCTTGACCTTCCAACCCAATCCACGCCTGCAAAACTCTGCAAAACAAACATGGAAAACTCTTCAAAAACAACTTTAAAGAGAATGCTGACTGATGTTGTTCTACAAACCAAAATGTCAAATAGGTGGAGGCACACTCCACCCTTTGCTGCGTATTTCTGTGAACCTCACCACAATCTCCCGGGGAACAGTCGCTGGCGCTACCGAGGGGACCACTGGGACCTGTGGTGGGGAGAAGCAGTGGCATGGACTTGACACACCTCGCAGGCACGGCGTGATGGTCTGCTTCAGCAGAGCACCCCATCCGTGCCGACACTCAAAACGCAGCTCTGGCACGCCAGACACCGCCCCGTCTCCCACCCTTCCGCGCTCAGAGCGGTGGGTGCAGACAGCGAGCGGGGATCTCGCAGCCCAGCCAGGGCAGCCCGCGGCGCAACACGGCTCCCTGCATAGCTGCTCCTGCTCGGGCACCCGAAGCCCAGCGGGTGCGTGGCTGAGGGTCTCAGGGTCCCCGTGCGGCGCTGCGGGCTGCGCCCTGAGCTGGGGAAGGGGCACGAGCGGCAGGAGGGCAGGGGGAAGGTGCACGTGCCCCCGCGCGTGAACGAGACGGGACCGCCCACGGTAGGAGCCAGGCAGCGCCCGTTCCAGGTCCCCTCTCTCCTCGCTCACATCTTTATTACAAAGAAGTGTTGCAAGATGAAGATTGGGAGCCTGAGGCCAACATCAAAACAGAAAGAAGGGGATACGCTCCCAACAGACTTTGATTGAAAACGGGGATTTGTTTGTTCTTTATTTTTACCGTAGCTGCCTCTCAGTGAGGCGAGCTGCACGGGTGTCACACCGCTGCTCCCGGTGCACTGTATTGTAATAATACTTGTTTCCTCTTGCCAGCTACTCATCAAGGATTACCCCCAGCACAGCCCTCTGTTCTTTCAGATCTAGTCAGAAGGCAAATTAGTCGCAGCCTGATGGGGGAGCGCTAAATTTTTCATTACAATCTTTCTCCGGAGGTTTAGTGTTTAATAATTTGTACTGTATAAAATTTCACATATGGGAAAACATGGCACCACACAGCCTCTCCAGATGCCTTTTATTTTTATTTTTTTTTCTTGCTGCTAATCATGTGAGCCCCCCAGCTAAAGGAGTGGATTTAGGGCATAATTAAAGCTTTATACTATAATAGTAATATGGGTAAAGCTCAATCTTATTTTTCAGAAGAACACACCGCATTTGTAAATGCCCATTTCACTGAGGATCAATTTTCAAACAGGCTTTGTACCTGGGCTTCTTTGTTCCTGATACACCATGGAAACGTAAACCACGTAAGCAGCTCGTGGCACTACGAAAGACGCATGCTCCTGCTTAGCCGCTGCACGGGCTCTTTAATTCCTTACGATCAATCCAAGAGCGGTGGTGGTTGTGCAGGGGACATCTGCGAGGCAGCTTTGACATCATCTGCTCTGGTTTTCATCACATCATTTGGCAGGAGAGTCTCTCAGATTGGTCATACGAACTTCAAATCTCTGAAAGTTTTAGCTCCAGCGCTCAGCAGAGCTGAAGTGATTTAACTTCACTGCTGCTCTCCCAAATCTGCCCCCCAGCCACCACCCTTCTTCCTTCCCCACACAGCCCGGAAACCGCAGGGCTGCTCTCACGCGTGGGAATGCGGCGCCTTCTCCGACCTTCCCACAAGGTTGCTTTGTCCCCGCGTTTCTGATGAGAAGAACAACCTGGAACACGCGCTCGGGTCTACGCACAGCTGGGTGCAAGGACCACCACAAGGTTCACCGGCCAGTTCAGACCTCGGAAAGCCTCACTGCGAAGACTTCAGTGGGACTCAAGTAGGGGGTGGGTTCTGCAGTAGGTACTTCACAGCAAATGACCCATCGTGTAATCTACTTACTGCTGTAACCTACCAAGTACCACAACATTTCACATCTCCGGGTACTTTTCCCCAGGTCTTCCAGAATCCCTTTACCTCCTCAGCAATGTACTGAGGTCTCAGCAGTGCCACGCTGCCGCAGAGCCCGGCAGATAGGGAGGGTCAGTGAAATGGAAGAAGGGGTGCTGGCAGAAAGGCAGGAGACAGATGCCTTGCATGGCTGAGACGGGAATAGTTATGCGATGGTCAGCATTTTGGGGACTAATTTTAATTATCTGATGAACTCTGGAGTACAGCTCCCTTAAAGAAAGAAGCACCCCAGTGATTACGTTCCCAGGATGGCAACTTAAGAATATCAAGTCCTTTCCCTCTTCTACTAAACATCCTCCTAAGTAAATTCAGGAAACACGCACAGAGTAGGACAATGACCACCTTTCACAATATGGTTTTAATTCAATCCAAGTTTCTCCCATCTGCTCCGGAGACCTACAGAGTGCCTTAAATGAAGTGCTTTGGTGCTGTAATGGATTTCTGATTTCCCATCGAGAAACCAGGTGATAAAGAGCCAGTTTGAACTAGTGTGGTAAAAACTTACAGTATTCTTTAACAAGTCCCATGCTTGAACAGAAAGGAGAGATTCCAGTTTTGCCATTAAGTGTCTCTGTGCCCCCACGTCGTGGTTGAAAGCCAGGTTTCCCTCCACCCATCGGCAGGAATCCAGGGTGGGGTAAAGTCAAACTGCTACCATGGGTGAGCATCTACGCGGCTCTCAGAGCCTGCAGTACGCTGGCAAACATGGCAAACGACCTAGAACTGAGCAATAATGACCTTGAAAGTGAGAGCTTATTTCTGGTTTTATCCATCTTTAATATCACAGCTTAAACTAAACCAACCATGCATTTTAAGGCCTATATTGTATCCTTCCAAATCTATTTGAAAATGCTGAAGTCTTGAAATGTTCTTTGTTGAAGTGCAGAGCTCATTACCGGCCAAGATTTTCCTTGCCTTCTAACTGATGACGTGTGTTACTTAAGGCAGTGCAGCAGACGCGGGACAGATGGCTCCCCAGACTTAGTGAACCTTCTTAGTGCCCATGAAACTACCGAGATAAGCTTGTGATAAATGACAATCAAATTTAAATATAAGAAAGGAATACACATATTTAAAATGTTTCCTAAACGTCTTTACGTTGAGTTCCAGTTTCACTGGTGTGTACGGGTCCTGCTGGGTGAAGGATCTGCGATCCTTATGTTTTCTACTGCGTGGCTTTACGGAGCCTTGGGAAGCGACCGGCTGCAAGGCTGGCAATGTCACACCACCTACGCACGGAAGAAAGTGACCTTGAGGAGGTCCACTTATCTCGAAGAAATCCAATCATTTCCATGAAATCCCTGGGCAGGAATATACACATATGGAGACATAACAGAGGCAAAGCCTCCATGTCAAAGAGCAGATTGGATTCTTGCCATCAGGCCCATGACAGCGATCCCTAATTCTCCAGGACATCTGCTTACCCAGCAAAACACAAGACGGTCATCCAGCGGACGGGACAGCACCGGGGTTAGCGTACATGACACGGAGTCAAGTTCTACCCCGAGCTCTGACCTTAGGCACGTTCATCTCTACTATTGCCCCCGCCGACCCCCCCTTTTTTCCCCCTCTTAAATAGAAATCAGTCATACATAATGTCATTATGCTCCGTTTGTGAGGCTGAGTTTATCTGTGACTGCCAAAAGCATGGTAATCTTCAGCACGAAGTATGATTACTCTGTCATCATGCATCTCCGCAGACAGCAGTGCTCACATTATCCTTTGAACGGGAAGAGGTCAAACCGCTGATGTTAAACCCGTGAGGCCCGAGAGCTAAAGGACAAGCTGCAGTATCAGTTTTTGCCAGAGGAAACTCATCCATATACTGATTTGGTGGGAGAAGAATTTATATCAACTTACACCAGATAAGGAACACGGGAAATAAATACCCAAGTCAGAATTTACTAATGGGTATTATTTCTCAGATAGTAGCAAGTTAATGCTACCTAGGTAGGCAACAAAGCCATTCCATCCTTGATAAAGGCATAAACGCGTTAAAGCAATAATCCCCGTGTGACATGAGGTTACTTGTGCATTCATAAAATTTTCACCGCTTCTGCCAGCGCTGCCTTTTAAACATCACTGTTCTGTCCCAGCTTGATCAAACCCTGCAGCCCACGATTTGCTTCTCCTTCAATATGCACAAACATGCAGAGAATCCCATCATAAATCCACTTTTAAAGGATAAATAGAAGTCTCCCGTACCACAGACAAACCAGCAGCTTGACCTAATTTCAGTAATTCCGTATGATGTCCAGTATCAACTTATCTATCAGTGACACCCTGCCACAAAACCACCAGGGTCACGCTTTGCTCTGTTTCAGAGGAGGAGCTACGGGACGCAAAGCCCCGTGGTCATTTCCGGCGCACCACCGGTGCGGGCGTTGGGTCAGTCATCTACCCTGCCCACCAAACCCAGAGGATGTTTTATTTCACGCATTTACTGGGTCTTCAGTCCCGACTCCCTCACGTTAAAGATCATTTTCCTACTCAGCAGAAGCAGTAATTCAACACTAAGGAAAGGGTTAAGAATGTGTTAGTTTGCCGTTATTGTAACGGGTCCCTTCTTTGAAGACCTGCAGATCACAGAGTGCACCAGGAGTAGCTGACACCCTGTTAAAAACAAGCACTGCTACAAGTTGCCGTGCTGCGGACTGAAGAATGGGTAGCTCTTCTCTAACTTGTGAACATAAGCAGCTAATGAAAGAAATAACGATCTGATTCTATGACAAAGAATCCAGCTTGAACCAGCTCAATATTTTGTGATCTTTTTCTTCGCCTTAAGAAAATTCAGCCAACACCACCAAACTCTGAAGATAAGATAACTTATTAAAAACATTTACCGGGGGATAATTCTACATTCTTAGCTTGACATCCAATATTTATAATAATTTCATCATTCTGGCTCTGGAGCCTGTGGGTATTTTGATAAATGGATCCATCCATACAGTTCTGTAAGCATCACTTGCCTTCTGTGGGCAGAAAGTTTGGGAGCTCTGCCCCAGTCATCTTGGATTTCCCTGCACGGACAGAACACGCCGCAGAACCAAAACTAATGAACCAGCTATTCAAGAGAAACTTGGTTTCACTCTCGTAAGGACACCGAGAAAACTTGCAGTCAGATCCTAATTGAAAATTTGAAAACATGAAAATTCTCATGATAAAATAGTTTAAGTTACCCTTTTTCAGACGAGGATTAAAGTCATAATTATGTTTCATTATAAAAATAATACAGCACAATAAGACCTCTTGAAGGGACAATGTATTTCCTAAACTTCAGTGTAACGAGACAGTTTCAAAACCGACAGTTTCCAAGGTTTGGTCTCTCTCCAGATACAATCATTAGTTATTGCAAAATACGGGATTGCTTCATCGCTGGCATGCATATTTGAAAATAAACACTCTGCTTCCTTAGAAGTTCAAGAAAGCCACGCTCGAGTAATAAGCCAAGATTCACACATCAGGATATGAGTTGTCAGAGCTCTGCTTAAATCACCGAAGTTCTGACTGGTTCAATTATACAGAGGGACAACAATGAAAGGAGAAGCCAAAACAAGTACCCACCCTGGAATATTGAGTATGAAACCACGATACGGAGCAGTACACAGAACAACATCATTTTGAAGCACCTTTTTCTTCTGGGAAACCACACCAGAAGACATTAATATCTAAGTATGATTCAGAAAGAAAAAAAAAAAAAAGTTAGACAAACTGACATTGCAGTTGTCCATTGGTAAAATGGGAGAGAGACTACCGTTCAAAACCTCCACTGCTGCCATCTCCACCTGCAATCCTTCCACTTCCATGAAATCTGTGACATTTTGGGGCAAGAGAGACAGCTTTTTCCTTGCTGAAATTTCACGGCAAATGGTTTTACAAGCTCCATGTGGCTCTATCAGCCATTAATGCACTACTTTACTGTGAAAATTTACCCCTGCTTGTAGGAATTGCCACAGTTTAGGCAAGCTCCAAATGAAAATGGTTTACCAAACAGAAAATGTAAGTGATCTAATGCTGAATGTGCCTCCCTCTTTCAATGAATAAGTTGCTAAAAACAAAACTCTGACGCCAATTTGTAAGATTTAATGAATATGCGGACTGTTAAATGAATAGACCGTGCCCCAGAGCTGCTCATTTAGAATGCTGCTGTTATAATAAAATTAGGTAAGTGTCCAATGAAAGCTCAGGACCCTGGGCTGGTGCCGTCTAATTGAAGTTTACAACTTTATTGGAGATTCCTTGCATCTTACACATTTGCTTTGTAGAGTTTAATAGCTGGTGGCTTTGGCTCTAACTTAATTACAAATCAGAAAGGAAGGTTGTGTCAGCATGATAACATTTGCCTAAGCTGAAATGTCAGTTTCAGGCGTATTTCACCTGTTCTCATCTTAATTTAACTGGACTAATAGGTCCTAATCACACAGAACAAATGGGTCTTTAAAGTAAAGAGATAAAATTAAGGGCCAGGTCCCGCACGTCCTTTTATCGCCCGCGCAAGCGCTGGCAGTCGGTGGCACCGAGCGCCCGCGGAGCAACGCCGACCTGCGGCTGCGACCAGGACAGCCAGTGGGACCAGTCCCGCTTCAACGCGCCCCAGCAGGGAACAAGCCCCCGGACAAGCCTGGAGACGGAGCGTGTGCCGGGAGACATCCCGAACGGGACAAAAGCCAGGTGTAAGCGGGGTGAGAGACGGTGGGGGAGGGCGCACATTTATTTTTCAACACTCTAACAATAACCTGATGGAAAGAGTTGACTGGCAGATGCTAAGCAAAACACTTCAAGAAGATAAAAAAACAAAAAAGCCACGGGAAAGCAAGACTGTATAACTTTGTGGAAGATAAGACGGAGCGCGTTCACTATAAACAAAACCACCTCCACATCCCGCTACACAGACACGTACTGTGCGGCGGTCCATTAACACTCACTATGTTCCACCGATTAAAAAGAAAATTTAATATGTCTGTCGGAACACAGAGACAGAATAAATATCCTTATCGTTCCTTTTACTGTAAATAATACTTAAGTGCAAGTCAAATATTAGCTATATTCAGCACAGCATCATAACAAAACAGGCACCGCTAACATTATGGTCCCAAACTGTGTTATTCTTAATTAACATCTGACATATATCTGCTTTTGCAATCACCCATTACTGATTAAATGACAAGGCACAATGTCAGATGCATAATCTGATTGGTTAGTACTCAGTTACCAAGGTGTTACATTTTGAAATTGCCTGTGAATTGATTTCTTTTATTGAATTAATAAGTGTTATCATACTGTACAGAAGGTAAAATTGCTACTGAATGTGAGCGATAACATATAATTACAGAAAATCAAATCCTAATCTGCAGAGCCAAGCCAGGTGTCAACATTTTAATTGTCGTTAGGGAAGCGCAGTAACACCATGGAGCAGGGGGAGGAAGGGAAGAGATATCTCAAGTGTGGGAAGAAAGAAACATATTGCACTAAAAACCAACTTGTTAGGCATGATAGCAACCTTGAGGGATGTCAACCACTCCAGTGTGCAGAAATACTGTACTTAATTTTTCATTTTAGACTATAATCCCACATGCTGGGACACCTGACTGTCATCCAGACCCAAATCCATCTCTCAGAGTCTAAAGATTCGCATTTTTGGGAGAACGTTTCCGAAAGGTTTTAGGAGATACAAGCATAAAATACATAAATTATGCTCCTCCCCTATTCTTTCCTTAAAAAAATAATAAATATTAAGATGCCATCTTTCCCCAGAAAGATCAAGTCCCTGTGAAATGATAACACAATTTTCTGCTGCAAATAAAACCTTAAAGATTTTCTTAATTTTAGAAGTTTTACACACTGTTTCAGTGAAAAATGCCTCTTCAAGCCATTTCCTAGTTGCTCTCCCTATTCGCTTGCATTCAAACTCAGCACTAATGCAACTACTGGCATCTAAATTGATGATGTTAAATTGGCGTAACCCCCTTGCATGGACACTCTCAAATTAGCTAGTTCCAATACATTTGATCTATATCAGCCACTCTTAAACCAATTTGAGCGTTCATGCTAAGAGACTACACCAGTTTAACTATGTGTACGCAGAAAACGATGTAGCTAAATTGCTGCAATTTCTTTGGATTAAGGAGGCCTAGGAGAGCCCTGGCTTCCTCCTCGCGCCGCACGGAGAAGGAGCCCGTCAAGCCGCTGTAACTAACGCGGCAGAGGCTCGGATTCTCACTCCTTGGTGCGGATCCAGAAGCTTTCCGTATCGCCCCTCTGTCCAGGCAACACCGCACGGCCAGGGCACTTCTTCCAAATCCCCGTATCTCCATCCCTTCCTCCTCTCTGTTGCCACCTTTAGTACCCAAGTCATCTTCTCCCATGGCCATGCCCAAGATCTTGGCTTGTGATGCTGTTTCTCCCATCCTCCTGAGGGCTCAATCAGGCACAAGCTACCCAACTTTCCTGCTGGGAACTTCTCCCTTTGGATTCTCACTGCGATCTCTGCCCTTTGGAAGAGGGACGCGCCTAGGCACAATACGAGGCAGCAAACAGAAAGGAAGCACCAAGGGCAAACGATGTAAAGCTTTGTTCAAAGCCCATGCTGTTTCCCTCCTGCACCACGAGCCAGCTACCAATTTGCAAAACATCTGTTCAAATGGTTAGCTTTTTCTTTTGTTCAGGGATAAAGAGGAAGAGGTTAAGTCATCCTATTTGTACACAGAGAGAGAAGTTAAAAACCGTGCTACTACCACCCAACTGGCAAGATATCTTGGCAGCAGGATGGCATATAAAAATTTTACACGACGCTCTTTACAAATTAATTCCTTCTATGCTTCTGTTTTCTGGGTAATAGCGAAAGTTTCCTTCTTGAATTGCAAACCCCCGGGCTTAGCTGTGAGATTACCAGGCCAGCAAGAACCTTATCAGCCCAGCGAAGTAACGCAAGAGGTGGCCGGCGGTGGCTTTGCGTCTCAAGAACTTTGAGCGCGTCTTGCACACACAGTCCTCCAGCGGGGTGAGGAGAAATAGGAATCTAGGCGGGGGTACACGGCATGACAAAGTCGAGTGCCTGGGTGAGCAAAATTTGGGCTGGATACAGACAAGCCATCATTGCATGGAGAAGGGAGAGAACAGCACTCTCCCTTCTTCTCCCAGCCGATGAGTGCATCTTCATTCCGTCCATTAGCCTGTCTTTTAGATGCTGATAGAGTTGTGTTGGAAGAAAAATAAAAACTTAGTAAGTAACGTATTTTTAAAGGAAAATTTCTAAAACATGACATGTATAATTTGGCTCTGCAGTGAACACAGTGGGGAAAATCACTGGTAGCGGTTGTTATATGCCTGAAGAATGCGAATCCTGGCGAGCAGGAGGAATCAGACTAGCAGAAGAAGGTTGAACTATTATAATGGGAGAAAAAAATAGCTATATAGAAGTGAGGCCTTTTCTCAAATAATGTCTTTTTACAGTTAAAGGTAAGAGCCAGGGAACACCACTGCAGGAGAGTGAAAGCGTGTATCAATCGAGATGAACTGCACCAACTTGGAGGCCTTTTGCTATGACGAACATCTGCACGACCTCCACGCAGGAGCTCCGGAAAAAACGGCAAGCAGCTAATTGGGTTTCCTTTCCAGTCACTCAATTTACAGCTACTTCCTGACCTCAACGTTTGGAGGCTTGATAGTTTAATGAGCTAAGATTCATGCTTTTTCACAAACAGAACCTGTCCAGGTACGTTCCTGCATCTCTTCGAGGTTGCAGGCACTTCAGTGCGGCAGCAGCTGCTCGCCGCTCCCCAGCCGACCCAGTTTTTGGAAAAGCACGGGAAGGATGCTGCCTGCAAGGCTCCCTCTCCAAGACACGCCGTGCAAGAAGCACGCCGACAGCGCTGACGCATGGCGAGAGATTAGACAGAGCGGCACCACGCCGCGGCACGGGCTGTGTGCTGCCACACGCGAGAGGCACTCCTGACCCCGGCTTGATGCATTTCCTCCATTCCAGGGAGACGGAGCCGCAACAGCCCAGACGTGACAGTCCCACGGCAGCTTTACCTGATGGAAGTCATAAGCTAACCAATTCCTACTCTTCCCTTTGCCCCCAGCCATCTGCTCCCACCTTCTCTCTTGCACCAGTACCTTTATGACTCAGTGGTGAGACAACTCAGGAAATTAGCCCAAAAGAAACTAATTTTTTTTTTTTTTTCTTTTTTTTAAGTGCTAGCTTTTGGCTGGTTGAGCTCTCTGGTGGCTGGGAGGAAAGGGAACAGGCGCTCAGGCGCACGAGGGAGGGAGCTGGAGCCCTTCTCCCAGTAAGGTGGGACCATGCTGGAAGCTCATGAGACCCTGTGGGCCGGCACGGCACGGGGCAAACCCCTCCTGCCCTGTTTTACGGAGACCTTCAAAAGTTCAAAAGAGGAGGATCCTGGACGCCACCCCAGCTGCTTTAAAGGCATCATGTCAAATACACAGTTTTTTGCTGCAATAATTCCTTTGAATTCCGCGGTGCAAAACCACAGTTAGTTCCGGCTAACCCAGATCTTGCCATTCTGTGGGAGATATTCCCAGGATGCATCTTCCTTCAATAATCTCTTGTATATTGCTGCAACCGACTTGAGCACCCACTTAATCTGTGACCTTACAGCTCCTGTCAAGCAGACTGTGACCCCTCTGGACTCGTATTATCCATTACCAAATTTTCATTTTTATTAAGCTCAGCAGAGACTTCTTTCCTTCTCCTCTAGGAAGCATGAATTCTCTTGTGTCATTTATTCCACAAATGATTTATACCAAGAGCCTGTCAACTACAGGAGGTACTTGCTTGTGCTTACTATACCTGCAAGTAGCTCTGTCCTTTCCGGGTCGTTACTAATAAAGCACTTATCCCTCATACAAGCACAAATGCCTCCCTGTGCTCTCACAGGTATTTATCTGAGCACTTCAGAGTCCTCGGTGGATTTACCCTCACAGCGCTCCGGCGAGCTGGGCACTGGCATGATTTCTCTTACGCAGATAAAGAACAAGGCTCGGAGACTGAATTCACCTCTCTGCTGCTTCCAGGAGACTTAATCTCCTGAACCAGGATGCTGTAACCACCAGACCGTTCTTCCTCCTACTACCCACGCCTGCTTCCCCTTGGGACAGCAGGAAACTACTCGTGGTTCATCCCAAATTCTCTGCTTTATCAGCCAACCCCCACACCAGCAGAGCATTGCTGCCCCAATCTGCAGGACAGAAGGTTTTATCCTGTGGCCGTTTCTTGCTGTTGAAGCGCTTATGAAAGACAGCACCAGAAAACCTCGTGACCCAAATCCTCACCCTCCTGTCCCGCTCCCTGCTCGCAGATGACTCATGAGACGACGTCTCCCGACCGCTCAGCGCCGCTCCCTGTGCAGCCAGCCCGATCTCACCAAGAACAGTCAACCAGATATATTTGTCTTGCAACTAGAGCGCCAAGACAAGCAAGGAGCAAAGCTGGGGGCCAACTGTAACACCACCGATTTTGGCAGCCAGCCCTCTTTCCAGCTCCTTATATACATATTTTTGTCCCAGCTTTCCACCTAGCTCTCCCTCTTTTCAGTATTTCTGGGCAGATCATAACACCCACTGGAGAGTGACAAATGGCTGCGTGGCTAAGTGCTTGCCCGTGATAAATTAAGGCATCTCCACGCCCTCTCCTCTCCCACTCTTTCCAGCATCGCTCGAGCACAGGCGAGGCTCAGAAACCTGTTGCTGCTGTTTCTCTTTCAAACCCTAAAGCCAACTGGCAAACCAGAATTTAACCTCACAGCTGCTGAGTACAGTTAGATTAATACACGCTGGCCAAACAAAATATTGCTTTTAAAATGCAATTTGTGCTTGGCACTGAACACACTGGGAGAATCCAGAGCAATCTGCCCTACAGACCAGCTCAGAACCCTGTGCAGAAAAGTGCTTTGATGCCCCCAATTTATATCTGACAGCCTTAATGCATTTTGGAAGAAGGCAGTAGGGTAGAAAGCCCCTGCACTAATCACAACTGATATAAGAAAACTGAAAATACTTAACTGCTTCTAATTTGCTGTAAAATTCTGTGTATGTGTACACCACCTCTTTCCAAAAATCTAAAAAGTCAGAGCACGATGGTGGAAAAAATGAGGAAAGTGTGGCCAGCAGGTGAAGGGAGGTCATTCCACCCCTCTCGTGAGACCCCACCTGGAATACTGCCTCCGGCTCTGGGGGTCCCGACAGCAGAAGGACACGGAGCTGTTGGAGCGGGGCCGGAGGAGGCCACAGAGATGATCCGAGGGCTGGAGCCCCTCTGCTGGGAGGACAGGCTGGGAGAGCTGGGGGGTTCAGCCTGGAGAAGAGAAGGCTCCGGGGAGACCTTCCAGCCCCTGCCAGGCCCTAAAGGGGCTCCAGGAAAGCTGGGCAGGGACTTTTTACAAGGGCATGTAGTGATAGGACAAGGGGTGATGGCTTCAAACTGGAAGGGGGGAAATTTAGATGAGATATTGGGCAGAAATTCCTGCCTGTGAGGGTGGTGAGCCCCTGGCCGGGGTTGCCCAGAGCAGCTGTGGCTGCCCCATCCCTGGAGGTTCAAGGCCAGGTTGGACAGGGCTTGGAGTAACCTGGTCTGGTGGGACGTGTCCCTGCCCAGGGCAGGGGGGTTGGAACTACATGATCTTTAAGGTCCCTTCCAACCTAACCATTCTATGATGAGCTGTGATGACCCTTTTAGCCTGAAAATCATCCTTATTGACCCAAAATATACATAGCAGTTTATTTCTGGTGTGGTGGAGGAAAGAAGAGCCTAACAAAAGGCTTTTCACCTGTGATTATCTTGCCTGACCCTCATGCAGCTTCATACTGCCTTACCGAGCAGCAGATGTATTCATCTGTGCAGGTATTTATGGTCAATCTCTTGCAGACAAAATGCATATTTCCCCACCACAATAAAAGTCAGTTCAAAGCAGGCTGCTCTCATTGAAGTCCATGGGAGATTTTTTTCCCCCCCATTAATTTTAGCAGGAGTTGGGTTGGGCGTGTTGAGACAGTTTGCTTCAGGAAAATCCTCGCTTGTTGATTAGGGCTCAGCAGGAAAAAACATAAATAGCAGCTTATTTTTATTGATTACACCCATTCCCCAAATAATTTGAAATTAATCCTCCAATTTCATTTCAAGCTGCTTTTCTGCTGCGCTTGGTTGCTGAAGGAGAAAAGATTCTGGAGAAAGCGACACAGGTGAATTACATTTGCTCAACATTTTCAGCATTAAATAATCTGCACATAACTCAGGCTCGCTCGAAAGTTACGCTGCAACGATCTGACATAAAATACAGCTCTGCTAAGCCAAAAAAGATAAAACAGGGATACCTTCATATTTAAAGGAGAAACAGTGAAGGATTTCATATTTTAATGAGATACAGATGCTGACCACTGAATGAATCACTCTGCCCATAATTAAAGAGTCTTCTGATGTCTGAAGACTCTTCCTGTCATGAAAACTCTTGGATGCTATTTCATCTCCATCCTGAGCCTGATTTCAGACTGAAAGAGGGGGATCCAAATGTTGATGTCACCCCAGACACCACTTATATTCTCCATTTCCCTTTTGAAGAACTTGGTATTAATTTTTGTGTTTTTATGTTTTATAGGTCTTCAGGCACCCTTAGAGCTAGACAGGAGAGATGAAAAATCAACAATGGACCAAGGAATTTCCAGGCACCGTACTTAAGCATTTCACACAAAACAGCAGTATTTAGATTCGGGATCTGTCTCACCAACATTCAAACCACACTATAAAACTAGAAAATTTAACTTTCAAGTACACAACGAACACAAGAATATTTTACAGTTCTGCTGTTGCTTCAACTGCAACAATCTAAGGATCCCAAGGCAACTGAAAGCCACAGGGAGAAGCTGGACCTTTATTATTATTATTATCCAGTGAGCTACCTGGGGGCGAAAAAGAAGGCAAAGCAGCTCCCAGGTACACAGGCTTCTCATAAGATGCCCAAAAGCTCATGTCTTACCTGGTTACTTGCATGTCCAAAAAAGCTTCCCTTTTTTCCAATTAAGTTGGAATTCTGTACTTTCATTTACTTACCACCACTAATCCCTGGGCATGAATAAATCTCAGCTTTTCTGCTACGAGGTAAAGGATGGTTTAAAAAAAAAAAAAAAAAATCTTATCCTGGGCTGACAAGTCACCTAAGGGTACTCTTTGCCTCACTTCAGCTGCAGCCTCCCCAGGGAAACCGGTCCCCACGCTTAACTAGCCGCCTGGTTGCAAATTTTTCCCACTGTCTCTTCTGACAGCCAGCATCCTCCTCGGACGGTGACGTTTGGAACCAAGCCTGTTGCACCCACCACCAGAACCCAATCAAGTGAACAGAATGCCTTGCATATTTTACAGGAAACCATATTTCGAAGTCCTGATGATTCCCCCCCACTCGCCATTAACAAGATGGCACCGCAGGTCTAGGGATATGTAGTGATCTGCTGTAAATCCAACCCCTCCACGCACACTTTCTTGTATCATTTCTGGCAGAACAGGTACCTGACCAGTTCCTGTCTTTTGCAGTCATTCATTCCTCCTTTGCTTAGCACTGCTAAGCCGTAACCTATTTTTTTCAGACTGTTTCTATTATATCAGATCCCCCTGAATCCTAGTCCTGAACTCAACTGTGCTTGTACCTGTCTCAGCTTAGCGTGATCTGCAAAGGGAATAACCGCGCTCTCTACTATGTCATCCAAGTATTAATGGAAGTATTGACTACTGCGGGAGCTGCAGGTCTCCAGCTCTTCCAGGGACTGCTGCCTTCTACGTGCTTAGAAACATCTTGATCATCTTTATTATACTTTTCTGAAAAAAAATTCTCTCGGCATTACAGCCTTCCCAGCCTACAGCTCCTCCCTTTCTCCCCTTTTGAAAGATATCCCATTAAGCTTTCTTTTCTCCAGTCTTCTCAAGCCTCATTTGTCCTCCACAGATTTTCAAAGATTATCACTAATGGCACTGAAATCGCTTCAGCCAGTTTTCTAACTACCCAGAGCTGAATTCCTCCGGGCTCTGCTAACTTAAGTATTCAAACCTATTCTTTCCCTCTTTCCTGATGGTGCGCTGGCTGCACGGCTGCAGCTGACCCTCTCAGGAAGAACAGAAAGGATAAAAAAAAGTCATTCAGTACTTCGGCTTTCTCACTTCCATCTTTTGAGAGCTTTTCCTTTCCACTGAGCAGTGGACTAACTCATTCCCTGGCCCAGCTCCTGCTACAAATACATTTATAGAAACCCCTCCGGCTGCCCTTTACGTCTTTTGCCAATTGTAGCTCGTTTGGATTTTGGCCCTCTCATTTTTCTTTGCATGTTCACGCTAAAATTGTTCTCAATAGTTCAACCTACTCTCCACTTTTTTCACGTTGCTTTCGAGTTTCAGGTCATTAAAGAGCCCATGATTTAGCTAAAGTAATCTCTTACTACGTTTCCCATCTGTCCTCTCCATTAAGGGAGTTCATACTTAACGCCATTAAATTTCCTTCTCTAAGAAACTTTCAACTCTGCTAAACTTCCTTTTCTCTCCAAGCAGTTTGCCAAGACCGTGGAACTGAGCTGACCAAGCTGCGCTTCCTCGAAACCCACTGTCTTCCCCATGCTGCTCTCCCTACTTTTCTTCTTAACAGTCAGCAGTCTGGCAATCTAGAAATGTTTTAAGTTTTAGAAAAGCTATTCTGCCCAGGCAGAGTCATTCCTCAAACTTCCCAACCAAGGACTGAGTTCCAGTTAGAGACCAGTTTATATCTGCTTTGGGAGCTGAGTGTTCTAGAGATGAACAAGGGTAAACTTCAAGCACTTTGAAGACATTTCCCTGCCAGTGTCACAGCCAAACCTGTCCTGCTGTAAAGCGTCACCCCAAATGAGAGGAGCTCGCAGAGAATGAAGGGAGGGGGAAAAAAAAAAATCTCAGATTTTTCTGGAAGGACACACACATTCTCCGAAGCATCTGAATCTCTTGGTTAGTGTCCTCAGAAAAGGCTGCAGAATCCACCTTGCTGCTGGCACAAGATATAATGAAGGATTTAAGTGCAGGTTGTAAAATTCTATGTGCTGTCCTAGATAATTTATACCTTTCCAAATGATGCCTCTCCATTCCTTAAATACGGGAGATCACCCTCGAGGAGGCAGCCCTGACCCCGGTCCTTTCAACATCCTCCCTCTGCACAGGGGATACTTATATCCCACTGCCGCGCTTAGCCGCACAGTAGCAGTCGATAGGAAAGAGTGACAGACAGAGGAGCTAAGAAAGAACAAATATTTTTATAGCAGCCCCCTAATACCTGGAGTAGGGAAGACGACAGCGTGTACAAGGGAGCTATTGAAAACAGCACTGCTCCTGACATGTGCTTAGAAAGATATCTGTTATCTGGGGTTTGCCAGCTGGCTGCTGCATGCACAAGATCACACTGCCTTTAGCTCTGTTTGCTTCGCCCTTCCCAGAAAGGCAGTCTTTGCCCTGAAGAAAAAATCCCCTCCCGCTGCCGGCCGTGATTAGCTGGCCCCAAACGGCAGCAGGGCACGTCCCGCGGGGGCCAGGCTGCTCCCCCCTGCCCAAGTCCTGGCGCTCTCCTGAGGAGGCCTCAGAGGAATGCATTCCAGCTCCTCCAAATCCCCATCACCTCCACCGCTACCAGCTATTGTCTCCTGCAACAGGAAAAAAAATATATTTTTTTTAGTTTGAATCCCCAAAGGATCCTGGGGAATGGACTGCCCTGCACTAGGAAGGCAGGAAAACCCTCTCCCCAGGGTCTCTGTTAATCCCACCTGCAGGAATCCCACCTTCCTTCCCAACGCCGTATCCGTCAGATGTTGATCTTGGGCATGGGGGAGTTTGTAGCAGCACTGGGAGGACCAGCACACCTCCAGTCCTCCTCCTGTCCCCACTCCTGAAGGCCAGTTATCACCAAGAGAAGAAGAAACCTCTCTTGGCCCTCGCAGAGAAGCAGAACGAGTCAGCCACAGGTTTAACATAACATAAAGACGGTGCAAACAGTGAGTTACCCACAACCCGAGCCATGCTAAGGATCCACAGTACCAGCTTCACTTCTGGCTGTTCCCTATTGGGCCATGCAGCTCCTTCCGTCAATGTTTCATGCTTCACCTCAAAATAATTTAGGTCCATGACCGTCTTTGGCCAAAACCCACTCCCCTAAGGACATCTGGACACTGTCAGTATGCCCACTCTCAGAAATTAAGACTATAATGTTCCCCTACAGAAGCAGTATTTCTCCTACTAATTTGCTTTTACCCAACTATTTGTGCCTCCATCAAACATCCTAAGCTGTCTGTATTATATTTGGGTTGCTGGTTTATTTTTTCTTTCTAGTTCGGTTCCATTTATGGCGCGCGTCTCCATTTAATATTAAATCAACGGTGACGGATCATCACTTTTTTTTCCAAATTCACTAAATTGTTTAATAATATAATTTTTAGAAACAGATTTGTGGCTCGCGCACACACACCAAGGCAAAATAAAGATGACAGCACATTTGAACAAGGCAGCAATAAAACAGTGATAGTAATAAAGAATAAAAATGCTCTATGGGGTTGCCATGGGAACCAGCATTCAAGGACTCCAGGTAACGTTGTAAAACATGCCACTGAGCATAAAGCAGCTAAGCAGGTTAAGAGGTTATTTATTAGGCTGCAACATGTTGTGCAGTGCCCTCTGGTGAGAGCGCAAGAGACAAAACCGAGTTCAAAAGGGAGGCAGAAGATGCCAACGCTGGTGCCCAGCACGCACCACCTGGAGCTGTGACCTTGGCAGTGGCAGGACTTGGGAGGGAGGGAGCGCGCCGCAGGCGGCGTGTGGAGCCGGAGGGGTGACACCAGGACACGCACCCACGTTCATCTCGCTCCTGTGGGAGCCACGAGCACCGCGGCGCACAAAGGAAGTTGCCCAGGGCTCTGGGGAACATGCCGGTAGGTGGGACCCGCCGACCTCTGCCAAGTGCTGCTCTTCCTGCCGCGGGTACTGGGACCGGCTAGATGAAAGCTACAGGAGGTGTGATTAAGGCCAATAAACACAATCCTTGGTCAGGGTATGTTTTCTTAAGGACTGAAAGTGTAACTGTTCCATGCCCAGAAATTTCACTAAAATTAGCAGCAGTTCCCCACGTGGAAGGGTTGCAAAACCAGGCTCAGATTCCCCGGAGCCCAGCACGCCCAGCGGAGAACACCACAAGGGAAGGAGCTCATGTGCAAAAAATACAAAATTCAATTCAACTCAAGGTAAAACCACCCTCAAGTGTCCTTTCCTACATGAGACCAAGATACACAGATATCAATCAACCACGAGACGTTCACCTTAACAACCTAAGAACTTCTTCCAGCTACCATTAGCTAACAACCATCAGCAGTTATTGGGACAAGCAGAATAGCTTGCTTACAAATATCACAGCACAGGATTTTTCTTTTTTCCCCACAGGCCTTTCTGTGGGGAAATCGATAGAAAATCTACTTAAATGATTTTGAATAAACACAGTTAACATTTGGTATAGATCGACTCCTCCAAACCTGGAATAAGAGCTAACACCATCCCATTCCATCATCCTTCCCATTACACTTAAAATAGTGGAAATCGCAACCCAAGAGGATGATTTTTAAGCCTGCCGAGCCCTTGCACACACAAGGCATGGCTGCATTCATCTTTTCTATCAGCGAAGCCAGACTATTTAACGCAATATTCAGCAGTGCTTTCAGTGCAGCTTTCCTCTGCTGGGACGAGGGTCGGTGCACGTCCAGCCTGCCACCACTACTCTGCCCAGCGCCGCCTCCAGGACCCGTAGCGGCTCCGTGGCCAGCAGAAGACTTTCATTTGCGTTTAACCTGCAGAAATACTGCTGGGGAGGTGGAGGTGGGGGCTGGAAGATGAAACCCAGCTCTCCTCATTTTCCCCTGCGCTGTTAAAGCTGTCAATTCAATTCTCCCCCCACTAAGTGGCACCAATGCACCGCAAAACCACAACGAAAACATCTGTACAGACAGCTTATAAATCAATACTCCCCCCGTCTTCCTGCGCCCGGCCCGCAGTGGTGGACATCACCCGAGCGGGGCTGCGGGCGCTGCTGCCACCCAGCTCTGCCCTGGCCAGGCAGGGCCCCGTCGGGGCTGGCTTGCTCCCTCCATCACCGTTTTAATTACACTTCCATGAAGGAAATGCAGCTTACAGGGATGCAAAAAAAGGGGGAAAAGGCAAACAGGTGATGTCGTGTTAACTGCACTCCCCAATACCTGCTTTGAGAAGAAAAGGGGTGCAGGGACAGCACAAACAGCAGAACCCACGCGGCGCCGAGCCGAGCCAAGCCCAGCCCAGGCTCCGTGCAGCTGAATCGCATGAAACCCACACCAAAAATCAAACCCTGAGCGCCAAAGCGCTGCCGGTTTCCTTTCAGCCAGCCCTTGCGAGGCCCTTTTGCCGAGGAGAGCTGCAGAGCCTGCCCTCAGCTCCTGGCGGGATCACCCACGGCTTCGCCCAGCTCCACCTGCCCGGCACCCGCCGTAGCGCCGAGGGGAGCCGCGGGGCAGGGACAGCTCTGCTGTAAATCACGGCTGCTGTAAAACCAGATCTATAGCTCAAGCCGACTGCAGCTGGGAAAAGGTTATGCAAATCACATGGCCCATTTGTATTTATCATCATGCAAGAGCAGAAGCTAACAGGGGAAAATGTCTAGGAAATGCCTCCTCACCAGTGCTCTTTGAGAGAAGTGACGATCAACCAAAATTGTATCAGAGAACAAATAAATTACCACGCAAAAACGTACTTCACCTGTACCGATACAAATGGGAACAACCGAGCAGTTTGGGACATTACAGTTTCCCTCGTCATGGCTTCCCATTTGGTAGAGTGATGGCAATGGTCAGCGCTCACTGGGGGAACCAGGCCGTGTGGTGAGCAAAGGTCTAAGGACTTCTGGTTCAGACTGGCACGTCACCTCGGTCATAACATCGGAAGTACTTCAAGACAACTTACTAGTGATTGCATATGGTGGGTATTTCAGCTCAAGTGCAAGCTCAAGAGGTGTGACAGTCACACAGGGGCAGACAAGAGACCGAGAGCCTACGTTTCAAGAAGGATGAAAAGATGCTAGAGGAGAGCAAACAACATGGCACTGCCTCTGCAGCAGCCGCTTCCGTTGCGATCCACGGGAACCGCGGGTATCTATGTCCCACGGGAGGCGCAGCGGCGGTGGACGCGCGGGGGGCAGCAGAGTAACGCTGAGTAACGCCCGGATGGGAGGAGCAGAACCTGGCAGCGATGAAGATGGGTCTCAGTGATTTCACCAACATCTGCTTCAGCAGAAAGCTGCTGGAAGGGAACAGCCCTGTAACGTGCTCCCGTGCAGGCCAGCCTGGCCAGACCCCCGGATCCCAGTGCTGGGAGCAGACGGACATTCGCGCCCCCACCCAGCCTAGGAGAACCGCCGGTGGCTGATGGTCACCATGCTCCAGCCCGGCCACACCAAGCTGCATTCCTAAATCAGCAACGTGCAATGACCACGGAGGAGTAACTTCCCTTCATCTACAACAGAGTTAGAGCCACAATCACCACATTTTTGTTCCAGCAAATCTGAACAGTTATCCCTAAGGGGAGGAAAATATCCCTAAGGGGAGGAAAAAAAGAATTCATAGGTGCCCCTGGAGTTTGTTTGTTTTCAAAACAACACTCACAGACGTCGTAGTGACATTAAACCTCCAGTGCGCTGAATCTGAAACAGGGAATAGAAGAATCCCATTGGTCTCAAAACGTTAAAAATATCCTACACTGAACCCCTGGCTATGGATGTTGACTTGCTTCTTTATGCTCCCTCCACCTTTCCCCACGCAGTATCTAACAGCTGATTATTCTGTTGTTTGTAGTAGACTGAAGTAATTAAGCTTAACCCTAGTCCTGTGGGAGTCCCAGAGAAGGTTAGTGATCCACAGGCATGACACGCTGTTATTTATAGCTGATTAAGTTCTATTTATCTACATTTAAATGTTGCAGGAGATGGGAGAGATCCCAAAACACATCTGTGTCTTATTAGAAACACCAGCTGTGTGTGGTAGCTTAAAGTTTGCCTTTCTTGAGAGGTTATAAGTTAAAAAAACCCCAAAACCCTAACCCCAGAATAATTCAAATTCTTCACTGTAGCTAAATAAATTGGCGTGGTTTAGTCACGATCTTCAAGATGTGAGCCTGACATCCCCATGCAACTGAACTGCTTCTGGGGTCACACTCAAACCCCAAATTGGCTAGGCCACTTTGAAGCTGTTCTGAGCACTATAATTGCGTTTAATTTTTAATGTAAGGCTCTTCATATCTTAAGAGACATGAGAAAGGTGACCAGCAGGTCACTAACCAGATCTTTAGAGTCATAACTTCTGCCCCTTCTGCATTGAGGAACAGCACTGTGGTTTCACTGGTAAGACCGTCTTCGTCTGTATGCTCTATTTTCACACGCACACACACACACAGAGACACACACAGAGGAAGATGAGCAGACTGAGGGGATGCAGGTCTGTCCCCACCCTTTCCTTCAGAGAGCTGCAGTGCTATGGTCCTCCGTAACAACAGAGATGGGCATGAAAACCTTTACATTTGCTTCCTCTGTACAATTTAAGTTACTGCATTTTGGGTGGCAGAGAGCAGTAACAGACCTACTTGAATGTAGAAGATGTCAATATTTTCAAGAATAGTGTAACGGTAACTCCGAGTCGAGCTCTAGAGGAAGGGACGGCACTGTCCCAAATCACAGGGGGTAATGCAGAGTTTACCTCCCAACTGCCAAAGCAGAATGCCATGAAGGAAACAGTAAGCTGATGTCTCCTAGGAGAGTCCCCAGTTGAAACATCCGGATAGCAACAGCGGGATACAGCAGGGACATCTAGGTCCTGCGGCTGCAGAACAGTAACTCTCCCTAACTTGCTTCTCAAGCACCACAAGATGATCTCTCATCAGCCCTCCCTACCCTACTGCTTTGCATGCAAGCTATACGTGATTTGTGAGATGTTCTTTGGTAACCGGCTAGCCGAGTTTCACTTTTAGCATCACCTGAAATGGAGCCGAGATTCAAAGTGAAACTTTAGGGTATAAAGCGAAACCTCTGAGTTTTGCAAAGAATTCTTTGAAACGCCTCAGCAGAGCTTTGACAACTTCTCCTTGCGCAGGAATCGGGGAGACCGTATCCACAGGAGCTCTGTGCAACCATGCGTCTTGAAGGGAGGACACCCGCAAGGACTACTTTCACCCAAACCACTGACGGCGACCTTCTGGCGGAGGATTAACCGGCTGTCAGTCGCTCCCCAACAGACCAAATTGCCGTGGCAGCTCATGGGCGGCTTTGTCTGCAGTCCTCGCCACGGCTGGAGCTGGGTAGTAAAGGCCACCCAACTCTCCCTTTCCAAGTTCTCTTGCAAGCTCCAGGCTGCCACCATCCCCACACCATGCAGCGACTCCTCACCAGTCCCAGCCTGCGTGGACTCAAGTGATGCCCGCACAGGCTGGCATTAACGGAGCGTTAAACCTCAAATTAGAGTACGGCTGGCGCGAGCCTGGGATATTTCCACAGTCTCCCCGAGAAAGCCAATGCTGCCAGCTCTGGGGTTGGTTTTTTTTTTTAGGCATGTGATAATTTGGCATCATCTCTAAGTTCTGAAATTTGCTGGAACAAAAGAAATGTTGAGCTTTCATTAGGAGGAAAAAAAAAAGCATACAGTCTCAAGTCATAAACACAGACTTGAAAATACAGCCCATGAGTGCCTGAATGCGATTAAGGAGAATCTAACCCAGTACTCATTAAGTATCTCGGTTGCTGGGTAGCTTATTTCCGCATTCTTATTATTTGATTAGATTTGATAACTCAAATAGTTTGGAGTTGTATTTCTGCTGTGGCGTATCTTTTGCGTAACTGCTCTTCCACAGGCCTCCTGTAGAACTCTACAGAAACCACAGTCGCCCTACACCTCAGTCCAGTATTTCTAAAAACAGAGTCTGAGCATTTATTTCCTTCCAACTTTGACTGCCCTGTTTACCTAGTGTCATCTCTGCTAGGCCTAGAGATGGTTTACACCATACCTCTCTGAATGTCTCCAATGTGAGTATCTAAATAATACAAAAATCAACAAGCTATCATCACATCAGAAACCAAATCTCCACTGTCTCAAAAATGAATCTGTTCCGGGACAGGAACCAGAGCTCCAACACAAATGCTGCCCCATTAAAAACTTGGCATGTATATCCTGTCGCCTACATATAAATAAAGTTGTTCTAGGTCACAGGGATATCGTAAAACTTACGTTGTGAGATAGAACCAATATATGGAACGATCAGCCTCTTAACTGCTAATTTCTCTTAGTGGTGCTTTTAGATGATGTGTTTCAGCAGTTGCAAGCGTACATGGGATTACATTCAGTAGAGTCACCTGCCAAACAGGTCCCTCCCATATTACAGGAAAAACCAAAGCATTTTGGGTTAAAAACAAGGGGAAAAACCCCCAAAACAAAACCAACAACAAAGCAAAGTCTGATTATTCCAGAGTACAGTTTCCCCTGGTATTTTGTGTTGCAATTATTTACATATCCCCAGATAGTCAAATTGATGTGGTCCAAAGTTTTGTTGTGGACTTTGTAGAACACGTCGCGTGTGTGTGCCAACTGGAGCACACTTCGCGTGTTATGGGGCTGAACGGTGGAACAGAGCATACACTAGATTTGCTACTAAAGAAACAACAACAACAACAAAATCAGTAAGCTGCACGAAATCACCTCATCACAAACACCAAGTCAAAAAACCACAACCAAATGGAAAAACAAATGCAAAGCACGCTCCAGGAAGTGGACAGGAGTTGCAACCACCTTGACATCTCGAGACTCTTGGGTCGGATCAACAGCAACTAGCAACCAACACCTTCCAGCTCTGCACCACCCCGCCTCGCAACGACTTCAATGCGGGGGCTCAACAGTGAATACATTATCACGTATTTTGGCCCAGAATGTGAAGAAACGTACTTGAAAGCCGCAGTTCAGGCTTCCTGCCATCTTGTCCCAAACAACCTTTTCTCCACTCTTGCAGATACAACTTGTAAGTACTGACCAGTCCCATCTCCGCCGGCCGGGCCGCTGCAATCCTGACGCCCTGCCTTGCCACGGCTCCGGCACAGCCGCAGCCTTACACACCCGGGACAAAAATACGGCGCCCGGTGAAGGCAGCGGCACTGCGGTGTAAAAGGCAAGGTGGAGCCCCAGCCATACCAACAGGGCACTCCTCAATGCTCATGTAGTAACAGCAGTATTTACTGCACAGCAGTATGTTACAAATGCCGCTCGGTGGGGGAATTACAGCCGCCCCGTCGTGCCCGCGATGCTGTGCTGCCGGCGGGCGTTGTTGGGAAGGGTAATGCTTTTGGGCAGGGGAACCCAAGTGCTGTCACGCAAACAGCTCTCCTGCCCACCAAACCAAGGAAGGTTTAGCTGTGACCAGTCGCAGATTATTTCAGGATTTTGCAAATACAATTACTACACAGGATATGTAATTACCGCAGCAGACGCTTCTTCCTCGTGTTTATTTCATAATATTTTAAGTTTATCCTTTGGCTGGACAGGCTAAAACCACACCTGTGGACAAGGAATGCCCGGATGCACTGCTTTACTATTAAGCTTAATGAGCATGAACAGACATCTCAAAGCAAAGAACACTAAAAAGGGTTTTTCACCATGAAAATTTATCCTCAATTTCCATTTTCTAACTGCAGTCCTACAACTTCAACACTTTTCCTGTTTTTCATCTAAGTGCCACACTTTCTCTGCTTCCTGTTTTTAAATTATATTTACACCAAACCCAAATCAATTTAAATTATTCGGAAAAACTAAGCAGCGTACATTTTCAGATGTGCAAGAGCTGCTGAGTGCGTAACGTATTAGAAGAAATAAGGCCATGCAGCCAAACCATATAAATCACTTCAGTAAGAATTAGCCAAAGATACCCACCCTGGCTCCCGTAACCCTGCTGCCGACCCACTCACTCCATACCTACGGGATGGCTTCAGCTGGAGGTTTGTTACTAGCCTCTACCTAAAAACCCACAACGTAACAGTCAAAACTAGCATAAGCCACACAATTGTACTGCCACAAACATCAGGTAGATTTTTAAGGACTGGTATTTTACATCTCCATTAAATGAGCTGTCATAAACTAAGAGATTTCTACAGAACTTTGCATTTTGGGAAGCACATGGAGAATGCTGCCAAGCACGCTGAGCCACCAGCCCTTTGTATCCTCGGAGCTCCTGAAGCTCGGCGCGCGGCTCGGTGCACCTAAATTGGATCAGATGGCAAGAGGCGCAGAAGTACCTTGTTTTTCTTCTTCCCCTCAGCATCCACTTCCACTCCTCGGCACGGCTCACCTCCTCTACGCACATGCACCGTTCCCAGAAAGTGCTCAGAAGAGGCTGCGTGTCTCAAAATAAAACCGATCCAAACCAAGCACTTAAACAAAAACACAAAAGAAAAGAAGAGAAGGGGGCGGAGGGAAAAAAAAAAAAAAATGCAGTGGAATAAATCCAACCGTAGCTTCTCAGCAGCTCAGCGAGCCCCTAGCAAGTGCCAGCAGTTTCAAAAGAGCTGTAATCTCCAAACTGTTATCAAGGTTTTATCGCACTCAAGTTCTTATCTAAACCAAACAATCACTAGAACAGCAGCTGATAAGGCATCCTGACAAGGTAATTTCAGCAATTTAAATCCGCAGCTACAGCCATCATACACCGAGAATATTTTAACACTCTTTCCAGTTTAACCTCTAATCTCTCTTCCTCTGTTCTTTCCCAACACAAGGCCAATTTTTCTCGCTTACAGCCGGGCGCCCTTCCTGCTGTCGCTGGCGTTACGGGCAGGTGCCCTTTGAGCTCTCTCCTTCGGCATGTGCAGCCCATCCGCCAACGCCGGCTTGCTTAATCAAAAGGATCATTATTTTCTCTCTGAATTCAAGTAGCCATTTTCCCCGGTTTGACAAAGGTCCATCGTTAAAAGCGGTGGCTGCATCTGTCACAAGCTGCCGTGTGGGAAAGGACAGGGAAATCAAAGGCAGCAAACGTGACGCAGGATCAGCCTTTGGCCCTGGTGTAATCTGGTGTAACACAATAGAAATGTGTTATTTGCAGCCCTGTGGGATTTTCACCTAGAACATGGCACCCACACGTCGCAAGGCAGAATTAGCTCAGGAGCTTCTTAGCTCAATGTCTCCTCTTCCAAAATCATTCATCGGCCACAAAATCCAGTGTCTTTTTGGTCATTTTTGCTGGTAACAGACTTCTCACATCAGGCCAGACTTTGATTTACAGGACACCTGAAAACACTTACTGATGCTAAATGTAGCTGGCAAGTGGCATCCAAAACCAGCCACCTCAACGGGACAGAAGCATCAGTCGAGCTGCCACAGTTTCTTCTGGACACGAGACACTGCCGTGACGCAACGCGCAATTATTTCTCTCCTTACGCTGGAGGAAAAAAGCAGTATTAAGCTACCAACACATTTCCCGTGTCTCCAAAGCTAAGCAGCAACTTCTCTGTATCACGTAACATTTATGTACATAAGATGGGGCCGAGCAGCGTTAGAACCACCCGAGTTTACCCTCGGCTTCACAGAGCTCCTGTGGGGCCGGAGCCGAGCGCGGCTCTTGGGCAATCGCCGGGGCACACCCAGCACCGCCAGGGCACCAGCAGCCACAGGCACTACAGTGCCTCCAGTAACCAGAGGAAAGTTCCTGGAGTAAACTGGAACCGGATCCCTTCTGTGGTGCCATAACTGACTCTGTCAGAGCCGCTGCCTTCGTAGGAACAGAAAGTGAACAGTGTAAACTAGAGAAATTGCTCAATTCCCTCAGGCTGAACTTTCAAAATCAGGAAAGGGAATTCAAGATTTCTTGGCATATGCACACAGGGGAAAAAAAAAATCAACCAGATGCTGCAAAAACCAAGAAATCCCTTCACTAAGGATGGAAAATTCCTTTACACCCTATTTCAAAAACTTTCTTCAATCAAAACTTAATGAATCAAGAGACAAAACAGATGCAGACCCCCATTTTCCTCTATAAATCATTGTGTCTGATATGTGAAATGCAAACTAATTTGTTTAAATTACAAGACTTAAATGTGGTTAAAGAAATAATAAGAGTGTCTTCAGATTTTAATCAGAAAAAATATAACTTGAGTTTCAGAAAAACTACCCAGCTCAAGTAGGCCCAGAACATATAAATATAACACGGTACCCTTCGCTAGCCCAGAGATCATGAGTTATTTCCTTTCTCCTGCAGCGTGAAGGCTCATCATTTTTTCACTCCTGAATATCTCCGACTGGGACAGTACTGGAGTCCGTGGCGTCAGTGAAACCCACCAGAAGTTAACTGATCTGCTGGGCTGGAAAATCTTGGTGTGTTTCCATGTTGCTCTAAAGGAGGTTAGGGCAAGATCCAGCCAGCATGAGTGTCCAACACAAGGGAAGAGAACAATCATCTGGTTCTAAAAATGCATGAAGTTTGTACCAAAATACACATCATCTCTGTGTTCCTCTTCCACGGCTTTTTTGGGGGGGTTATTGGGGCCGGATATTGTATTCAAATGGGTCTCTGGTGTATAATTTTTGCACTGCGTGTGACCCCCAACTGGTCTGCTCCAAGAACAACTGAACGTTACAGTTCAACCCGTTTCTTCAACCGAGCCCTGAGGGCCCAGCAGAGTGGCCTGTGGAAGCGGAGCTATGGTGCATCCACTCAGCGTTTCAAACCTCCAACGCAACCCGCCATAAACTGTCACTTCAGGCATTTATGGCAGACAGTAAACACATGCTTATCGGAGAACAACTGCACCCTGCGAGCTCAGCCAATGGAGCAGCGTTCCTTATCACATCAACGGCTTATCAGGGAACCTAACAAAAATAAAGGTTACACCATATGGTCTCCTCCTTTTTACCTCTGCTCCATCGAGACGTATGACTTCAATTAAAGCTACATTGCTCAGTTCGTAGACTCGCTTCCTCCTTGTCTGCCCTTGAAAGCAAAACCCTCCCTTTAGAGGGAGGTCCATGGAAATGATCCGCCACAGAACCCCGCCGAACTTGGCAAATATCCCGTCGACCCGGCTTTTGCCATCAGAGGCCGCCCACGTGCCCGCCGGCGTGGACGGACAGCCCGAGTGGTCTAAAAACGTTAGCTCACGACACCTGTGTAAAGGGTGATGAAGGGCGTGAAGAAGGGCATTTCTGAAGCACACAGAAGCGAGTATTTCTGTTTGGCCAATGCAATTATTAAAGCTCCCTGCAAAAGGCACATTTGTCCACAGAAAACGAGCCATTCCTCCTCCTGCGTCTGGTGCGCACCACGCTGCAGCCCCGCTCGCTTCCTGGCAAAGCAACAAAAGGCCCTTCACACAGAATAGGTTGGATCCAACTTACTGCCTGTAACTTAAATGAACTTAATTAACGATCATCTAATTCACCGCTGCTTAACAGTGGATGCCATTATTAGATCACCTCCCAGCCATCAGTTTACAGCCGTGGCACTGGAAAGCGACCACGTAAACAGGAGCCAGACGGATACTGAGAAGCAGGTTTCTTGTGTGATTATTCACGCTGTTTTCTGAACCAATTGCTATTAAATTAACGCAACTGTTTGCATTTACATTCATACAAGTAAATGCCTACATGAGGAAGGATCAGGAGAGTTTCAGGCGCCGAGCTGCTGCGAGCTGGCGAGGTGTGCTTTACACTACCTGAAGCCTCCTCTGCTTCCAGGGAACAGGGCAGTGAAGAGTTACTCAACACGAGCAAGACCCTCTTGGGTTTTTTAATTCAGATCAGGTTTTTCAGATTACAAGGAGGGCTACAAAGAAGATCAAGGGGCTGGAGCCCCTCTCTGGTGAGACAAGGCTGAGAGACCCGGGGCTGTTCCACCTGAGAGGAATCTCATCAATGCTCAGCAATATCTACGGGGCAGGTGGCAAGAGGACGGGGCCAGACTCTTTCCAGTGCTGCCCAGCGACAGGACAAGGGGCAACGGGCACAAACTGGAACATGGGAAATTCCATCTGAACGTGAGGAAACACTTTTTTACTTTGAGGATGGCAGAGCACTGGCACAGGCTGCCCAGAGAGGCTGTGGAGTCTCCTTCCCTGGAGAGATTCAAAACCATCCTGAGCACGTTCCTGCCCAACCTGCTCCACGTGACCCTGCTTAGGCAGTAGGGTTGGACTAGGTGATCTCCAAAGGCCCCTTCCAACACCTCCTATTTTGTGGTTCTGCTGCCACGCAGCCAAGCACACACTCTTCTTCAGAGCTGGCTAAGCCCAAGTGCAACTCGGCCACTGCTGCTCACAATTCTTACAGCTTGACTGAAGACAGAAATGACTCCAAATTGAGGCAGGCTATAAATTTAAAGAGTGATACTCCTTTCAGACAAGGAGCCTTTTCCAGTTCAGTTTAATACACTGAATTAAACGGCTACGAGAGCCACAGGGTGAGCTCTTTTGGGTCAAGAAGTTCTCCTTGTAAAGAAGCCCTAAAAATCTAGAGCTGAAAAATCTGCTGAATATGCTGTATGGGATACCAGCTCTGCCCTGAGGAGCTCCTGGTTCCACACCTCCTGCCCATGCTGCAGCCTGAGGTCCTCCTCGGATGACTAGGAATGGTCTCAACCTGGAAGAACTTTCCTATTGATTAGCTGTCTTTTTTCATTAAAATCTTTAAAAATAGCAACTCGTCTATTCTTTCAATACTATTGACAGCTTCTTTGCTGAGAAAAAACATGAAAGCAGTTCCAATTTTTTATTATTATTTTTTAAATCATCGCCATATAAATCTGTACTGTTTTCACAGATTACTCATATATGCTGTTGTTACCAAGCCAGGATAAATTTAGTTCTAATGTAATGCACTTGTATTAGAACTCAGCAAACTCAAACACAAACCCTCCTTGATAAGCAAGCAATAAAAGTCTGTCCTTTATTGCCACCAAGGTAATTCATACTTTAATATATCTATTATTTCAGTACTAAGATTATTTTACTGCAGCAAATTGAATTCTTCATAAAGGA
This sequence comes from Chionis minor, assembly GCA_013398295.1. Taxonomy (NCBI): domain Eukaryota; kingdom Metazoa; phylum Chordata; class Aves; order Charadriiformes; family Chionidae; genus Chionis; species Chionis minor. The sequence goes on from VZSF01003044.1 coordinate 1,167,092, forward strand.
AATAAAATGCATGAGAAATGCTGAGGCAAAACTCAGATTCTGTGAGAAACCAGAGAACAAAAAATTTCAGAGAAACTGAAATTAGTACTGATATTACAAGAAAGGATAGCTCAGAACGACGTTATTTCTCACAGCATTGCTGGGATAATTTGAAGGTTGTCAAGACTAAGGATTTCCGTACTGCACTTCACCCGAGACTGCCAGAGCACAAGCATTAAACAGCTCATTTACAGGCGCCTCAAGGACAGGGTTCCTGTTTCTAACAAACCAACCTGCAGCAAGTCAGAATCCGAGGTCTTATTTGCGACTCGTGCTTTCTCACTATTGCAAAGTGCTTCCCTTTCCACAGCCGGCAACTGATTTGCAAATTATTCTTTTCCTAGCACTCAAAACATTGGGAATGGGTTGAAAGATCACGGGTAGTCCTGAGAATTTACCTCATTTGTGCAAAGATTTAGAAGGCAAGTTAACCATCTGCTGTACGTTGGAACAGCTGAGAATCAGAACGCTTGTTCCCATTTGTGATCTTAACTCCGCAGGCTCCAGAAATGTTTTCATTAGCACAAATTTTGTATTCAGAGAATCACGCGCCACTATCATCATCTGCAACCCCCGCTCAATGCTTTGTACCATACAACATCTCTCGGTCGATAGTAATCAGATTCGCAAATTGGTAAAGGACTTGGAAATACAGTTTGTATTTTATTCTTTGGAAATCTCTAAGACCTTAATTACAGGGATGCTAATATTTTTCTTTTTTTCTCCAAGGAGGAGAACGTTAACTAGTTCATTTCTATTCACTAGTCAACGTCATGTAAGTGATAGTTTGGTAACGCAGCGTTACAACGCCGTAATGGGAGAGTGGAATAGAGAAGCAACAGCTCAACACGAGCTACAGGCAACGCAACCGAAACCCTTCCTGCTGCAGGCAGGTACGGTGCAGCTGTGGAGCGGGTCATAGAATCATAGAATCACTTGGGTTGGAAGAGACCTTCAAGATCATCGAGTCCAACCATAACCTACACTACCAAAACCACCACTAAACCATGTCCCTCAGCACCACGTCCACCCGTCTTTTAAATACCTCCAGGGACGGCCATTCCACCACCTCCCTGGGCAGCCTGTTCCAACGCCTGATAACCCTTTTGGTAAAGAAGTTTTTCCTCATATCCAACCTAAACCTCCCCTGGCACAACTTGAGGCCATTTCCTCTTGTCCTGTCGCTTGTTCCTTGGGAGAAGAGATTGACCCCACCTGGCTACAACCTCCTTTCAGGTAGTTGGAGAGAGTGATAAGGTCTCCCCTCAACCTTCTCTTCCCCAGGACCTTCTCTTCCCCAGGACCTCATGAAGCCAGCTGCTCCCCAGCTCCCAGCAGACAGATGTCCCATGTCAAACCCCCCCCACCAGTACTGCCCCCAGTTGTGCCAGGAGGCGAAGCAGAGAACCCCGGAGCACGGGGAGAGGGAGGAAGGGCCTCACGTGGTACCGTTCCTGAGGCGGCAGCGTGGCAGCGCACAGAGGCCGGTGTCGCGCAGAGGCTGACCAGACGCTGTACGTGTCCCGGCAGAGAACAGCCTGCTCTTAAGAGACCTGAGCCTACAATTTCAAGAGGCAACATAACATAACGTAACACTGCCGTCAAACCCGCGCAGTGAAGAACGGTGTCATTTTGCTAACTCCACTGGCCTTGGCTTGTCTCTTTTCTGGAGCTGCAGGTACAGAAGGTGGGGAAGAGGGAAGGCAGGATGTATCCAGCTGCGCTGGTGGCACGGCAGCCACAACACGCTGCCTCCACTCACGCGGCGGAGCTGCTAAACAGGAAGGCACGACCAGCACCACATCCCGCAGATCTCCCATCGTCAGCTACACCCAGCGCAACCCACAGGCTCCTGTCCCCCCCTGCCACCAAAAGCCCACCCTGCCCAGAGTCCGGCTGTGGTTCCCACAGCACCAGAGCCCACCACTATTTGGGCTAACGCAGCCCTGCGCTGGCTACCGGGCGGTGAAAGTTTGTTCTTCGCTACGATGAGAACAAGAAATGATCAAAGCAACAAAGGTTAACAACGAAAGAAAAACGTAAAAATCGGCGAAGTGAAAGCTCCAGTTCAGAACTGTTATAGAGACAGGTTAATTATTAACACTGAGGACTTACTATCCCCTAAATCTTTAAAAATGTTTAACCAGCAGTTAGGGCCACAGCAAGGAAAGATTATGGTTGAGTCTTCTTTCCATTTGGCAGAGGAGGAAACTGAGGTGAGGAACGAGCTCTTGCAGCCACACAGAAAGGCACGGCGACCTGAATAAAGCGTGCCTGGCTTCTAATCCTGCCTGTTAGATTTGAAGTTTGAAGTCCTCTCCTCGGGTTTATTCTCTTACAGCCCTTGATCAGGAAAGTGGAAATCAGTATCTTTTAAGTAGCAACATTCTTATTTGTCAACTGAAAAGCACTTGCCACAAGGGACATAAAAAAGACTGACCTTTGACATTTTTGAAAGCTCAATAAATGACAATAGGAAGCGAAATTGTATCATGCACCAATAAACTGTAAATTATTTTATGATATGAGAGGCTATTTAATCTGAAACTATAACTATTAAGGAGAGCGATAAGAGATAAGGAAGGTAAAGACTCAGGGACTTTTCAGTCTCATATCTTATCTCTTCTAGTGTAATATTAACCAGCTTGATTCACAATATCCCAGTCACTTTGTGATCTTTCCACAGTTGAAAACAATTAGCAAATGTGAAGTATCCAGAACTTTGTTCAGTTGTCCCACTAAAACAATACAATCTTGCTTTTAATCACTCATTCAAGCTACAATAGCACCAATGCAGGGACGATGTTAATCCCGAACGGTTTTTTGTTAAACCTGTATAAACTTCATTTTGATTTTACTCCGAAGAGGCGAGTATGAACTCTTACTACTCCTCTACAGCCAACACTCTTCTTAATCCACTTGGCAAGGATTAGTAAACTGCTTTCTAACACACTGCTTTGACATCTCTCTAACCATTTATGTGACATTTTGCATCAGGCATTGATTTATGTTAGAAGTCTACAAGAACAGTCATATTAATAAAGCTGATTGTGCACCTCATCACGGAAATTATTTAATGATGGAGGTACTGTCATGCACGTTCACCTGTACCCCAAGAAAATCAATCCACCAGCTAGACCACCCACCCACTGTTAATCTTTTATTTAGCTTGCATCATTATTGATTTTAATTGAAGAAGTGATGATTTGTCATAGCTCGTACTGCCTGAAAACTAAAAACTCTTTAATGTGCTGTTAAAATTGCAGGTGGTTTTGTCCACAAACAGTGGAAGAGTATTGCTCAACTAAATCCTCACATCACAAATCTGCAATCACACACCGCAGCCTATGGTTGTTAGGAAACGGTTGTGGTTGGATGAGACAGCTCCAAGCAGAATACCGGGCCTGGCTGGTTGGAGATATAGATATTATTTTATTAAATATAATTTATCCTCCTCTCCTCTAAATCCTCTCTCCTGCCAAGATTTATTCATATCAATAATCTCTCAACTTCAAGAGGTTAATGAGTGTAAAATATCGGTGCGCGCTGCAACCTTAGGGACATAATTTCACACAGGCTTCAACGCGACAAGCCAACGCAGCAGCCAGAAGCGTGGAACCTTCCTCCCCCGGGTCACGGCTGCTCCTGCAGCCCCACAAAAGCACCGGTGAGCACCAGGAAACGGGTATGGTGAAAACCAGTCTACCCCAAAAAATGAAGAAAAACCCTGAAAAAGCAACCCCAACCCCCCAAAACTCCCAGCTCGCTACGATCCCCAGCCACAGCTGTCCTGCCACCCGGGCGCAGCGGGCGTCAGGAAGGAAGCCAGCTGGAAAGGGGCAGGAGCGCTTCTCTGCGGCGGTGCCAGCTCAGCGCCTACGGAAAACCTCCCTCCAAAAGTATACGCAGTAAACGCACCCCACAGAGCATCAAGGAGCAAACTCTTTCTGGAGGTGGCTGTTAGGTGGCTATTTTTGGCCGACGAAGCTAGAATGTTATTTTCTCTGATGACAAGAGTGCTATGTTAAGAAAAGGGCCAGGCAAATAAAATACAACCCACACTCGTACATTCTCTTCCCTTCTAACACCGAGCTGTCTTCAGCCATTTTACGTACTGATAGCTACTTGGCCGATCCTCGCTCGTGCTGTCCAAAATGAGGTGTTTCAACACATGCTTATGTTGCAAACAACATTCAAAAGCTTTTCCTTTTGTTGCAACACTGAACCAAAACAAACTTTGAAATCGCAGAAGCTGCAACAAACCAGATTTGTCATTCTCCAAGCCAGCTTTAATCCTCAGCACCACGGGAGCCCGAAAGCAGAGCCAGAGATACTTTCCGCTCCGGCTGCATGAGCCGTATTTCCAGCATGTTCTTGGAAGCCCATCGCCCAGTTCCTCCACAGACTGTGCCACCAAGAGCCTCTGACACGGGGAGATGGGTGAGGCCTCACGCACTTGGTATTTCTCAAGGGAAAATAATACCCTGTTTTTCCCCGCTGGGAGGGTGGATGGGGAAAACCAACCTGTGAAGGCGCCTGCAGCCACCATTAGGCTACACAAAGGAACAGCGAAGAGCACAAACACGTCCCACCCGCAGAGCTCACCCTTAACCCCTCCGTCCTGAGCCATTCTCCCATTCATCTGCCTCCATCTGCTTGGCGAAGTCACACTGCCTGTCATTACGGCAGCTGTAGATATACAGAGGGATGGATGCATTACCTCATTAGAGTGAGAGCAGGTTATTTTACTTAACACTTTTAAAGCAGCCGCGGAGCACCGAGAGAGATGAGAATCGACCTGCTCCAATGCCGCTGCTCCCCAGCTGAGTCACTGCTACCTTTAGCTCTGCACGGTAACAGCAACGGTATCTATTTCTCTCTCTCGGTATAAATATTAACTTGAACCCAAAAGCCTGGTCAGATTTGAGTTGAGATTACACCGTTTTTAATTTGACACACGCACCTCATCAAGGAGGGGTTTTTCCTCTTGAAAACACACCTTTGTGCTCTGTGTGTCAGGGAAATACAGAACCCCCCACCTCTGACCAGCTACGTAACATCCGCATCCGTTTCAGAGGAAGAGTTCTCTGCCCGGCACTTCAAGGAGCTCTCGCCAGGACACTCTCCCCCAAAATCACCAGGAGCCCAGGGAGGCAATAACCCCGCAGAGCTGGGTTCCCGCTCGGCCAGCGCCTGACTGGAGCAAGCGGCTGTCAACGGGAGCTCAGAAAGGAACAAGGGGAAGCCAGAGCCGGAAGAGTCCTTAGGTTTTCTAAAATATATATTAAAAAAAAAAANTCTAAAGATTTGAAAGATGGAAATCTCCCAGCATCCTGCGGCGGCAGCCAGATGGTGTTTCTGCACTTCCCAGGCCCGGAAGAGCCATCTGAGCTAGAGGGCAAAGACAAACAAGCGGTTGTAACGGCACAACTTACCGGCACCTGGCAGATAATAAATGCTACCACTTAAGAAACCTACAGAATAAGCTACGTTCGGCTTCAGAGCCTCAGCTAAAGGTAGCTGAACAGCTATGACTATCTGCCTCTAAAGCAGCTCAGGACTGCGCTTTTCTATGTTCTTTCCTGTTATCTTTGATGAGGAAACAATTGGGAGCCTCAAGTCCTCTGAAAAGCACTGTTAAGGGTTTTGTCAGGAATCTTCTGCTTAAGAAATGACCAATTCAGGACAGGAACTGAGTATTAACCAGACGTCTGTAAAGGCCCTAGCTCAGTTTTTTGAGCCCACATGGCACGAATACTGTTCGGTGTCAGAGCACACGTGATGTCCCGCTTTTTCATCACTCGGTGCAACCCACAGTAACTGGGAAAAGAAACAAAAAGGGAAGTGGACAGGGGAAAGGCTGGGAATTAAGGGTTCATTGGAGCAAGCCGGGCTAGCAGGAGACAACAGGCACACAATCCGACAAAATGAATATGAGGGTATGGGAGATTTCCTTCTCCTCTTCCCTCCTTTCCACACCAGGTTCCTCCCTGTTACCACCTCCCAGTTGATCCTTCAGGTCCCTCCTCAAGCTGCACATGACCAAGTCCATGGCCCATTCCAACGTGAAGGGGGCACCGCTGCATCCAGACTTTCCAGAGGAACTGACCCTGCTCTTGTGTGGATGTTCTAGGATGCTGAAGTCATATTTATACAGAGGAAAAAAAGGTGTAAACTTCCCACCACACCAGTGCCCCTCCACTGACCTAGCAGCAGCTCTTCTAAGGGTCAGCCTTTAGCTTCATTCTCTCTGCTGAATTAATCACTGGGTTCTCAGTTAGGATTGCCAAACGAAAAACGGAGCCAAGGAGTGCAGATGCTGGCACTCTGGGAGCTGGACGGGATCCACCAGCTCATTTTGTACAGTCACTCCACAGCTGTCAGAACAGTTATGGTCATTACCAAGCAGGGAAAGAGCGGAGCCAGATACCTCCACCAAAGCGCCTATATTTTATAATCAACTCTCTGAGCCATATGTTGGGTTTTACTCCACAAAAGCATTCAGAGATAAGCTAGTGTGGAAATAGAAATTAGCGGACTTAAGGTATTTCTTTGCAAGACTCATTTTTCACACACATTATTTATCCAAATATAAGAATATAGCTAACAAAATGATGCCGGAACTTCCCCTTGCCTTGTTTACAATAGGAAAGTAAATAACCTGGAAGCATGGATGAATATTCATTTATCCACAATTGTTTTAGCTACTAATTCATCTGTGTCTAATTCACCCTCTCCAAAACTAAGATTAAGAACAGTTTTATCTTTAGGCCAAAGAGTGGGTATGGGCCAACCATGCACTGGGAGGCTGGGAGCAGAAATAAGGACACAACCCGCACGTTTGATTAAAATGTGGGAATGTGGGTTTCTTGCATTAAAACATAAGCTCATGAGCACTCAATGCTGCCAGTTTATCTCCATTCACCAGTTAAGCTGAATCCAGAGAACACACTAAGAAGGCTTTTCACTTTGATTCATACTGGTATGAAGGAATCCATAGTGTCCCCTCCGTGTCTCTCACCTGCGCAGCACGTTCTCTTGTTGTAGCAGAAATCCTTTCCTTTGTTAGATCCTGCTTGAAATACTCCTGTATTTTATGCTCCTAATTCAGAGCTACATTTCCTCTGGATTTCTATATGCTCCAACTGGCAACAACTATTGATTACTGCAAACATTCTCCTTTTCTTTACTGCTACTTAAACAAACATAAAAAAATCTTAGACAGCATTTCTCAAAAAACAGGCTGGTAAAACCAGAAGCTATCTTATCTCAGCGTTGTACGGAGTATGTACAGCCATCTACTTCCAGAGACCAACTCCATCTAAAGATGATAACGGCAAGAAAATTCTTAATGTGGGAAGCGTTTCAAAGCAAATACAGAGACTTCCATATAAGTGCTAATCTTTTAAACAACCTTCCTCCCACTGAGCAGCTTGCCAAAAGGTGATTTTCTGACAGCAAAGAATGAAGTGTCGGCATCGCAGGGCTAACCGGGTTGGTATTTTACATTTGCTGCCCCATACTGATGCACTTTTATACCAGGATAAAAATCCACGGATAATTCTGAAACCATTTAAATAGATATTTTAAAAGTCATATATGTATATATATACATACACACATAAGCAATACATCTATATACACACAAGCAATACTTATGGTTATTTCTACAATTTGAAAGAAAAAACAAAATAAAGAGTTAATTTTTTCTACATCCTATATTTGCTATTTGTAGGACGTTAGAATAAAATGCTGTTAAAAAAAGTGTTTAAGTGTTACTAGAAGAAAGTGAAGAACAAATATACATTCTCTTAATCTACACTATTAGCCAGGTAGAAATTGTATTAGTCTAGGCTTCCATGAGGTACACTGGGTAAATAAATAGTAAGGGAATTTCAAAATGGGAAAAAAAGGAATCACATACACATCATCGCACCAAGCAAATTCCCAGAGGAAAACCAAGCCAGAGATAAGCAGGGCGCCGTCAGGCTGCGACAGCGCTTCGCCTGCAAACGGACAAACCAACCCCGCTGTGGACAGACGGAAGGTTACGGGTAACTGCTCGCTAAGGAGCAACGTGCTTCGTTATTTAGTCAAGCCCAACACAAATACGGCAGAGGCTGAGGGACGAGACAGCTGAGACAAAATGACTCCGCACACATTTAAAAAAACGTTATGAACTCTTTCTTTCTATGCAATCAGCCTAATTACACTTATGTAGAAGTCTAATTACACCTCTGCATTAGCTACCAGTGAAGTGTTTCTTGGGTTATTTCCGAGCAGCCTACAATTAAATGAGCCTCATCCATTAAGTGACACTTTGTGTGTGTAGTCTTACCGCTCCAATTATGTACCTCAAATCAGCCCCTGAAAATCCTCCTTGCTGCCAAAGATATCCCCGTGAAAAATGAAGGATATTGGAGGTGGCTTGAAAAACACCACCGACATTAAAAACAAATGCTGTTATGCAAAGCCCTGCGTTTTATTTAAATTTGTGCTGCTTGAGATGCAAACAAGACTCATTTCACTACATGGCTGTGCTATTCATTTATTAACTATTCCGCACAAAATCCATTTCTAAATGATTTCACTAAAGTTCATAAGCCATTTTAGAACTCAGAAACTGATGAAAAAGAAAATGATCCGGCAGTTACAAACCTTGAACTAAAAGCCTGATGGAAATAATTTTATTTCTCGATTTAAACAGCATATGAAATTGGATTCAATCCCAAAATCATTACATGCTCTTTTTTAATTAAAACTTATGAAGGTTGTGGAAAGTGGTTATACTTTCAGAAAGCAGGAACTCTTTTCTGAGTTTACTGCTGTAGTAGCCTACGACTAATATTTTGCAACAGCCGACAAACGAGGCAAACAGAACAACCACATTTTACTTTGGCGATACGTGCTCCAATATCCAAACCCTGGTATTAACAAGCAGGATGACTTCATCTGGCGAGAGCTAAGAGTCCTCCTCTATTTTCTAGGCATCAGTAGCTCAATGTAAACAAGAAAAAAACCCCTGCACTAGGCTGCAATTTGCTTACTGTCATCAGCCCCCACCTCGTAAGGGGGGTTCTGACACCCTATCTATAAATAACACTGGCAGTAAAAGGTTTTGCAGGGTAGGTGAATTACCGCTTAATATTTATTTATTTAAACAACCTTTCCCCCTCTATGTAAGCAGGTTCCTGGGGAAAACAGAGTACAAGCTTTCTTACCAGCCCAGACCGACAGACAGGCTTACGGGAGGAAGTGGTTCACGCGATGAGCTGCTCTCCAAGCTCTTCCCGGAGCGGGCGAAGAGGGGAGCGCTGCGCTCCTCGCAGAGCTCTGCGGGCACTTGAGCCACCTCTTGTGGGGGAAGAGACACATTTGTGCCTTGGCGAGGTAAGCAAGAGAGCTGAACCGTGCCTCTGCAGACCTGTATGCCCTCTAAACCCAAAAGGATGACTCCCACAGAATCACAGAACGTTAAGGGCTGGAAGGGCCCTCTGGAGATCAGCTGGTCCAACCCCCTGCCAGAGCAGGGACACCTACAGCAGGTGGCACAGGGTGGCGTCCAGGCGGGTTGGGAATGTCTCCAGAGTGCGAGACTCCCCCACCTCTCTGGGCAGCCTGTGCCAGGGTTCTGACACCCTCAAAGGAAAGAAGTTCCTCCTCATGTTGAGATGGAACTTCCTCTGTTCAAGTTTATACCCATTGCCCCTTGTCCTGTCACTGGGCACCCCTGAAGTGACTCCCAGGCCAGCTCAGAGCACCACGCACTGCCACCACAGCGCTAACACCCCAAAGCTGTTCTCTAGTCCCTTTATTGTTCTTTATTTCACTCTCTGTGTAACTTCACCTGCAAGGAAAATTCAGCTAACGTTTCAACGGAGCCCATGCCTCAATCTATGTCCCTCGCAACTGTCTCGAGTTCACCATGGCTAAAATAGTGGGGTTTTCCTCCTCTGCATCGCTCCTTGCCACTGAACTCCAGCACCAGCCTGTCCACAAAGCAGAATATTGTTTTCAACTTAAGACCCACATTGTGTTCCCATAACCACGGTGTATTTAGAACATTTTCTGCTTCACTGCACCAATATCCCTCTTTTCTTCCCACCCAGGTGAAACACTTGCCCGGGACTGCGGGGCGCATCCTATGCTGTAGCCACACTAGCGCCAGTTAGCACCCCTGTCACCGCGGGGCTGCGGCAAAGCTCCCTGCTGCCTCCCCCTCCCAGTCGAGCACCCTTCCCTCCAGTTGCTCCAAGCCAACTGATTTTAATCACACCAAACCTGAGCAGCTTCTTTTCACTTTCGAGACCTCCACAGTCTCCCACCCCGATTCGGCTCACACACAGCCATGCCGACTACCACGGCCCCGTCTCCCAGTGTGGACTTGTTCATGTTTTAAAAAACCAAATTATATCATCATCCAGCATATTTCTTGGGCAATACCCGCAGTCACAACACAATCCCTCTATTACACATGTATATGCACTTAAGAACAGGAGGTTGCCAAACTGCAAAACCCGCCCTCCCCGAAAGAAATTAATGATAAGTGAAGCAAAGTTGAATTTCCCCGCTGTGCGCTGAGCTGCAGCTGAGAGCAGCCTTGATCTGTGCAGCTCAGGTGGAAAGATCCATCAGCCAAAAAGCAACAAAAGACTCAGACACATACCTCTTTCTAAGCAAGTATGCTCTATGCAAATTAAATCCAACCAAAGATAGCACTATAATGTTAATGAAACCCTAAGCACTGAAAAAATAAGCATCAAGGGAGAGTAAAAGCATACTGTGAAACCATCAGAAAACATCTTATGACTACCATGGTCACCTTCGCCCAACAGAGTTTGCATAGTACGGAAACATTTGCCATCTGCAGGATTACTGAATAGGCATGTTCTCATCCGTCTGTCAAAAAAGACAGAAGTTTTACTCGCCTGGGCCAATAAGACAGCTGTTTAAAATCATATCATGCTTTCAGAAATAACGCAAGATTCTTTCAAGACCTAGTTTTCTTCAAGTAACTTCTGATTCATCTATGAATAAGCAGCTGCCTGTAGACCAGACAGCGCTGCCAGTTCCCTCCTGCGGGATGCTGGTTTGGATCTGGGCGCGAAGGGAGCAGGTTTGAAGGTGATCGTGATCCTGCATTAGCACTTAACTTTATACACTACCGGCAGTCCCACAGAAATTAGCGCCTGGAAGTTAAGCAGTAGAGTAACTTCTGCAGGAATCCCGCATAACCTGGAAAGCTGGGGTCGGTGGGAGCGCTGGTGAGCTGCTGGAAACTGAGGGACTTTCCTTCAACTCTTGGTTTGACTTAACACCCACCGAAGGCTCCACTCCTGTCAACTCTGAAGAGCGTAGGGTCACGCACCCGTATCAAGATGCAAAGAGAGGGCCTCCCTCTCCTGAGATACTCATAGCTACCTTCCTCCTTACACGTGCTGAATGACTATTGGAAACTTTCGGAGTGAATGTAATGGATACCTCAAATCCCAGAAATGATAGAAAATACCTTGTGTAACCTGGGACCTCTGAGATATGATTATAATATGAAGATATATTATAAGATCAAAATCAGGGAGCTGGTTAGGGTAAAATACAGAAGAAAACTGTTTGCAAACTGGTCCAACTGTTACATTTGAGGCTTTCTAACTACTAAATACATGACAATAATGTTCCTTCCACATTTAGTTTTGCACCCTCCCATGCTTCATTAATCTGCTTCCTTTATAAAATGTACTAAGCAGTGCTACTCCACAATGCTACTTCACCTTACTAATGGTGCAGCTTACCTTGTAAAACCCCTCCGAGAAGAAGGATCAGCATTTGAGTAGGTTCTTCCTTCTAATGCTGCGCAAAAGGATCCAAACCAAACACCAGCAAATTTGCATTTCAGCACGAGAGCCGCGATCGCAACCATGGCACCGCACCGAGCTCCAACAACTAGGTTTGTTTCCAGGTTTGGACAAGTATTGCAAATCATCACTGCAACATGACGGCTTCACGGGAACTTTGCTTCTAGGACAAAATCTCCGTAAAACGTGCAACCTGGATACAAACGCCAAGTGGGAACCTGCAGGACTCTTCCCTCTCTTCCCTGCTTGACCTCATTATATGCTCAGAGCCCACTTAGCAGCTCAGTCTAACCACTGAAACCTCACAAATTAACAGCGCTTACAAGAGTGCATGAACCGTAAGTCACCTGGGGCAACCTCCCAACAAGGAGGAGCTGCCACACGAAGTCTCATGGCAGAGGCTGAAATGAGGTTATTCTAACAGCAAGGAAAAAAACTTTTCCCCATTCTTTCCAGCACCAATCTAAAATAAAGTTATTCGCAGTAAAATTAAGTGAGAGAACAAGTCTAGTTTAGCATACTACTAGCTTTCTTGAGCTCAGTTTTCTGTTCAATGATCAGCAGAAGGTTTAAGCATCTTGTAATTGTGCCCTGCCAGTGAGGATCCTGCCCAAGAAGGTGGGATAAGCCCTTCACCGATGTGCTACAGGTCCAAGGCAGCGGCTTTGCCCTCCGGAGGGAAATGCCGTGCAAAGCACAACGCTGCTAATGCTGGAACGTTTGCAAACACCAGTTCAACCAGCAGGAGAACAAACCACCAGCTGGACTAGTTCTCACCAGCACTTCATGTTCAACCACAAACAAGGCCCTACAGCCAGACAAGGTCAAAAGCAGGGGATGCTCACCAATATGGGTATCAATAGATAAAATGGTACTCCAGAAACACGTGGTGGCTCAGGTTATGCTTAGAAACCAACTTGAGATAAGTTTCTTATTGGTTTCCCACTCAAACATGCCTAAACTCAGTGCTGTATTTGCTGCTTGCTTCATTTCACTTTCCAAGATTCTTCTGGCAAACGATCACCATTCCTCCAAAACACGAGGCTTTCTAACACAGGACAACTCCAGAGCACTCTCCCAAACTCCTGCTCCACCGACCCTGTTTGGATGATGGGGATCCAGATTAGGTGATCGCACCCTCTGATGTTCATCAGTCCATCATTTCTCAAAGGACAGTATGCGTGAGAAAGGAGAAGCTGGGGAGCAGAGCTAGGACCTGCAGGGACGAACTTAGGGCGACGGCAGGATAGGGGGGAGTGAGAGGGTCAGGAGTGTGGCCGGAGACCGAGCAGCGTGCCAGCAAGCAGGACAGCACAGCCGGGTAGGAGACCGACGGTGTGTTTTGCAGGACCTCTGTTCTGCTCATTTTTGAGTGTCCAAACCAAAGAGATCTTCATTGTAGACTTCAGGACGCAACCTCACCATCTCAATGTCAAACAAAGCAACCAACGCGTCAGTCCCCCCTCCCTCTCCCTGCCCGCCCGCGTGCTCTACCGCAGACCAGTGTACAGGTCCTGGGGTGACAACTCCCGTGGAGGAGCAGGAGAGCACTGGTATTTGCAACACTCTATCACAAACAAAACCTGTTATTTCCCCCAAAGAGGAAATTCCTAAAATTTAACTTCCTCTGAAAGTTTATTTTTAATGACCAAACAACTATGAAACTCCACGCACAAAGCAGGACCTCTTACTAGAAAAAAATCTTTGAAAAGAATGAGGATTGAAATAATGAAGACCGTCGTATGAATTTTTATTTTCCTTTCAAAAGCACCAGTGAAACAACAGTTCTTTTAAAAAACAAACCAACCAGGCACACCAAGAGTACGTGGCATTCCTTTCTATCAGGATGGCCTCATTTAATCAGGAACTGGAAAGAGAAAAAGCATTGGAAGGATGAGACAGGAGAGTTTGATCTCAGCAAGCACACACCTCGAAGCTGCGGGCTGCGCTCGCTTCAGAGGGGCTGCAGAGGGTATTTTGTTCCTTATATTTAGAAATTGCCAACATGGGGAACAACAGAAAGGGAACACTGCATCCCGTACAGCCCCCCATCTTGCTAATGAGACAAATTAACAAGAGGAGTCATTTTACAGATCCCGCTTCACACGTCAGGCCCATGCTGAGATTGCAAGGCAGTTCTCGCAGCTGGGTTTCCTTTGATTTGTCAACTAAACACGTACTCTGAACGGCTGGATCAATCCCTTGAAATGTATCCCCTTTCACTAAGGTGTTAGGAAAGCAATGTGCTGCTTTTCCAGATGAGAAGACCGCAGGAAAGAAATCCGTTTTTTAAAAAACAACTTTCAATTGTGCATGTTCCCATCCCCGGGTGCAGATTTCCACTTTGATGTCCGCGCTGTGATTAACAGCCCTCCCTGTACCTCTTCCAGCAAACTCCGGCGTGCCTTAAGAAAGCAAATTCTGTTACAGTACGGCCACACCAGCAGCCTCTGCCACGGTTTGTAGGAAGCCGTTCCTCTCCATCTCCCCTTGGCTCTCTCCTGATGCAAGGCCACCCACCCAAGCACGCACCCAATTAACCTACAATTAAAAGCACTAAGCTGCCAAAGCTCTGCTTCTCGCTGGGAAGGACAAGAACGGGACATGAGGCTGGGACTGCCCCGCGGGCACTGCCAGCTGCCGTGTTTTTCCCTTTCCAAGGCGGATGTGACTCATCTACCTTGCACGCACCAACACGGGCTATCCAGAAAGTTTCCACAATGGAAGAGGAAGAGCACGTGTGGTCCCAGCACACCATGCCGGAGAGGCTTTCAGCAGCAGGTGCCTTTTCTCAGCAGCCCAGCGTAAGCCTCTCCATTACAAGGTTACCGTATCCTGGCTCTGAACTGAGTACCAAATCCCTCTGAAAGCATTATCGTCACCCTTCCTTCCCAATGCACCAAATATTACTTAGAAATAAGCCTTATATTATTACGATACAGGGCTTTTGTATTATTATATGATTTTATTATTATTTTTCTGATTCACATTCACTACCTGGAAGGGGTGAGCTGAATCTGTAAGTTCTACGTTAGAAGTAAAAAAACCCTCTGGGAAGCACGCACGGGCAGGCAGGGAGAAACTGGAGTGGATGAAAATGTAACTATTAAAAAGTCACTTAAATTGCCCACTTCTGAAGGAAACCAATTAGAGAAATCCTGCGCTCACGGCATTTGAACTTGCGTTTTGTCTGCAGTACATTTCTCTAGTCCTACAACTCCTAAGAGGACACTTCCTGAATTTTTGGATCCAGACGTTGTCAACAGCATTCAGTGTCAACACAGGCAGAGATCACAGCCAACAAACATCCAGTAACTAAGAAACTAAATCCACTAAGAGCATGTGTATAACGTAAATACTTGTTACACAATGCTCATTCCACGCCGGTCCACCATCTCACCGGGCACACCATGCACTCTAACCGCTAATCTGACATTTAACTGTCAGTAGGTTTCAGAGATAACAGCTCTCTACGCGAAACACAGTTCAAAACTACCATTTCCAGCTGTAAACAGACAGAAATCACCCTGCCAATTCAATCAGTTATTTGAATTAGGCACCAAACCCCCCTGCACTTGAATTCACGGATATTCTGGATGCCAAGACTTAGCTCTGCAATTCTCCTGAAATCCAATCTGAAAGCAGGTCAGATGATTGCTGCACACCTGAAACCTCAGCCAGATTTACCAAGAAATCCACGCAGAGTGCAGGCAGGAGCTTTAGGTGGTAATTTCATGGTACCGGGAGAAAGGAATGAATAATTCACTGGGTTTAGACAGTCAAAACTTACCACTTTTGGTGAACTTTACTGATATTTTAGATTCATTCAAACCCAAACCACAGCTCAGCAGGTGTAAATTCATAAAAGCACCGAGTTTGCATGACTCGCTTCTAACTGAAACCACCATCTTTTTGCAAAGCAGCAGCTGTGGCAAGCGCTCTAAGAGAATAAATATTTATTCCTCCTTAAATAAAGCTGCCTTCCCACCCACGAGCGCAGGCAGAACAATCAAAGGCTTCTCAAGGACAATTAGAGGAAAAACTCCTGCCTGCCAAAGTCAAGCCTTGCCAGCACAGTGAAACCTGGGACACTAGCTCTACGGCTCCTTTGAGGAAAAAGGCTTCCGTTACAAATCCCTGAGGATTTCAAGCTTGTTTCATAGCCACAAGGATTATTTCCCTCCTTTCCTGGCCAGCTCTTCCTTCAGAATTCATCAATATCACTCCTTGCTGCTAGATAACATCAACATGACGCATCATACAGCGGCTTCTCCTCCCAGGGGGCACGAACTGCACACTAGTGCTAACCGTATTTTTGAGTTCAGTTTATCTATTCACCCGGATTTCTGCTACATCTCAGACTATTCACCTTTTAAAACAGTCTTTTGTGATGACGAATAACAACTTAGATCAATTTCTTTTTGCTCCAGACGAAAAGATAAATTATTTTAATTAGATAAGAAACAGTCCTTGTCACTGAAATTGCTAAAAATGCTCAAAACACAGAATTAAACTGCGGAAACCTTATACATGTAAACTGATGTTTTTAGTTGGATTTTTATTGTTCTTTGCTGACTTTTCTCGCTTGTGCTTCTACATACACCTCAGAGGCATGGGACCGAGGGATCAGAACAGCAACATCTAGCTGGAGAAGGCCAGCAGCTGAACTCCCAGCAAGGATCTAACTGCTGAGAGCCACATTTTTTCACGCAAATTTCGCAGAGTACTGGGTTTGTGCCACGGGACCTGCATGCAGAAGATGGAGCCTGGACTCTCCCTAAATTCAAAGGAGGTCCGGGTTGCA
This sequence comes from Chionis minor, assembly GCA_013398295.1. Classification (NCBI taxonomy): domain Eukaryota; kingdom Metazoa; phylum Chordata; class Aves; order Charadriiformes; family Chionidae; genus Chionis; species Chionis minor. The sequence goes on from VZSF01003044.1 coordinate 1,183,787, forward strand.
GAAGCCATGCTGGCAGGAGGGCTGGACACCCACAGAACCCCACAATTCCTACAGCGGGGAAACTTGGGAGCACTTACCTCCTGACATGCATTATGATCTCTCACCCCAATATATTCCCCAAAGCTCTTCATTCTCCACCCTTGAAGCCCGCTCCATACAGTCCCGTGCAGGAGATGAAGGGAGATGTAGAAGCAAGAGCCCCTGGAGTGACCGGCAGAGCTCACGTGAATATTCCCTGTGGCAACCAGATCGCCTGCAGGTCCAGACTCAGGTGGAGCCTGGGCTGGAGGTCTGGAGCCTTGGAAGAACATGGGCTCACTGGAGGAGGGTGCAGTGTGGCACCGACACTGCGCGTTCCAGCAATGCTGCTCACATAGAACAAACAAGAGTTAAATCGGGGCTACTGAACATTCCTTTTCCCTTTTTCATCCCCTTTTCATCACTCGTTTCTTTGCCAAGAGCGATGTTATCTGCGGAGTATTCGCACCCAGATTCTTATCTTTCATGTGGCAATATTGCAAATGCAAATTCATGTTTTCTGTTCATAACGAACCGACCGGTGACTGAGCAACCCTGCACACGTGATGTCAAACCCTAATGAAATCACAGGCTCCACCAATACCCAGTGACATGTTCAGACTGCAATCCCTACTGGGCATGTAATGGCAAAGGCAACTGCCGAGAGCATCCTGGATGATATCCAGCCTCTTCCCCAGCAAAAGAGGGTAATTAAGCATTTGGAGACCAACTGGAAATGCGCCTTCATGCAGGATTTTCCCAGCAGAGGGCACTTTTGATTCACAGACCACTTCGGATGCTGCTTTTTGTTATTCTCCACTGCCATCTCAAAGAGCTGAAGCAGAGGTGGTGCTGTCTGCTTAAAAATAAAGACATCGTTGCTTTAGCTCCACTTTCCTTCCTCCCTCTCCTCTCCAACAAGTTTTATTAAGTTCTCATCTTTAATTCATGCCTGCAGCAGAGCTGATGTCACTTTTTTTTTTTTTTTTGCTATTAAAAAAAGATCCACAAAGCAGAAGCCCAGCTTGCAGTGGTACCTCACCTACTTTCCTTCTCTATTTTTATTTTCACTTCTAGTGATTCGTTAACATCCATTATGCTCCAAAACCGAAAACGTAATCCAACAGAAACACGACTGTAGCACTTTGAGAGGAAAGCAGACAAACCACCTCTTAGATTACACGCTCCGTCCCCTGCAAAGGCACGACACAGCCCACCAGAGACATGTCACAAATGAAACCCTCCCGTCGTCTGCAGGGATATTGCAGGGGACCCAGAGAAATAAACAACTTAGCAACCGTTAAGGTGAATTCCCCTTTGGGAAACTGTCATTTCGTGGTGGAAGCAAAGTGAGAATGAGAGAGGACGTGTGATAAGAGAGTGTGGGAGAATCTTCCAGCAAAAGCCCTGGGAACGGAGATGTTTTTAACCGCTAAAATAAAAAGCAATAATAAACAAATAAAAAAAGATGTCTTGATCAACGAACACACACATCTGTCCTAAGTTAAAACACTGGGAAGACCAAGCACTGCAGTTTTGCCGTAATTCTGCTTCGTTAGCAGACAGCGGGGATGTGGTTTTTAGGCTGGCAGCACCGTAGCTGCCCGAAGGCCAGAGAGCCTGTTTTAGGAGAGTGAAGATGCCGGGAGCCCTGTCCCCAGGTTTCCTGCTGTGAAATCCCATGCCTGTGCCTACCAGGGCACCATCCTGAAGACAACAACCCAGCAGAGCCCCCCCGTGCGCTCCCACCTACCAGCATCCTGCGCTGGCATTTCGGCTCCTGCCCACAGCCCCGAGGACACCTGTGGGTAGCACCAATTTCGCCGAGGTTGATCAGTGTCACAGCGCAGACAAAGAGGAGCTCATTCGGGAGTAAGTAAACCAACCAAACGAGTCATTTCCTCTACAAATTATATAATTTAGCATCGCTCTGGTTCCGCTTGGCTCATGGATGAACAGTTTTGTTTTTTCAAAAGTCAGAGCAGCGGGTGGTGTGGTCATGTTGTGTAAGATAATACAAGAACAAAACAATTACTGCCAAAGGAGAAGACACTGTATCACAGGCTTTGTATTTTTTACTGTGTATTTTTGAGGAGGACTTCTTGCAGAATCGCTTGTTTGTTTGTGTGAAGTTTTACTGGAACGTATGTTATTACCAACCATCTTTCCAAACCAGGAGAAGCTGTCATACACAGGCTTACAGAAAATGCAAGAAAGTCATTGAAGATTGTGCACTGGGATTGTGCAATATTTGTGTAATAGTACATTGGGGAGGAAAGTTATGGGAAAAATCAAACCCCACATCCAGAGACCGTTGCTTTTGAAACAACAAGAGCGAACCCCAAATACGTCAATAGTTACACTGAAGTCAACAGAGCCTAAGCCAGTTTACACAACAATTCCCCCAGTATTTTATTCATCTGTTGGGGGGAGGATTCATGTTATTCAGCCTATGCAAGGCAGCGAGAGGAACTGTACGTGGCAGCAGAAGTAGTCTTAAAAGCTGAAGTTTGGACTCAAAAGCGAAAAAAATGTGGAATCAGACCCTTTCTGTGTTTCCGTACTTTGCTTTAGGGCTTGTAATATTATATTTAATGATGTGATTTTGTAACATCTTTGCTATTATTTTACAAAAGCTATAACTGTTGATACCAGATACTTGAAGTGAACACCACACACCAGCCCTCTTCCGTGTAAAGGCCAGCGCTGAAACACCTCCCAGCATCAACACCGGCTTGTAAATCATTAACAACACTGGGAAAAGGGGATATTTCCCTGTTGGCTGCTAAACACTAGCAGGCCTGAACATATATTCAGTAGCAATGATTTTAAGAAAAATACATGAAATCTGCAATAAAATGATGTTTGGCTGCAATTCCAAATCCTCCACAGGCACCTTTCTACTGCTTTCAGCATGCTCTGAACCACACGGCACTATGGGCTGTTTTTACGGTCCTTATAAAAACAAAAAAAACCCAGAAAATCCTCAGAGTCACCAATTTCAGTACACACACCCCCTCCCCATGTGACTATGAGTATCTAAACTATCATTTTTCAGCTATGGCCTTCACATAAGCTACGAGAAAGCTCGGTGGCCGTACCTGAATTCTGTCATTCAGACAAATGAGGTAACAAGGAGAAAAGTGGTCCCAGGAGTTGCGGCAAAAGATGGATATTTTTATGCAGAGATAGCTCTTGACTGTGTGGTCCCATAAACTGCTCTGTCATCACCACTGAGGGTGCCGCAGGAATTATCAATATTGGCACTATGGCCAGAAGGAATTTTTATCACGTTATAGGCTTTTGGAATAATAATAATCATCATCATCATCATCATCATCACCATCATCTAGCAAACAAACTTTGCACAAGAACCTTTTAATGCAACCTCCTCCCCCAAGCCCAATCCTCCTGCTTCATTCACCTTTTCCCTTCAAACATTGATTATCCAAGCAGCCGGCCAATGTGTCGGTGCCGATTTATCACAAGGAAAAATACATCCGACTTCCAGCTCTTGCAGGATCGCGGCAGCCCAAAGACTTCAGCTGCTCCCACCTCCCAGCGGCTTGCCCAGCGGAGGAGAATGAAGGGATTGTTTGCATCTTTGCAGCCCTGAAAAGCTTCGTGCCACCACTGAGCTTTTGCTGAATAGACACGGTGCCAGGAAGTCATTGCCTGTGAGCTCCTGCTTGTTTTCAGGCATGGCAGTGATGGATTACGTACAACCACAAGTTGGGCACAAACCAGCTGTCTATCTGTCTTTTCCAAACATCTTGCTTCAGTTTCTGTATTATAGAGGTGCCAATGCCTTGTTTCAGGATGCCTACTGCATAAAGAGCACATATTTCTCTGAATATTTTACTGTCACACAGAGGGACTGGACTTTTTTCCTTTTTTTTTTTTGTAAATGTCGTTGTTCGTTCCCCAGCACATTCCCCATAATAAAAGTCTCTCTGTTCCCAGAGGCCTGAAGCTGAAATGACAAACCGCACGACAGCTTTTCTCTGCGCAGAGGAAAAGCCACGCGCACGGACCCCGCTGCCACGCGAGAAACCTGTGCCACGCACCCCCCCGGCCCCCTTCCGCCCCCGCCAGGGCACCCGCTCTGCCACGGCAGCACCTCCCGGCTTCACCGTCCTCCTGCCTTCTCCATCAGGGACCACGGGGGAAAACACTGAGAAACTCCAGCTCGCGTCACGCTCCCGGCCCCTCACACAAACCCCGAAGGGCAAAGCAGTGCAGAACGTCTAAACCTGCCGCCTCCGAGGCTGCGTGTCATCCTTTGTGTTACGTCCACACGCGCGACATGTCAAGGCGCATACGCAAGTGCGTGTGGGATGCAGTTACTCCAGAGGACGTCTGGGGGAAAGGGCTGTAAACTGCATCTCTGCCAGACAGCTAACTTGGGGGGCACGGAGAGGATAATAAATACTATTTATTGAATTTGTGTCTGTGAACCACCAGGATGGAGCGCCGAACATGCTCTCATTTTACAGCAAAGCCGCGGCAGCACCCCCATGCTGTCCTGCAAAGTCAAAGCAATTCCCAGAGAACACCCTGGGTCTGACTGCGGCGCTGCCTACATAGCAAAAGCAAAACCAAAACACAGATGAAAGATGTTTCCCCTCTTCTCTCCCTGAAGGAAAAAAAAAAGATAATATATCCCTCTTAGGTTGAGAAGGAGATCACAGGGAGGAAAACATGTAGGAGTCCAGACGAAAGGATAGAGCTGTAGACCAGGCATCGCTGCATCTGCTCCAGCTACACACAGTTGTTTAAAAAAAATCATTATGAATTTTTCTCTCTTTAGATGTCTTGCCTGGATGCTTTAAAGCAGCCTCAGAGGAATGTGCTCTTGGGTCTGAATCCCGTAGGAAATTATCCTTTGTGGTGGATGGTCTCCCCTTGGGGCCTGTCTGTGTGTTTTGCTTTCATGTAATCCTCCCACCTTGGTTTTCTAATGTAATGCTATCCACATTATTATAGCTCTTTGATACTCTCAAATGGTACTTACTCATGCCGGCGTATTTTCAGCTCTTCCAGACTGGGTCTGACTGGCTTGGATGGCTTGTGGTTCATGCCATAAATATTTAGTTAAGTCACCAAAAGACACCACGGAGCGGTTGCGTGCCGACGGCAGACGCCGCGCACAGGAGGGCCTGGGCCATTTGCTCTTTCCAAGCGGGATGTGCTGGTGATGTGCACGGCCATGTGCTCTACAAGAACAGAAGAAGCCTAAAATATAAGCACCACTCTGTCAGGGTTTGCTGACAGCTGCTAACTAGTTCTTTGTCCTAGTTCCCTTTTCTTCCTACAACTTCTGTTCCAAGAAAGTTCAGCAGATTACGTGCAAGTTTTTAAGATGGTTCATGATTGCGTTTTAGATCAATTTTACCAACAGCCCGCCCGGTCCAGCATCCTGACCTGTAGACGAGACTCCCTCTACGCTGCCTGTGACCAAAGCTCTCTCGAAATACGTGAATCTTCACTGCCACCACTGCTCTCATTCGCACCGAGGGCAGGGGTTTGTGGTTTCCTTTCCAGTTCCTCTGCGTCACACGACCTCCCTATTAGGTTTGCATCATCTTCGCTGTCTCACCGATGCACCACTGGAATTGAACCATACGTGAGCCTCCGCTTTGGGTGTTCTCTTTCCTTCATTCTGGCACAAATTTACACCCTGACAAGTTGGATCTTTAATATCCCTCCTACACACATGCACAGAGACAACTTCACTACCTCCCCCGCTCGCACAGCGGATACCCTTAAAAACATGAATCAACATTTACCCGCAGTTTTCCTACAGTGCTATCTAACTACCAGCAGTTATCGCCCATGTGTAGGAACACACTCAAATACCACTCTGTGGCTGACTGCTCTCCCGTGGTTTCCCTCTTGAAAGTTATCTTCACTTGTAACGCTGGCTTAATAACAGGGAGGAAATGCAGTCGTCCATCAGAGCGACAGAATGTAAAGGACCTGGACTCTGTTTCTCTCTCAAACTCTCTGCATGCTGGATGCCCACAACTAATCCAGCTCTCCTCACCAGCCTGCCTTCAGTTTTACCACCAGCAACACCGCAGTAATAATTCTAAGAAATCAATGGCAAAAGGTAAATTTTGTAGCTAGTTATTATTAGCAACAATTGTGTGCTGCACTCAAGCGTCAAGCTTTTCATCTAGCGCAGGGCAGTATTTCATCAAACAAGGCAGATAAACTTCCCAGCCTGGGGGAAGAGGTGAGAGCAAGCATGCTTATTAGTGACACTTTCCCGTAGATTTTGAAGGCTTCTCTGAACAGGAAACTCAACCTTGGCCGAAGAAAACCGTGATCACGTCCCAGTGAAGTCAGCCCAGTGCTATATAAGCTTCACTGCTACACTTACGTGAATTTCTGGCCTGAATTGGTCTAGCATTAAAAGATGCGGAGAAGAAACACCGAGTCACTGCATCACTGTCCCCCATTTATTATATTTTATAATATATTCATATTATATTACTAATTACATTATTGTTCTAATCATACAATATATTAGTCTGCAGCAATAGGGGTTAACTAAACCTTTCTTTTTTCTCCCTCCCTTCCCTAAGGATGGCTGATACGAAGGAGAAATGTTCAATTCCATTTACAAGATGTCCTGAGCCGGTGGTCAAACCGTGTGGCGCGGTGGCTGTCCTCAGGCCATTGCACCAGAGAAGTGCTCCAGCAACAGCAGCGCAGCAATTCTGCTTTGTCTTAACTGTCAACTGTGTTGAAAAGCAGCAAAAGTAGAAAAAGGTTTTCCTTCATCCTGCGCCGCACAGCGATACAGTGACACAGCACAGCTGCAGCCTGCGTGCACTTAAGGAAGGAGGAAACCAATTTGGGGCTCACATCTGTGCGGCAAGTAGGAAGAGAAGGTACCCATCTCCATTCCACCCCAGAACTGACCTAGCTACGCACTTCACTTCTGCTGATGACATTAGCTTTAGGAAACTCTCAGCATGTTTATTTTGCAAACAGCATTTTGCTTGGAAATTACAAAAGAATCAGAAGTGCCACTTGCTGTTAGACAACATTATAATGCAAAATGAAGCACAACCATTGTGATGGGAGAACACATTCATTAACTCAAGAGAGTTGGCAGTCTTCTGATATTTACTAGATTTTTCTCAAATTCAACCCCCTGGAGTCATGTGATCTGAAAATCTAAATTTTTTTCCTTTAATAAAGCGTTTTTGGCAGCCCTCACAACTGCAGAAGTTGAAAGATACTCACATAAAAAGCAGGTATAAAGATTTTAGAATTTTATGTTGAAGTATTATCTATTTTCTGGGCAACGTTATGATTCTGAACATCAGATTTGGTAACTCTGAAAAGCCAGCACACACAACCTCTGATTCTCATCTCTGTATCAAAACCTAAATTATTAATTGGTTTATCTTTTTAAGACAGCTTACGATGCTTACAAAAAAAGACACTGGCATTCTCAAAAGTCATGGGACTAACTCTCATTTTCCATATAGCTAAATAATTGTGCTGACTTGCAAATGGTTGTGATTGACATTGCAATAATGTAGCAATCACAATCAATTGATTCTTACATGATACAATGGCCTTTTTTACTTTTTTAAAGCTGTCTTTGACCTGAAAACACCTCTGCGCTCTGAGAATATTCACAAGGTATTTTTTACTGTAAAAGTACCCAGCAGTATTCTTGAAAAATTTCCTTAGAAGAGCACAAATGGATCTATTACTTCTGTAAGAAACAGAATTGGACGTGTCAAGTTGCAGAGGAATAAAAGGAGAGGGTAACATCCTTTGAAGATGCATCAGCAAAAAAACCTGAAGACAAAACAAGTTCAGCTATCACTTATTTTCTTCATGCGTCACTTATTCAAAGAACCAGTACCTCAGGAGAGCTCACAGAGGAGAGGGGGGAAAGAAAACCAAAAAACCAAATCCCCCAAAACCCACGCAACAAAGCAAAATTCAAGTTGTACTTCCCTGCAGTACATTTGGAAAGCCCACCCTTCACACCGACGTCCCAAATTCCCTCAGCACACAGAACAGCCTCCCTGGCCAGGCCACCGGTGGAAAACATCAGCAAATTTGACAGCATGAATGAAGCTTAGTGACAAATGGGGAAAAAGACCAGAACGACATCAAATCTGGTTTCCTTCTGCCTTCCACAGTTTGCCCACACAACCGAGAGAGTCACAGTCCTTTCAATGCTACCAACACTAATTAGATCTGCACAGCTAGAATGGAACCCATTAAGGCTAAAAAAAAATTAGCCTCTGAACCCAACAGTACATATCCACAGGAACTATTCATTTAAACCTCAACTTAAATACGTATTTATCTTTGTGCTCTGAAGTCCAATATACTTCATTTTCAATTTAACCTCTCCTCTTTCACGCTTTGTACAAGTTGTACAAGATCATTTAGGGAGAGGTTTAATATTTATAAAAAATTCAAGGAACTGGAAGAGTTTCAAAGGGGCAGCAACCAACGCAGCCAACCCCTGCACCCTGCCCGGCCGGGAGAGACGGGCAGAACCCGTCAAGTGCACGTCTGGAAATGTCCCCGGCCAAGCAGGGGAAGGCAGAGCCGCAGGGGGAACAGGGGCCAGACCCTCCAGTAACGCGAACCATAAAAAAAGACTCCTCTGACTGGGAGCTGGCGCACAGAGCACATGCAAACACTCGCTGGAGTCACCGGGGCAGCTCGTCCGGCAAAGCAATGCTCAGGAGGAGGAGGAGGAGGCGGCAGATCCGGAGCCAAGGTGGGGAAATACGTCATTCAATGCCCAGCCCCGGGACGGAGCCCCAGCCGTGCCCTGCTTCCCCGGAGCTTCATCTCGACGTGCTTATCTGTGCCACCCTGCACTTCCCTTCCCGAGAAGGGGCTCACCCAGGAGGGCACGGTGCACTCCGCGTCAGCCTCAGGGACCCAAGTGCCCTACATTTTCACTTTTTTATGTTTTTAAAGAATAAATCAGGGGATCCACCATCCAGAAATGCCCCTCAAGTACAGACAAAAATGCCTACGCCTCTCGCAGGCTGCATTCAGCCCACGTGCTCAGTTGCGAGGTCAGAACCTCTCCTTTGCTGACCAGCACTGCTCCAGCACAGCGGAATTCCGAGCAGAAGCCCAGCGTGAAATCCCCACACAAACACACCTAGCAAGATGCTCTCAAAACCTTTGTTTTTTCAAGCTTGATTTTACAACATTTGGACGGGGTCCAGAGACTGCCATTTGTACCCTTGACCCAAAATCAAGAGCACTTACTTTTGTTTTAATCCGAGATGTAGATTTAATAGCTTTATATTAGGTCTGTTCTGACGGAGTCTTTGAAAGTCAAATTCCTGCTACTAGCACATGAAAGGTTAAAAGGGTTTTCATTATACGCTATCCAAGCCTCTCATCAATACGACAGTAACTAATGGTCACAAAATGTCACCTTGCAACTTCTGTATGTAATAGGAAGGTATTACGGCCGCTTTTAGATGCAAAATAGTAAGGAGCAAAGTACCCTAAATAACCTGCTGAAGGTCATACGTGGATCTACAGATGACCCATGCCATTGGTACTCCACTCAAGCAGCGTAATTAAGAAACCACTCTTCTTCCTTTTATGATTGTGCTAGTACCTAAAGGGGATTTTTATGTAGTATAAATTAGGGGTGAAACATTACTTTCCAGCGGAAAGACCCCCAAAACCACAACTACACACAAACATCAACTTTTAGTAATTTCAAGAAGCCTTGTTTAGAGGTATTATTTTAGCCACTTGTTTACAGTAATAAGACACAGTAAATCTATGCAGGAGAACAAAATGACTTTAATTGATTAAAGAAAAGATCAGCACATGGCGTTCAGAGCGCCTGCCTCAAAATTAGAGGCAAAACCATTTCAACTTGGCAAACTAAATGGTAGAATTATAGTTTAGAAGAAGCTTTCTTAATTTCTTTGAGCCAGCCAAAATTTCCTTCCCCCCCCACCTTCTTTCTCCTTTATACACAACCTCAAGTAACTTTTCTGTGCTAATATCCCCAGAGAGCTGCAAATTGCCAACAAAGAATTGGAACAAATATAACGTGAGATTTCAAATGCAAATTCTAAATAATATGTAACAGGGTTTTTTTCCCTTGTTTGGATTTACATTGAGTTTCTAGCCATTCTCTTTTCTGAAGGTTTTACTGCACCAAGGAGGCTCATAACGTAATACGTGACAGCAAGCATGAGTTAATGAAAGAGACTAACTTGCAAATACAAAATATTCTGCAAGTATAGCTAAGAGGGGCATCTCTCCTCAAGGAGAGTGCTCTTTTAACACAGAAAGCACGCCCCAGCTTGGCTCTTGGCTCTCAAGACCCCACCATGTGCTCGTTTTAGTGGCTCGAGCCCCATTTAATAGGCAAGTACGGTTCACAAGAAGCAATACATAAGGGTAAGCAAACAAAACACACCCCCAAACACCCTACAAACACTGATTAGCTTCTCGTTAATACAAAATACAACTTCTAAATGTATGTGCCTGGCATGTACGCAGAGCTAGTATCACCTTCATCTTGAAGCAGTCTCACCTACTGCAGAACTCCGTGTGAGCAGAAACACCGCGACGGATTATTGCTTTTTTTAGTCACACACGTGAACGTGCAACCAAACCTATAACAAGAAGCAAATTTGCTTAAAACTCTTGTACTACCTACTGCAAGACACAGGTCCCTATGGGCCACAGCAGGCCAGAAGTAAAAAATAAGGTAAGTAAAGAGGAAGTAAAGCAAATTTACTGAAAAAGTGCCCATTCCAAAACCTGCCTGTCTGAGGGACGCAGGGCGGCAGCTCCCGAGTGCCTGGCAGAGCAGCGGCACCGCTGCCGGGCAGCGCACACAGCCCAGAGCTTACTGAAGCTTTGCAGATAAGAGATAAGCAATACTTTATATTTCACTCAGATGTAGATTATGAGCCAGGGAAAAGCAAGCTTAAAAGGTGAATGGCTTCTTTTGGCATTAGCTGAAATCTCTGTATAGTCTCCAAAGAAAGCCGACAGCGAGGTCAAGCTACAGTATGGGAATTCTATAGTCAATAAAAAACCCCTGGTTTTTAAGCTCCGAGTCAGAAAAATTCAATGTGGATGACCACTCACTGAAAGGGTCATCATCCAACAGAGAGAAAATTGCTAGAGCAACAAAGAGCCCAGAAGTATTCCTCAGTTTATAGAAACCACAGAGAAGGGCAAATTCTAAATCTGTCTCCTCCTTGTATTAATCTAGTTTGCGTCCAAGGATCAATTTATCCAGTAGAAACCGCATTGTGATGGTGCAGTCAAGTTCCTTCTCTGAAATCTGAGCTTAAATCATAAAACAAAACTATTGTTTTATGGCTGCACGCTGACATTTAAATATTTCTCTAGCATTGCAAGCATAGCTCAAGCTCTGCACTGCCAAGCAAGCAGGGCAGCTGTGGGCTCTCGCCCCAGGCTGGTTTTTTCCGTTTTCCTCAGCGGAGCAACTTTACTTTTTACTATACTCCAGGCGACTGCACTGTGCGTTGGCATTCTCAGGATGTTTATGGAGTCAGAGCTTAGGAAGAACATTTACAGATTTCCCACTAACTCCCAAGGCCCCAAGCATTTCCCCACGGGAGAGGAGTTTGCAATGCAGCTGGTCTAACGGTGCCTGCGCCCGCACCTGAGCTGCTGCTGAAAGGATGCAAACACAGCACTGATCTTGTCCAGGCACCCTCGTACCATGAACATCGAAGCAAAGGTGGAACGGATTCCTCCACGGATGCTCTAGCAGGACCTTCCATGCATTAAATGAGTCACTGTGAAACACAGCCAGCTCGCCGAGCCTCACAGCACAACATCCCACTGCAGCACAAATAAAAACCTTTTTTATCTGAAAGCAGGTATCTCTCCCCCACAAGTCCGACTTTCTGCAACTGTTCCCCTTTCTGATAATCATTCTTAAAGCAGCCAGTTATATTCCTCTCCTCGCTTGCTCACATTGGTGCTCCCAAAGCAATGAATTTGGTTTGCTAATTACTGCAATCAGGGGAGATGGGGAACACCAGGCACAGATTAAAAAATTGCTCAGGCTGGGTTGGTTCTTAGCACTTCACCCTTTCGATGTATCTGTGTGGTAAGCTCAACGCTGAACAGCACTTGATTCAGCCTCAGTTTGGAGGAGGGAGAAATTAATTGCAATCTAATAGGATTCAAATTGGTACAAGGGATCCCATCATTACGGGACAAGAGCGAGTAGAACTGCAGTACATTAGCTGGCAAGCAAAGGGCTTCGGTCAATGCAGTGGAACAGGCAACACCATTGCTGAGACATGATGAATTGATACCTCAATAATTGTAATTTATTAGCCAGCGGTGCTGAACTAGCCTATGAACCAGGTGGGGCCGGACTAAACCTACGCGGTATTTGTGGAAGAAACGACATTCCGTTTGCAAGGTCTAACTTGAAATAATTTTACACTCACGTGCAGATGTGTCACAGCTTAATTCAAGCGGCAGTTATGTGTACCGGAGGATGAAAGTGTAAATCAGCAGCAGACTGGGAAAGAGAAGGCTCCCGGTACCAAATGTCAGCTGAGTTGCTCCCTGGCTGTGCAACCTTTGACAAGTCACTTCACCTCCTGGTGCTTCAATGGAGGCCGATACAGCGCCGGGTTAGAAGGAAGATTCCCATCAAAACCCACTTTCGCCCTCTGTGCTTAGATCTCGGGGAAACTAAAGCCCCTACCTCGCTGCTTTTGAAATCCACATTGGAATTATTACATGAGGCTGGCCTGTGGATATTGAAAGTCATGTGTGACAAACAGGCTTTATGTAATGAACTACGGTTAAGCTGCGAGAGTAAACTTGACAGACACGCACATGCATCCGCACTTACACAAAGCCCAACTGTCCCACTTCCACATGAGCAGCTCCAAGGGAAGATCTCTAGAGCAAAAGGAAGGTTTAGCTGCAGCATGGATGAGTGCACCTGCCACGGTTTCCTTCCAGGTAGCAGCACACAGGCAGATGGGGCAGCAGAGCCCAAGGCAGCAGAGGTTAACAAGCTTGGCTCCCCCGTGGGCTCACATTCCTGTTCCTCCTCTCTGCTGCAGCCTATGCCACTGAATATTCATAACTTGTTGCTAAATTAAGCAATCATTCACATGGCCTGTAATGCCACACTCCCCCCTGATTTTGCTGGGCAGGCAGAATTTTAGGAATTTGAAATACATTCCAGTTAGTTTCAGAAAACAGAATGTAACCCCACCAACACTGGAGGTGCCAACACAACTCCCTGGCAGCTGTTATTCCCCTCCCATCCTCTGTTAGGGAAAATCTTTTGGATGCCAAACCGGCTGAAGCCCATGCCTACCACCCTCACGCCTAGCTGGACCTTCACAACTCCTTTTGCCTCTTCCCACCCGAGGTCAGTGAGGGAAAAGCAAGGCTCTCCTAGGCGGTCACTCCAGGGAGGACAAGAAGACCACGCCGGAGGTGAAGGTCTGGGTCTCTGAGCTCAGGGCAGTACGTAAACAAATCCCACTGCTGGGAAGAATAAAAGGGATGAATTCATACCGAATTGCAGAAAATATTTTTCTTGGCAAGCCAGAGTTTTGCCAGACCTTTTTAGCCCGTCGCAATCAGCTTTACGTACATCTCATACTCTAAGCTGCATAATCAAGTCGGGCTATTTCACAGTAATAGATACCTGAGCCCTTTCTCAACCATACTAAGTGGATCTATTCCTTCCTAAAGCTTCCTGAGAAGCCAGTTACTAAAGACAGAAAACCACAAAATTATACACTCTGTATTTCTAACCAGCTTTTCACCCTAGAAGACCTCTGGAGGGTTTATAATTAAGCAAAAGAAAATGCTTAGGCTAGAAAACTGGCCCATCAAGTTTGCTATCAAGTTCCTTCCCTGGGTTTGTACTGTGGAAACACCCTCAGTATTCACACCTAGATCTCAATCATGAGATGATGATTAATACCAGCATTAGATCATCCTCCGCGATTGCCGGAGCTTTCTGCAAGGTTCTTGGTGGATTGAATTATTGAACGGTGCTCAGCACCTCCAAGCAAGCTCTTGGAAACTGAAGCTGGCATCCTTCCTGGGCCCCCCATGGGGCACATTCACATGGCACGACGCAGAAATACCAGCTTGGATGGAGCGACTTCTCTGTGTCCTCTGTCCGAGCCGGTTCATTGGGCTTTGGGTCAGCTGGTGCCGTGCAGTGCTGTTTCCATATCTAGTCAAAGTCTCTGTATGATGCCTCACAACTTAAGACCAGTCCCTTAAATCTTGCTCGCGAGACCAAGACTCCTACAGCAACGCCCTCCTCCCTTCCTTCTTTAGGTTGAAAAACCAGCCTTGTGTTTTCCTGTATGGTAATAAAATAATCATCACGTCCCCTTCTACTTTTCTTCTGTATATTGCAAGCATTTTTAAAAGGAAGTAAAAATTATTATCTCCATGTTACAGATAAGCAACCAGACAAAGGACGGCCAAGTAATTTACCCCATGGCCCAACAGTCTAGTGGCAGAACTTGGTAACCTCAACCACTCCACCAATTAGCGCTACTGGCAAGAATCCAGCCTCTCCTCCTCTGCCAGACAGAGTTAGTTTTTTGAGGAGGAGGAGGAAAGGGGTTTTAAAATTACATGTCTGCAGTGTCTGGGAACAGGAAAAAACCCAACTCGGATACTAACTACCATCATGCTAGAGGATCAAGATTCCTATCCAATTCAGAAATAAAAATATCACAAAGTTGTTAATTCCTTATGGAGGTGAAAGCCCTACCAGGTGAAAGCCAGCATCTGACAGTGAAAAACATCATATCACTTGTTTAATTTCTATTTTAACTTATTTAGTTCAGCATTGGAAACCGCTAATTTTTTGGACAGATTAAAGGAAAAGATTGACTTTTACTGATTAAATCCTATATTCTTTCAGAACAAGCTTGAAGTCAACAAGCACATCAATACCTAACTAGTAATTAACTAAGGGCTCTCATTTGTGTAGTTGTATTAACAGGCCTTGTTGCATAAAATGACTAAAAAAGCCTTTCAGACTAAGCTGGTTGAGCAGATACACCCTAAGCACTTCCAGTACATCTCGAGAGGTCTTTGAACACAGGTTACACCTGATCAATGTACGTCACATGGTGCCGAGTACTGCAAAAATTTCTCAGTTTTTGACATTCTGCAAATGACTAGAGCTGAAGCGGTAGAAATTCCTGTCATTACCAACGTAACTTAAAGACATTCTGCCAAAATAAATAAATAATAACCATTAGGAAAATAAGCACATGATGCCACAGAAGGAAGCCTCTGAAATAATCAGAAATCCTATTTTGAGTCCCATTAACGGAGCACAACATACATCTTGCAACAGCTTGCACATTTTATTTACCTGGAGCTATCAAAATAGAAGAAACACGTTTATTCTGCTAAGAGGTATCAGAATACAAAAATGGAAATAAGAGTAAACTGGTAAGTGGGATTTATGTAAATGCTTAAGTGAGTGAGGAGCACATCACATCAACAAGTCACTGGGGTTTAGGCTCTCAACTAATTGAATCCTTATGGTGGTAATTTCTTGTAAGAGCTTTTTTTTCATTTTATTTGTGTTTACAAGACTTGAGTAGCAGAGAGCTTACTCTCTTTTTTTAAACAAAACTGTCTCTTACCAAAAGACATCACAAGTCTGTAAGAGCCCTCACTTCTGCACCCTCCTAGCCCAGCCCTCATCAGAAGGACGGTTCTGAGAACATCCAAGAGGCTGCTCCAAGCTCTCCAGGACCAAAAGCCCAGCAGGGGTCAACACCCCTCTTCCAGCTAAGGGCAGAGCTACCGAAGTGCGAACCTCCACGGTCTACATCACTGCTAATTTCTTGATACAACTCATACTTGCTTTTTCATTTTGCAATTAAAATTATTTTTCATAACCCCAGTTGACCCCTGTGCTCTCAGTTTCAACAAACAATAACAACCAGGCATTGGTCAAGTTCCCATACAACTCCCTCTGCACCTCGTCTGCCTTTGGCTCTGCCCTAGGCTTGGGACTATTTCAGGTGACCCAAGGTTGCCAGACAACAATTCAGTTCCTACTAAATAACATGCACACACACAAAAAAAACCACCCGCAAAACAGACGACTTTTTTTTTTTCTTTGGGACAATGTAGACTTTATTACATCTGCTATTACAACGTGCCTATAACAATGTGCTCTAACAAGCAGCCCTAAGGTCAGATGTGTCCCTTGATCAATTTACTAGAGGTCCCTGGTGCTGCTGCTGTGGGTAGACTGTCTGGGGAAAAAAAATAATCCCTTTATTCCTTTGCTTCACTGTAAGGAAAAAAAAAAAAAGCTGTCAAAGACATTTTTCTTCTCCCTCTGCTCTTGACAAGTCAGGTAAACAGGGAGGGAATATCTAGCTGCGAAGGACTGTAAGAGACTAGCATCGGTACAGGCTTGTAAAAACATACTGTTTATTTACCAAGCTACTCAATGCATGAGGATGATTCAGAACAAGGCTAAGGGGATTGGGAAGACGTCTTAGCAAAACACCTGCAAAGCTATTTTGCATGAGGACAAATAAAAGGCACTCTGGATGTGAGTACAGCGTGGTCTTCTTTATACGAGAATTTAACAATTCCGTGCCTTGCTACAGTCAAAGCACTCTGACAAGTAATAACACTAATCCAGAGACGCTCCCAGCAGTGTAGCCACCGCGTTAACCTACTCCTAGTTCGTCAGTAAAGCTGTGACTGTTTATCTACTTTTGCTCAGCAGATCCGTATCGACCATTAAGCAATGACTGTACTCGCAAAAGCAGAATTGATGCTCGTAGACTTGCGACAGAAATCGCTTCCTGCTCGCATTCCAGCAGCAGGGAAGGAGTTAATCTCATTGGGCAAAATGGCTGAGTATTGCTCTTACTCATGCCCGATCGCATGACTTTTTTTTCGTATGTTGTGATTTATTTTCATCTCCGCGTGTGGATTTTAGTCAGCCTGGCACTGACATTAATGGGAACTGCCCTATTCAGCCCCACAACCGGGAGTCGGGCTGGAGCCCCCGCTGCCTCCAGCTATTAGTAAACGATTGTCAGGACTGTCTTTGCTCATTCGCTATGCGCCTATTCCCATCACTTCTGATTAAACATGGTCATTCCTGCAAACACAGAATGAGCAGGCCCTTTAAAAGATACTCTTCCCCCCCAAAAAAAAGAAAGAGGACCCTTTGCAAATGACCTATAATGGGTCTAAATAAAGCCTGAGCTGTTCCTTACTCATGCATAACTTCATTGCTTCTGTTCCCTCCACACCCTGCCCAGTTGGCATAATTTGCAGGGTTTTGGCATGGACAACTGAAACACCCACATGCTGCCTGAACTAAAAAGCTTAATCCTCGAGTCCTTTTTGTTCTGAGCAATAGCTAAATGAGACTTTTATTTTGGTAACACAAGCCCTGTCTGCGCTGTAGGTTTCAACCCAGAAAGACCGAACTCCAACCACGTTCCCAGATTAGGACAGCTACGGCCTACACCGTATCACCCCACATGATGGCTAGAGAAGGCTTAAAACCTTCTAAAACTCCAACCTTTACATTTCATATAACCAGAATAAAATTCCCTCTAAATCAGCAGACTCCACCACTAAAGCCCCAGCAGCCACCACACACGGTCGTTAGCAAACACCTCAGCGTGGTCCAAACCCCAGACATGAACAAGGACAGCGTGGGCCACGAGGAACGGTCACAAGCTTCTTCAAAGAGCGTGCGTTCCCCACTCCGGTGCCATGCCCTGGAACAATTTTAATCCACCTTTCCCTTTAAAGAGAGACAGCACCGCCACCGACGATGATACGACAGTGACAAAGGAGGGCTGAAATTCAGACCCAAATTGTTATTCCCCTCAGCTAGGCAGTTATGCACAAGAAACACTGCTTGTAAACACTTCTTTGTCAAACACTCAATTACAAGCTGCTTTATGAACAAAATGAGCCAGTTGCAAGGAAAGCAAGAGACGAAAACGGGGAAGCAATGTAAAATGGCATGCAGCCATTGCGCCACCACGTCCCCCAGTGATGCTCGGGGCCCAAGCGCCAGCCCCTCGTGCAGCAGAGCCCGGACGCGTGCTGGGAAAACACCAAATTCAGCTCTTCAGAATGCGGCTGAGGTTTTGTGGATCTAGACGTTTTTCTCTACTGTTGGGATTGTCTCCTACGTGGTAAGCAAAGAATAACTTTGTCATTTTTAGATTCTCCGTTTTGGCAGTACGTGACTGGAAGAAAAAGAGCACGTGTACAAATGAGGAGCAAGTTAAAGAAATCTCAATTCAGGCAACACTTGTAACGTGACTCTGTTCCTTTGTGTCATCCCTGTTTACCTTTACACACCGAAATTACTCTATGCACGTTCAAAAATAACTGGAAAGCATGCTGATGTTTTTCTGCCGACACACTCCATAGCAGACCTATCTGACCAGCTGAACTATCTCCATCTTCCACCCTAAAGGACGGAGACACTAACTCCAAAAAAACACCCACGTCTGACACTACAGGCAATAAACGTCATCTTAAATTACAAAATACTGCCTTATGGCCACTCAGAAGTTTTGAGAAGCAACAAAAAGACAACTTTATGAGATCCAGCACCGCCTTCCAGGAGGCTGCAGAATTACAGCATCAGAGGGCTCTTCATCACGGCCCTGTTGTTCTCGCTGCCCTGGACAGTATCCACTACTTGATCCATTACCTCATCCTTGGATTCTTTTAGCAGTATCATTCCAGTGGATAAGATTTCCCTGGAAAAGGTTTTTTCCTTGTTTTTGCTATTCGGTGTCAATGAGTCAGGAAGGGCTGTGAGAGGAAACCTCAGAGAGCGCAAAACGAAACCTATTACCAGTCTTCAACTTCAACTGGCCTTGGTTCTGCAGCCGAAGGAAGCATCAAGCCCGTGCTCCTTTCCCCAGTGCCGAAATCAAAGCCTTTAACCAGAAGAAAGCGGAATGTGGAAGGAAGGGTGAAGACGAAAGATTTGTTTTTAAATTAAAAAACCTGCACGTATTTACATAATTGACTTCAGACATTAACTTTCAGAATCCAGCAGCTAGCCAAAGACTACTTTGCTTTGTACTCTCAACAACTGCAACTGCAAAGAAGAAAATTGAGAGGAAGCTACCAGAAAAAAAAACCCCAAACAAACCTTTTGCATATTACGATAATAAGATTTTATATGTAGAATTCCAAACTTAACATTCAAAGCATTCTCCTCACTAGGATTTTTTTTTTTTAATAAATTAATTTCAAGGCTCAACTCCAGAAAAATTTTAGAATCAATTTACAGCGCTAACAGCTGGAAAACCTACGTACAGACAGGGCATATTTCAACTCTTGAGTTAAGATGCGTACATACCCGACTACGCCTGAGGACTCCCTCAACCAGTAAGCTTGGAAGAGCTTTAAATCTATCACAAACCCCTTCTGGCCTTATTTAATTCTTCAGTTTCTTTCAGACAAAACGTTAAGAGAAAATAGCACAGGTTTCACGGACTGACTTTGTCAAATAAATAGTGCAATGGCATTCACCTGAAGAGCTACTGGTAACCTTGCTTGAAGGACTAAAGGGAAAAAAATAAGCGCTTATTTTACCTAAGAGATGTCTTCAAACCGAAGACGTGTTTACTCAAGCTGTGTGCATTCTCAACAGCTCGCGTAAACCATCCATCAGGCAGCAGTATGAAAATGAGCTCCCTTAAGAATCCACGCTGAAAAGAGGTCGAGGGATGTGGGTAACACTGCCCGAGGCTGCAGGCTGCGAGGCGAGAGCAACCGAGAGGTGGAAAACAGCATCATCTTTGATAGGCTTCCACGAGGAAAGCCAAGAGAGCTGGACCAGTGCCATTAAATGACTTCAGGCAAAGCCTGGCAACCGCCAAAGCGATTCTGCTACGGGCTCCTGGTGTGCTGATCCCAGCAGGCTCTTGCAGAAGTGGAGATCCATGGCCAGCAGTAAGCAAGGACAAGTCCTGCATGTTGAAAGCAACGGTAGCTCATGAAAAAGACATTTATTGTGCCTCGACCACAAGTGACATTGGGGTATCATTTTTATGTTTGTTTTAAATCAGTTCAGATTTAGATTGGAGCTGCGCAGATGGTTTAGTTATTATAGTGATAAGCATGCTAGAGGAAGAATATTGTCCATCTACATCTACTATGCTTGTTTCACACGCACAAAAAAATACCTGTGATTACCATAATTACAGGGATGATCATAAGGAACCATACTCTCCCTGCTGCTATTCACAGAATCACACAATGGCAGGGGTTGGAAGGGATCTTTGGAGATCACCAAGTCCAGTCCTCCTGCCAGCAGGTCCACCTAGAGCAGGTTGGACAGGAACGTGCCCAGGACGGTTTCTTCTCCACAGGAGACCCCACAGCCTCTCTGGGCAGCCTGTGCCAGTGCTTTGCCACCCTCAAAGTAAAGAAATTTCTCCTTATGTTGAGATGGAATTTCCCATGTTCCAGTTTGCGCCTGTTGCCCCTTGTCCTGTCGCTGGGCAGCACTGGAAAGAGCCTGGCCCCGTCCCCTTTCCCCCCGCCCTGTAGATATTGCTGAGCATTGATGAGATCCCTCTCAGGCTGCTCTTCTCCAGGCGGAACAGCCCTGGGTCTCCCAGCCTTGTCTCACCAGAGAGGAGCTCCAGCCCTTGATCATCATTCAGAGGCTTTGGATTTTCCTGCAGACATTTGGTGCAAGTGCAAGAACAGGGGCTACAATTAGGTAACAGATCCCAAACCCCTGTGCAAGGCCAGCTAAAATACTAGGCAGCTGATGCTTAAATGAAGATGGAAAAACCTTTTAGACACTTCTTGTCCAAACCAGAAAAACAACACGCAAAAGGGCCATGGCTGCTTCAGCTGCTTCTAGGTCCCAGCCTCTTCTGCGGCACCTGGATTACACCCAGGAAAAGGGGCTCTACGCAGCTCAGGGGACACCCAGAACGGGCTCTATCTCACCGTCATGAAGAGATGTACAAGAAGATGAACAAGAAAAACCTCCAGCCCCCAGCCAGGGCTGTGAATCTCCTCGAAGAGCGCACAGCAGCAGTGGTCGGGGACAGGGCCCCATTCAGACCGTCCTGTGTTTCTCCATTCTCCAGTCTGCTACAATCACGAGACACAACAGAAGTGCTCTATCTTGGTGCCTTCTCTTCTCCAAAAGCAAACACACAAATAAAACAACCAAAAAAAATGAGAGGAGGGAAGAAGGAAAAGAAAGACGACTTTGTGTATTGTGTCAACCAATTAAATTCAATGGAGAAAAAGATACAAGTGGTTATAGCTTCCCGTAAATTACTTCATGTAATCAAATCCCCTTCTCTAAATTACAAAGCATTTAGCTCTTCTCTTATAACAATGTAACCAATGACCACCAACAACCTTTTTTATAGTGTCTGATGCCACAGAAGTTGTTAGCAATGAAATTTCCTTTTTATTTCTCCCTTTCTAAAGAAGCCATTGTAATGAGATTCATTCACAGCTACTTACAGAACATCAGCGAGAAGAGAGGGTGGCTTTGTTTCTCTCTTTTCTGCTCTAGTCTGAGGCTATATTTAAGCAAATGCGACCTAAGGTCCTGATCAGTCATCTAACTGCAGACAGAAGTTAAAGGTGACCAGCAGGAGTTTCAAAACATGGAGCTTATAACTGCTTTGATTCTTCACACCCACCCACCATAACTTTCTTACACTGTAGCAGTGGGACTTAACTACCTCCCTATCACTCCAATTTTCTGACCTTTTTTAACTTTGAAAACACCAGGAATGCCAGGTCCCTGTTTGCTAGGGAGGAGTCTTGTCAGATAAGAGCGGCTTCCTCCAGATTGCTCCATTTACGGAATGTCCGTGCATGTCTCCCGTTACCAACCCTGTTGGGCCACACTCTGCTGGGTCTGAGCTATCGCATCCTTAAGACGGGGAAGTGAGATAGAGACATAAGGCCCCCGAAGACGCTGCGGTTCAGCTCCACTAGAGGAGGTGTAAGAAGTCCCAACGCAGAGCAAGCCCTGGGAGCAGCCAGTGCTTTAATCGCCACGCTCTCCAGACCTGCTCGAACACATGTTAAAAACGCCAGCAGCCATCTGGAGGCCTCCTGAACACATTGCTCTTGCCCAAATGCTGTTAAGTGGGAGAGGTGAATTGGGACAGACGGGAATTTTGGAGAAGAGGAAAAGCAGGGACAAAGAAGGTAGAAGCCAGTGCCGCAGGCAAAAACCTCGGGGTCTGGTTGTGAACACAGCAGGCTCGATGCCACTGGAACAGCACGACGATCCTTAAATAGCAAGCAGGGAGCAGAGTGCACGGGGCAAGACGCTGCACCGCCATCCCACAGCCATCCAGCTCCACCTGCTCTGCCCCGGAGCACGTCCCCGTCCCAGCCAAGCCCCGGCAGGAAGGTGCTGGTCCCGGTGAGCAAACCCTGCCTGACCCGGCACGGAGCCGGCGTCCCCCAGCCACGCTCCCGAGCTGTGCTCAGAGGCAGCCGAGCCTCTCCGGGAGGATCAGGCCAGTCCTTCGGGAGCAGGGACAAGTGCGGCACGTGGAGCAGCAATATTGGCAAGTGAGAGTCAGCGACAAAAGGGGAAGCCGCTGGTTCAGACAAGTGAATAGGTATTTCGCTACATCAGTGAAAAAGACAACGCCACGTTCTCCTACACGTAACACTGTCAGCAGCCAAAACACACTTTACATCATTCCATTCAGAAAATAATACTTGCAGTGTAGTCAATATGTAGAATATGCTCCTGTTTCACACTTCAGCGTTAGTCTAAAAGCAGCTGGATCCCCCCCCTCCCCAGTCCTAATAGACATGGTCTCCTCCATTTGTTTTCCTACCAGAACTGCAGAGGGTTTTGAAATACATTTTTCCAGCTTAAGCAAAGGCCTTCTCCCGTCACAATTCCCACTGGTTTTATTGCACTGTTTTGTAATACTCCTCCCGGAGCACAGGGTATTACGGGGATCTGTTAGGGAAGCTGTGCTGTAGCTTTCCAAAAGTGGCTGCAATCCCATGCAGAAGTTACCTGTGCCACAGCTATAACACAAACCTTAACTGTCTGAGGTTCATACAGCACCGCAAAGAAACACAGAACAAACTACACGTAACACAAAGTTCTCCTTCTGTTACGGAGTGGGCTCTGCAGCCTCTTCAGGAATCTCGATGAATTCCTGGATAAATTTAGCAAAAACAACAGCACTTCTTTGTAATAGCAGGGTTTCATTGGGAAATAAACATCCAGTATTTATTTACAAAGGATTTTTCCCCTCCTGCCACCGCTGTGCCGTGCCCACTGCTTCGCCTCTACTTTGATGCAGAAAACAGAACGCCAAGTGCCTAACCAGGACTTAAAGCAGATTTTTAAATTAGTTCCTGACAGTGCAAACAGATTGCTATTGATTGAAATGAGGCTGATTTTAGGCCTTGGATTAGCAAACCTAATGACTAAATACTGTATTGCCCATTTCAGTACTTTGCACCGTTCCTCCCCAGTGGTTTCCCAGGCAGCTGTGAAGTCTCTGCCGGTGCAGATTAGCGTGCGAGAGCAAGGCACGGCCATCTGTGCCTGCCCCGCGCCGCCCTACTCAGCCGGAAACAAGGGCCTCCTCCAAAATCCCCCGGGACAGGGCCCCCGGCACTACAACCTCATTAGGAGCTTGGAAGCCAGCGAGACCGTGGCCACGTTTAAAAACGAGCACGTGCTTGGAAAGGCTTCGCTGCGTGAGAGCACCACGCTGAGCCGGACTCCATCGCCGGCCGCGGCTCGAGCCGAAGGGAACGACAGTCTGGAGCCAAGCCACCTTCCCGGGATGCCGGCCAGCCTGGCCGGAGCCAGCGCTAGGGAGACTTCACACAGGGGATGGGTGCTATGTTAACAGCCCGACTCTCCTAGCAATCATAAATGCGCACTTAAAACTAACTGGTACAGAGCTTTCATGTCCAAATTGTAAATTCTTGTACTTAACAAAGCTAGAAATGGATCCCGGTTTTAAGCAATACCCGAAGCAACATTTTCCTGATTAAAAGAAAATGGACTTTTTTTCCCCCATTTTGCTTTGTTGTTTAGTTTCAAAGAGCATTTAAATAACAATATCTGCTAACAAAAAGGGTAACATCAATTAGAAACAGAAAGAAACCAGTTAGTGTAATTTCAGCGTTCAAAAGCAGTGAAGTGCAAACACCAAAGCAGCACACACCAAACCAAACCCATCCCCAAAAGCCACATTAAAGGCAACCCCTTTTTTTTTTTTCCCGTAAGTTGTCTGCCTAGAATTCGTTTGCTTTTAACAGCCAGAGATACTGAAGGTAACAGAATATGTTAGTATTAGATTTAGACCCTCTTAGGCACAATTCAGCTTCCAAATGCGACATTTTTAAGACATGGAAGGACAGGCATATCCATACCTGTCTTCTGGCCCACACACAAAGACTCCAAAGGCTGTATTTCGGACTAACTCACCTACACGGCTGCTGAACCTCAGCTAAGAAAGGTACATTTCAGCCTCTGAACTCTGCATCACTCCGCAAACACTCTGCTCCAGCCCACCAGGAGCTTTAAAAGTACATTCAAGTTTTTGATTTACCATTTGTCATTATCTGGAATAATACAAATAAAAATCAAGCAGCTACATGCTGGTGTTGCCTAAGCATCAGCACAAGCAGTGTTCCACGGAACTATTCCACGTAAGGTATTTTTATTAGCCGGACAAGTTTCTACGCTGTTTCATTCTACTTTGGTAGAAGTCCCACAGCCTTCCAGTACCACCACCAACCCACAAAAATGGGGCCAGGGGTATGCAACTGGCTTGAAGACAAGCGGTCAATTTTTACCTAGACATCAGAAGACGCATTGTGCATCCTGGCTGGAAAATGACATAGCGTATCCCAGCAGTAACCCAGAGGGGTGTTCTCCTGGGGGCAGGGAAGGGTGTTACGTTCATCAATGAATGTTGGATAATGAGCTGATGAGCACCACCCAAAAAAAAATCACATGAATAGGTAATCAAACATGTTAATGTGATTTAGCAGTTCCAGTCCAGCGAGAGCCACAGCAACAATATACATTAACCATCAATAACACTCAGCAGTTTGACGAAGGCTGCGGAGCGAACGAGATGCAGGAATTAACTCTGCTTTCCCTCCCTCCGGGAAGCTCTGCTGAAGCCACAGCGATGTCACACCTCCGGAGCAACATGACAGCGCTTGCTTTCCTGCCCATTCCTCCCATGCCCCAACCCAGCACGCTATTTATGAGCACTGAATACGTGCTACACCACCCTGTTCTCCTCAGGTTCTCTGAGACTCTTCCTCATCTCCGGTGATTTAAACAGTGGGTGAGAAAAGGAAGGAGGAGGTGTAAGACACTCATCTTCATGACAAATGACTATTTGCAGAACAGAGTGTTATTACAGCCGCATTTAACATCTAAACATATTCAATGCACCGTGATGCTCCGAAGCTGACCAACCACAGAGCTTGGGGTTCAGCTTAACTTGAGCTACCAGCAACTCTCCTGTTAGCACCAACTCTCTTCCGAAGACGGTCATCCCATTTTTAGTCTACGTACAGGAACGGCAATGGGTCCTGAAGGTCAGAAAAAACCCACTGTTCTACATCCAGGGTGGCCCTGGGCTGCTCAGAGGTTTAGAGGAGTAAGCAGCTCCAAAAATGAACCCAAAGAGCAAAACAGCTCAGCCAAGGTTAGTGAAAGACAGACTTGAAGTTCAAAGGGTGACTCTCCAAAAACTAGAAGAATGACTTAGGACAAGACAAGGAAGAGTAACTGGAACTAAGAGATTTCGTCTTGTATCTGCCTCTTCATCTAAGTGAATTATACAGCCAGCCATAGAGGAACCCTTCCGAGGGACGCTGGGCTCCTCTGCCCCCCCGGCCCTGGGGCAGACTCACACATGGCTTTGGAAGATAAGGCAACAACTCAATCTCCAACAAATGTTCCTGTGTTGGAGGCAACTCCACACTTTCAAAGAGACAAGCTTTACCGCAGGCCACTCTGGCTACGCCAAAACATCTTCTCTTTCCTTCACACAGCCCTGGTGACTGTGAGCGGTGCCGTGGGCTCCCATCGGAGAGCAGCAGCTTTCCCTGCGCACATGCATTGAGAACAGCCCCAAATCCTGATAAATCTTTGACCGAAGGGTCTATGACTCTTTGAAATACCCTTTGTTCCCTCTGCTTGGCTACGGCCGGAGATAAATGTGTTTGAATGATTTTTATACGCAGCTGGAGTAATAGGCTGGAAAGGACAGATTGGCTCCTGCGACCCTCTCCCCATGCCCTGAGGTACGGAAGAACCAAATATTCAGGAGGAAACAGGAATCTGGATGCTTTGTCAAAAGGAGTGAAGTATTAATCTAATTTTCTAAACAAAGCAGACAACCTGGCACTCAAACCAGCTTACCACTTTGCACCTCTCTACAAGGATTAGCAGAATGCCATAATTATAATGCCCCATTTGATTTATTAGAGGAGGCTGCGCAGAAAAGATGACAATTCAGTAGCATTGTGAAGAGAAGGGATGAGCGTATAAGGAAAGCTTCAAATTGAACAGTAATTTCTAAGCAACATCTCAATATAATTAGCATTAATTACAGTAAGCTTTCCAAATTAGGTATAAACCTATATTTAATAACCCTGAGATGCAAAAATCTCCCCCATATTCCAGGAAACTTAGTGTTAGAGCCAATTTGTCTAGACAGCTTGGCAGGAAATGCCAGAATCCTAGGTGTGAACTTTGTGGTTATTAAAAAAGGGGAAAATCATTGGACTTGTCTATATCATTTGCATAATTAGTTTGAACTAAGAATAGCCTAGTTTATCTAGCTTAGATTTTGCTGCTACTTGCATCAACCTTACCGACCTGAAAACTTGTCTGGTTTTCACAACTGTATCAGCTAGGATAACAAAAGGTATTGAAAAAAACTCCCTTTTCAATAAAAGATGAATTCTAATTGTGACTGGTTTAAAGAGGCTATTAATGAGTCACTCATCACAGGTTTTATTTTATACTCTTTGTGCAAGCTCCTCGCTCTTTTTGGAGTTTGTTACTTATACTTACAGGAAAAAAAAAGACTAAACAATGAAAGATGAATTCAGGTTTTCATGAACGTGGCAGCAAATACCCTATTTAATCACTGATGGCAGCCAAATACTAACCAGAAGAAACAGATAACAATGTCCTCATTTTTCAGAGCTGAAATACAAATAATCTAAACGTTTGGCAAACTAAGGCAGCAGCATATAATTGCAGAAACTGGAGTTTGGCCAGCGTAATAAAACCTCCTACCCCAAAGGTTTTTAAGGAAGCGTAATGAAATCCCTAGTGGCCAAAACTACTTGAAATGTAGTTTTAAACCCCGTGTAGATGTCGCTGCCAGGTACCCTCTCCTCTGCCGCGGGTGAGGGCCGGGCTGCCCCCAGCTCCAGTGTGAGGGGACCTCCCCGCCACCCGGCACACACATCCCTAACGGTGCCATCGCCCGAAATGCACCGAACCCCCTCCAGCGTAATTTTAGACCTGGAGGAACAACCCTCTAAGCCGGAGAAAGGCAGTATTTACTGAAGCCAGCCTTTCCCGTTGCAGAGATTTCGGTGGCAATCGAGACCTTGTGACCTCCCGCGGTGCCCCCTGTCTCCACACCCGCACTGCATCACTCTCAGTTGCATCCACATGAGTGTTTGTAAGGTTACTCCGGGGACCGGAGCGGAAAGCGAGCCAGCTTTATGCATCTTCCGCAAGGGTGGCTGGACTGCTGTTGGGGGCCTTTTCACGTCAATAAAAACGCCTGACACAACAGCAGCTGTACAAAGGCAGAGGAGCTGAGGAAGCTCAGTGCCCCAGGCCGGATGCAAGCAGCAGGCAGGGATGCCATCCAGCGCTATCGCTTCTAAACATTTCATATCAACGCCAGGGACTTGTGGTGAAATGCACACTGAGCATTGTGTGCGTTTGGATGCCAAGAAAAGGAAGCTAGTTGCTCAAACTTTCATCGAAACAAAAGTGTGCCTCTATTCGCCCATAATAAAAAGTCATTTTCATTTGCACAGAGTGAATATTTGTGCACAAAATCATTGCACCTGTAACCAGAGGGGGGAACTGAAACCCTATCACTCAACTACAAGGAAAAACAAACAAGAAACTTGATATATTTTAACTGCATATACACTGAAGACTCTAAAACCAAAACATTTGGTATCACTTTGGGGAGTTAAAAGAAAACAAACCTGGCAAATATTTTACTTGGAGTGTGTGGTTACACGATTTGCTACCTAAATGTTTGCAAGCAGAAAAGTACTAACATCTTTACATAAGTATTCGTACTGAATTATTCCAACTATTTTTTTTTAAATCAAAAAGAAGAAAACAAAAGTCTGCGAATTTGTTAACGAGAATAATTAGCCACCAGAAGAGTGGGGCCATGAGTAGATCATTAGAATTTCTAACGTAAAATATGATGAATGAATATGCTACGAGAGCCACAAAAGACCGCGTGGTGGAGAACTTACGGAGGGGTTTACGCTAGATAACCTTTAAGATCCTTTCAGATCCTAAAATACCGAAAGCCTGAAAAAACACTTCCAATAACTGGACAACTCAGTCTTTCGTTGTCTGGCACGCATACAGAACTAGTTTCACAGAACAGAAGGTGTGCTTGGGTTAAACAGCTCTTTTTCTCTGCATCCCGAAGAATAAAAACCAGTTTTTCACTGCAGTGTAGTTCTTAGCTCAGGACAAATTCGGGAGGGTCAAGTACACTGGTCTTCCCACCTGCTGCCATTTGGCACCATGTTAACAGACAACTGGGAAAGTGTTTATTCACAGGTATAGGCTGCTGTGCCAGTGAATTTCAAACTGATAAACGAGCACTGAGTCACCAACAAACCTCCCTGCTGAGCAGCAGGTAAGTGATAAATCGCCCGCCAGCCGCAGTGCCGCTCCTTTGTCACCTCCCGGCTCTGGACACAGGCTCCGTGCACACCCTGGCTCAGGCAGAGTCCCCACAACCGCTCCCTCCAGCATCCCAACTCTTCACTCATTAACGCTCTACCACATTGTAGAAGGGCACAGAGAAAAGACTGCCCAGAGCACAACTTCCTCCAAACTGGCTTTCCACTTCTGAAATACTTGAATATTCTCTCCTTCTTTACGTACCGATCTGGGGGCACATGAACTGGGTTCACGAGATGGACACGTTCGCAACTTCAGGTGCACGTTAACAAGCGTGCCTTCCCCGAAGACGACTATGATCCGACTGATGATTCCTACTTGTGTCTAAGCCTGTTAAGAGCCACCAAGCTATGGTGTGAATCACCGCAATTTCTCAAAGTTACAGGACACAAGGCAGGTCTGCTCCTTCCTACACTACCCAGCACACCTGGTCTTCCATTTTAACCTACGAAACTTGCCCACAACACAGGATTTGCGCACTTGGCCCGAAGTCTCGTAAGAGCCGCTGTTTTCACTAGCACAAGTTGCCAGAGAAGCCAGATACATTAACAACCCCAACCTACCAGCAGCACAACATTTCACCGCGGTCAATGCCACGATACAGGCGCTTCAGATGAGCAATGATCTCCCTACCTGCTTGGATAGCTTCAAGGGGAGTTTCTTCTTCATCCGTTCTTTGCCTCTTTCTGCCTCTCTCTCAGAGCTCCCAGCATCGTTGTTATGGCCATTTTCACTCGGCTCAGCAGACACACAGTTCTCAGATTCTCTAGGCTTCTTTCCTGGATGCCTCTCCCATTTCTCCTTCCGCTCCTGAGGCTTTAGCGACATGTCCTTCTGCAAAGGAGGGGGAAAAAAATAGTAAATCTTTGAGACTTTCAAGCATTAAGCAGCATAAATATTGAATAAAAACACAAACAAGACAGCGTGTTCTTTCCAGAGATGACTTAAGATGAATAATTAGGCACGCACAATGCAAACAGTAATTTTAGATTAGATTAGGATGAATACTCTCCAGGCTATGTGTTTGATTAATTTCAGAGATGCTGGAACTGGTTATGAAAATGAGTTTGCCTCACATTAATTCGGGAACCATACGTCAACAGCACATGAAGAAATCAGCATCCTGAAGGAAAGCCTTTAACTGTTCAACTGCAACAGAGGTGTGTTTGATTTTGTTTTGTTTCCGACTCAGAAAGCAAATATCAGACCCCCCTTGGGCCTGACAGCCCGCGATCCACAGTAGTGTTCTTACGGAGAAATGCACTTGGAAAACCTGCCCTGCACTCAGGAAGCAACCCGAGATCAGTGGGATCTAAACACCTAACAGAGGTTGGACACCTCGAAGTATCAAGGGTCTGCCCTGAATCAGGACTATAACGTACAATTTAAGCAGAGTTTAACAGCGGGAATGTCGTGTCATAATGATTCCTGTAGGAAGTGAGATCAGAGAAGGGAATTACTATTGCTATCCCTGGCATCCTCCAGGATTGAAAGCTGAACTCTCGGTGACAATGTATAGACCTCTCCCCCTACACACACCACACAGAAAAAGAGTGTAAGAAATAATATGCCCAATCACTACGACATTAGTTCATTACAGCTAGTTAATTTTTTCCCCAATGCCTTTTATTAACGGCTCAAGGGTAAAAACTCAATTCTTTATGGAGTGTTTTACAGAATCTCTATCCCAATTAATTTTTTACGTGAGATAAATATATCAGACTAGGAGATACCTTAAAAGCACTGTTTACCATGCCAAAATTTGTCAACTTCAGCCACCGAAATTTTTCTAGATGCCTCACCCCCCCTTTTCTAAACGCCTCGCTTCTGACTCAAGCCATTACGTCACGGATATTTGTATCCTACAGGAACGGAGCTCGCAATACAACGTGCTCACGTCAACGCACACACCTTCAGTACCGGAAAAGAGCTCATGAAAATCATTAGCTCTCTAGTCTCTCAAAAACTAAAGCCCAACAAAAAGGAAAATTAGGAATTGGGATGAAATGCCCTGCTGATTGCTCTAGATTACTTCCTCCCCCTCTCGTTTAATTAGCGAATTGACTGCCTCAGTGTGCGACGTGCCGATTCCACTCCAAATCCCTCACAGCCTGAAGTCACCCTTCCCCGTGAAGCGAGATGATGCACCGACTCTTTCGGGTCACAGAGACATTGAAATCTGAATCAGGCTGACCAAAAAGGCCACCAGTCCCACCTGCCCAGGGGTCCTGCATGGCTGGCAACCTCCGCTCAAAACACACGTATATACAGCAAGTCGCAAAGCCCCCAAAGATACAACCCCCAGCCCAAAATTAAAATAAGCAGCAGTGTCTTAGAGGCGCAGAACACACCGGAATACAGCGCAGTTTGCCAAGTCCATGACTAGGGAGCAAGGAAAATGATTGTCTGGCATTATTCTCCATGAATCATAAAACGAGGGATACAAATTAGCGTTTGGTCGCTCGTTTGGGTTTTTAGGTTTAAGGTAACACTCTAAAGCAGCAGTTTGAGATGCCACTTAAAGAAGGTCACATTATCCTATTTACTGGGAAGTGCTGAGATAGAAATCAAAATGCTAAGCTTCAGTAACTAATCAGAAACTAGTGCAACGGCAATGACATCTGCTAACTGATACTCAGCGAAACATTAGAAACACAAGTCACTAAAGATGTGCACTTCTTCATGAAGCCAGATGCAGCTGCAACGTGACAGCAGACGCGTGGAAGATGCTGCGCGAGGTGACACGGGCCCCTGCTCAGGGAGAACGGAGGCTGTGGCAGGGGAATGCCACCACCTCAAAGCGCCAGCAGAGCACGCGCTCCTGGCTCAGCACGTCATATTCACTTTTAGGGATGCTTTCAAAGGCAGCAAATGGCCGTTCCGGTTCAAATTCCAGCTGGCTTCACGTGGGGGCTGGACCGCTGTTCAGGCCGTAGGGAAAGTCTTCCCTCAGCACCCACAGGCTGTTCACTGCGTGTTCTACAAGATTCCCTTCCCCACACAACTAGTCAGGAAAGCTGCATTTTTTCCCTTACTGAATCCTACAAAAGTTCCTGCTTCGAAATTGAGCTTCTTATCCCCATTTTGTTTGGAGATTTAAGGTTTGCCTCATCACCGAGCTACTAGCAAAATTAATTCAGGGAATACAGTCATAGCTGGATCAAAGCCAAGGAAATAATGAATTCACTTGTAGTGCCACTTGCGTCCAAGAACCTCAAGCACTTTCCAGGCAGCCGTCAATGGAGCCCCAGGCCCTGGTAGCCGGGGCTGCCGCTTGCCCCCGGCAGGAGGAAGGCGACCTCAGCTCTGCAGCACGTCTGGGGCAGCCGCGGGGAAGGTGCCAAGTTTCTGGGGCCCGGGACAAGAAAACCTATTCCACAGTCCCCTTCCTCCCCGCTGCAGCGGAGCGGGGACTCAGCAGCTCCCGGGACTCTGGTTTTTCTGGGAACGCGGGACACTGAACCCTCCCTGCTGACAGCGGGTAACAGCTAAACGCAGCCCTCTCTGCAGCCTCAGGCAGAGAGCAGGAGGGGGCTAATGGGGTTTCTGTTCTTGCCTCCTTTGTTTCCTTTCTACCTACTCTACTAAAAGAGCCTTCCAGCGATTGCTCTTTTGCTAAAGTTTATGACCTCCAAGTTGGGGACCTCACTTAGCACAAGAGCTTACTATTTTTGGATGTGCATCTGTGCTTGCGCGCAGGCAACCTCTGCAAAATTTAAGCGCATCCAGAATATATGGCACATTACTGCAGTGAGCAGCGTTTACTGATGTATCTTGACTTCAATCCAGAAATCCCAGCCGGCAGGTGAGACTGGCCTTCTGACAAACTGCTCCACTGGAGCCTCCCCCCAGACAAGCCCAGACCAGCAGGTATTTGCACATCACCTAAAGCCTAGTACTCACACAGCAACCACGTCTGGAGTCGTGCCCTGAAGCCAACAGGTCTTCACATCCAGCCTCGGGGTTCCTGCCCAGCCCAGGAGTCGGCAGAGCTGCCTGCCTTTGCTCTCCGGGCCAGAAAATCCCTTTCTGTAGGGAAGGCTGGTGGATCCAGCCCCATTCTCTCTTCTCAGTTCCAGGAAGGAGATTGCCAACTCTTGTTCCAGAATATACAAAACTATTTTGTTCCTTACTATTCACCGCTTCCAGTGCTGTCTCCTACCTGTCCTCACTTCGGAATCTCTCTCACACCTTCCAGGGCAGGCTACAGCCTCTCCATCTGCAGCCCCACGTCTGTCTGGGCTGCAGACGGAGAGCAGATGGTTCTAATTGGCTGCGTGGTTACAGATAAGGAAGAATTAGGCCCTTCTTTAGAGCCTCTTTCCTGGCAGTTACTCCACGAAACGTACAGATTCTATCTCCCCATTTGCTTACTTGGATGTACAGATATCAAAGAGCGCTTCAGCTGAAAACAGAATCGTGGTACCTTCTCCAGCTCCACCTGAAACACCTTGCACAGCGCCGGCTGTGGAGACCCACTGGCAAAGACCTCAGCACAGGCTGGCAACCCAACCATGTAGACTCTGCAACAGATTTTTTGTCCATAATAAAAACCTCTGTGGATTTTTTCCATCGCTATTTGCCCCAAGGTAATTAAAAATTATGCAATTGCACCTCTGCTTGCGGTGGAGCTGGGAACGTCCTTAATCACGTGGAACACTCCTTCCTGAAAAGCCTTTCTTTTTTTTTCCCTGCCACTGAGGCACAGCTACAATCTCCACAGACCTTCAAGGTGCACACCACTCAGTTTATAAATAAAGCTGTGAATAACGCAGATTCGTGGCCCTCAGCTCTGGAATGAGACCGTTCTTACCCCTAAAATGCCACAGCAAGAGACTTGTGCACCGCGGACTCCACGTTGTCTGTTTGATCAGGAAATAACAGCCAGCCCTTGAGGACCTTGGCGCAAGCTCCCATCCCCAGCCAGCGCTGGCTGCAGTCATCACCCAGTGTTTGCTCAGCACAGCTCAAGCTCTGCCTTAATCCTCCGAGTTTACACAGCTCTCCCAGATCTCGGAAAGCACGGAGGGGGAGGCTGGGGTTGTAAACACCTTTCTTACAGAGGGAACATTTAAAGAACCTGAAAAAAAAGTGCAAAAACCACACAACTAAATGAAAAACTTTGAGCATGCTGCTGGGGTGCAGAGGACAGAAGTAACACCTACAGTTAATAAAATGACTACCCTCAGCCCTCAAGCATCAGTTGGAAACGTGGCCCCGGTGCGAAATCAAGTCCATTACAATCCCCTGTCCCCTGGGCCCGGCGGACACTGCAAGGCTCAGACACGCAGCCAAGGACTGGCTTCGCTCCGCTCCTGCCAGACTTTAAAAGATTATATGGGCTGATTTCCCAGAAGGGAAACAGCCTCCAGCTTCTCTCTCCACAACTCTTCACTGCAGCACTTATGCCTTCAGTTGGGGAACGTGAAATATCCCAGTGAACATCAAACAGGGGAAGGATCCACACGGAGGAAATAAAAAACCCCCACTGCTGTCTCTAAAACTGACCCTGCTTGTCCCCGATCCTGCCCCCAGCTTCTCCCAGCAAAACTGCAATGGAAAAGCCCCCGAGGACCTAAGCACCATCTATCCTTCTATCAACCTTATCATGCAATTAGCAGTAGGGTTGTCAAACGTGTTTGTTTAATAGTTCAGGGAGAGATCCTGGCTCAGAAAGGAACTGAAACAGATTTACTTTTAATTAGGTTACTTTTAAAATATTCCTGTTAACCTGATACCCAGTTTATAGGACAGCAACATAGAAGCAAATGCTGACTTAATATTCCCATGCTTTGTGAGTAGATAAAGCACGTTAAAATACAGACAGGACCTCTACCAAGGTAAATCTACTGTCATTTAAGTTGCAAAAAGGTGACACAGGAGACAGTAATTCAAATGGAAAGATAATCTTGGAGATATACATGAGAAATGTACACGAAAGAAATTAACTTTCAGGCATGGATTTGAAGATGGGACCGTGGAGAGAGAAGCCACTCCAAGAATGGAGCCAGCACAAGTAATGATGAGCAGCCAACAGGCAAAATGAAATGAGGTGAATAATAAGGAGGGGGAAAAGGGAGGAAAAAGGAATTGGGATAAGAGGTAACTCTACTGGAGGGTATCAGGTAGGACCATCAAGGTGACTGAATCCGAACGCACCGTGGTGAACAGGCAGCAAATGCAATTGGAGATGTTAAAAATGAGCAGGAGAGCACTTTAACGGGGGGAGAGGAGAGGTTTGAGAGCTCCGCTCCGGAGAGCTACGGGGTAGGAGGAGCAGGCAGGGAGGGCGGCGAGGGCAGCACTGGCACACAGCCTGGCACGGCAGCTCCCGGCCGGCAGCCGGCCAGCCGGCATGGCTGTCCCCAGAGCACAGGGCAGGCTGGCTGGAGGCAGTCTGCTGGCATCCCCCGCCGGGCCCTGCAGTTTTCCTGGCTGGGGAAGCTCTCACTTTTCCTGTAATATAACACACATTTGTTTTACTTTCCCACCCCTCTCTTCTCCCCCTTTGCGAACTTCACTAAGAACGTAACTCAAGCCCCTCGCCTTTCAGCCAAAGCCACTAGCGCTTTTTTGAAAGGCAAAAAAGGAGTCTAGATTTGAAGTGACTCTCTTGCTTTGACCCTACATTCAAGCAACGCAATCAATACCAATTAAAATGATTGCAAATGAAATCCTTGCTTGTTTAACCTTAGACTGCAATTCTCCTTTTGTAGCTGACATATTCCAGATGAGTTTGGGTCTTGCTTTTTAAAATGCATCACATTTGCTCTGACCCTGTCACATGTTTAGCTCAAGAATAAGATGACTTTTTGACAAGACAGCTTTGGAAATGTTAAGACATTTGAAGCTGCCACTGGTTTGCAGGTTTATGATACATGATTTAACTTAAAAATAAAAGTGGATGAACCAAGAAACTCACCGTAATTGAAACAGTCAAATTTATTACCAGAGGCTGCGCTCCTGTCACCTGTGAAGAGCTGAAGAGCAAGCTGCTGCTACGCTGCTAAATGCCCACTTGTTATGTCTCCCAAAAATTAAGACCTTTCCCGCTAGGACCTTGAAGACACCGTACCAAGTGGGCAAATGTTACCGCAACACAACACAGCCAAAATTACAGAAGGGAAGGTCAGCATCACTCTACTTTTAAATGCATTTCTATCCGCAATCATTTTACAAGGCTTTGATTGTTCTTTTTGCTTGCACAAGATCCCTCCCCTGGGGAGAAGGGAGTTGGGACCATTCTCTTCCTTCTCAATTACTTGAGGACAAAAAAAACCCCACAAATCCAAACGAAAACCAACCAGTCCTCTCCTCCAGAGTAGCACCAAGTACCTGGAAAGACAGTGTTTAATAGTAATTTAGGGCGCTATAAAAGTGAGACTACGTACAGCAAATAACCTTTTCTTTAGTAATGGGTCAAGGAAACCTGAATGAACGTGAACATGTGTTTGTCTATGTTTTTTTAGTATAAGCCCTTCTCCACCATCAGCTGTCGGGGAGATGGATACACAAAATCTACTGGTTTAAGCTGCACTCTGGAAGCTCAACAGGGATCCAGCCGTGCCTTTCTCCCTCTCCTCCAACCTCCTCTGCGGAGCCTGCGGGCGCTCCCGGCAGAGAGCTGCGCCCGTCTTCCTCCCTACCTACCGGCAGACACACTGCACGGCTATTAAAGCTCCCACAGGTGCTTGCTGTCCATCAGAAAGGAAATGATCCCATTTTAAGCCATCAGTATTTCCTCTAGCGATGGCAGTAAATGCCCGACGAGTGCTCGCGGAATTACTGTCAGCGGAAAGTGTGTCAGAGAGCAAGGGAGCTTAAATGATTGAAGGGAAGCCGGGGCACCATTTTCAGGTAGACGAAACGAGGCGTACTGCATGCCCAGCCTGCCCGGCTCCTGCCGGCCGCCGGAGCGCCGAGAGGCACTGCTGTTCCTGCACCGCGGGGCAACCCCCATAACCACCTCTTCACCCACATCAAACTACCTTCCTGCTGCCGCTGCTTCCAGCCAGGACCGGGAGCTCAGCCTGCCCGCTTTCCCTCACGCATGAAGGATCTGGACAAGAGCTTGTGCTTATCTGACAGCACCTATTTCAGCTTATTTCAGCTGCGCGGCCGCACTGCCGGGCAGGGATGCCGAGCGCAGACCGACCGCACAAGAAGCAGCGCTCCGGCAAACTCCCGCCGTCCCGGTGCGTCCCCTTCCCAGGAGGGAACAATTAGGATGGCAGCAGCCCCGCGCGCTGCCCAGCGTTTCACAAGTGACAGACTATGCATAACACCTCCATTTTAAAGAGTGTCATCCGGGGGACATCCATCTCAAGTAACTTCCCAAAGCTATCCACCAAGGAAGCAGCACGGTCAGGCAAGCAGTCCAGGTCCAGTGTTTTGGGAAGATGTTCCTCAAGTCCGCCAATAGTCAGGGACACTGCCGGGCCCACGCTGCTGGCACGCAGCGATCACACACTTGTTTAGAGAGCAGCCTTTAAACACCTAATCTGAACTAATTCCCCTCCTCCCTAGATTATTTAAACAGGCACACATACTGAATTCAAACTGCTCCCACCGAGTGACAGAATTAGGACCTGAAGAAGCAGCTCCTTGCTCGAAGCCAGATGTGGCCATTTCATCACTCATTTCCAGTCTTGCCAGGAAGGTGACACAACCCCAAGGCGCCAGCTGCACCAGTTGGCTTCATGCTGCCAAAGGAGAAGGTACGAGGGTCCTACCAGCACAAACCAGTATGGCAGCTGGATGCTTTCACCATTACCAATTTCCAGCTAAACTAGTCAGAAAAAACAGGAAAGCACTGTTGAGTGAAAGATGTCTCCAGCCTGTTTGTCGTTAAGGACAGGAATGCTTAGAAACACGGGCACTCTCTTTAAAATTAACACCAAGAGGAGAAGCCACAACTGTTCCAAGCGCTGCTGAGAGGGGGATGTCATGCTTCCATGAGCTGGACTCTGGAAACGGAGCTGAGCCAACCTGAGGCTGGGCAGATGGACCGGGCATATGGCTCATTTACCAAAGGCAGGGACCTAAATTGCTCTCCTCCACCTATACTTCTGCATTTAAAGTTTTGATCTTCATAGTGCAAATTATCTAAGAACCCCATAACGACCGCACTGACCACCACGTGAACAGCTTCATTCTTGAGACTTACAAGATATAGCTATACCCTGAGGCAGCTTGGTCATGAACTCAAGAATCTCTGGCCTGACGTTTTAAGCAATTCAAAGCTTTCACCTAATAAACACAAATGCAAAGTTTTAATTTATTTTCTAGGATTCCTGATTCAGTCACGTGTTGTCTCCACTTATTATTAGGTACATTCTTCCAAGCCACAGCCATGGAAAATGTACTGCTCGTCAGGCAGCAACACCCACAGAATGAAAGCTCCAGGCGAATCTCCTTCGAACACATTCCGCCTGCAAGTAGCTGCGGACGTTTTGAGGCTCTGCCTCCAGCCTGTGCTCTTTATTACCAGCCTCCTAGGAAGGCTGCCATTCCCAAAGATGCTGCAGAACAGAGCTAGGAATGTTCCTCAGCGACCGCAGAGCGGTCTGCAAGCTGAGCTTCAACTGCAGTTTGACACAGCTCGCACAAAGCCAATGAACGCTGCGCTGAAGGAGATGAACACTCACAAATTCACTTCTGCCAACTCTACTGTAGGGGTGAGCGTCTCCAGAAGAAAAAACAGCCATATCCTGATCCCTGGTGCTGCATGATAAATTAATTCATGTTTAAACACTATGACACTAGAGGCATTTTTTACCAGCTCTGCAGTTGCCCTCAGTGGTAGGCAACAATTTCGGTTCAGCTGTCAGGAGGTCTAGAATGTGTATTAAATAATTAGTCCTCTGGTAGTTTCTTTTGGCTAGGAAACAAACGAGAAGAAATATAAATGATCCAACAACAAGAAATAGGTAGAAGCCAGCCATCTCCAGGAACAGCTGCCCACAGCGTATTACTTCAAGCTAAGGGGCAAAGTGAGCGAGGGAACCTCTAGCAGGAGAGAAGTGTCTTTCTAAACATCCCAGACGCTACGCAAAGCCCCGGACAGTCCATCTGTGCCACCCTTGTCACCCTGGCTCCTCCTCAAACACGCTGCTGGAGAAACGGATCGCACACCAGAGGTCTACAGCTGTCAGTCTCGCCAGCAGCTACGTTCCCCCACGTCGAGTGGCTGCGCACACCGCGTGCTCCTGAGCAGCTCATCTATAACTGCTTTGCTAGAACAACCAACCAGCAACCAAACGTCCCCGTGTATCCTTAGGGCTTCCTCAAATAGTTCCAAATATTCTGATATCTGTGTCAGGAATGAAACATTCATTCGTATCCTAGGCAATTGCTGAGAAAGGGGAAACATACACTGTAGTAGCAGGGAATTTTGATGTATTCTATGTTACAAAACATTTTCAGTCAGAGAGCTCAAAGGTCATTAATAGATTTTCGTATGTTTACAGACAGCAGCAATTTCAAGCTCTGTAATTTTAAAACTGCATGTCAGTCTCTCCACTTCCAGCTGTTATTTCAACATTAGATAATGAACACAATGCAAAGGTTACACAATCACTTGAACCAGCTTATGCTGAAGATCCAGTCACACAACTCATTATTAAATTCTAATTACACATATATTATTTTACAACTCTTATTAGAACAGCAGGGCAAATCCTCTTTTATAAAGGGATCAACAGTTTGGAAAAAGAGGCCAGAAAGGTTGTTCTTTTAATGTGACACAGAGTTGCTCCTCTCTCTCCCTCCATCACCTAAATCACTGCTGATTTATGAGTCTCGGAAACAAAGCTGCACCTTGTTAACACCACACCAGTCAGTGCACATACAGCTATCAGCCCATATTTTGCTTAAGTGCTTTATAGATCCCCAACGTATCGACATTGATGCCTACTTAAAATAATCATCTTTGATCAGAGAAAAAAAATAAAGCGTGTTTAGTGGTTACCCAGTGTACTGTCTGAATACGCTCCTGCTTTTTCTTTATACAACTACTTTGAAACTAAGACGACTCCCTCCAAAACGTAGAGCTTTCTCCTAAGGGCAGTGTTGTTATCTAAGCTAAATCTTTGCAAGACACCAGGCTTCCACACTACAGATTTTTATTTCATTCTAATTTTGGACCAGAAGAAATCATTGCAATCACTGCATCTGACCCTTTTATCATGCAGCCAAAAGAGCAAAGAGCACCCAACTGTGAAGTGGTCTCAGGGAAATTTTGGAATTGTACTAGCAAATCATCCCATTACCAAGTAAGAAAACCAGCAAGAGACATTTTGCTCTTGACTCTCATTTTTTTCACTCTATTCCCAGGCAGTGCAAACTGTTACCCACTCTGGTTTTTTCCGCCCAAATCCAGCTGTCAGTCACACAGCATGCAACCTCAGTGGGAATTGAAGAATCTCATCCCCAAGATTCAGCTTTGAAGCAGGACAGACCAGCAACGTCCCTTTGTGCGAGGTCTCCTGCGGTGACAGCAACGCTACCCTGGCAAACTGATGTCTCTCTAATCCCCAGTGCATCCTTAGCCGGCAATGAATTTCACACTGGGAAATTCCATGCTTTGACATTAAATCATTCCAGCTGGGATTTTCAAAGGATAAGAGATAGGAGTCCAATCCCATCACATTCCAATAGGAAGCCCTTAAGGTTTGGTTTATTTTCTTTTTAAAAAAGGAAACCCATATTTTATTCTCATTTCCATCCCAGTTTCCTCAGGGAGACGAAACCGAAAGCAAGAAAGAGAGGGCAAGAGCAGCGCTAATGGGAAGACAGACTTCTATGGGACTGACAAATGACAACGCCAGTTCTTGGGTACATCAGTTTGCAACATGCGATACAAGAAGGAACAGATTCAGCACATTCATTAATGTTCCTGAGGGAAAGGAGGATTTGTACTTTTGTCTGGTTAGTCTCACTTCCCACTAAGAAGTAACCGAGCAGACACTCCACCAGGATGGTAGACAATTAATGCTCAAGAGCGAACAAAACCAGCAAGCTGCAGAGAGGAGAACATGCGCAGAATCAAAATGATGCCATCCACTTATCCAAGCATGTCAAATACGGCCTGGGGCAGGCAGAGCTGACAGGACAATAACCTGCCGCAGAGAAAGACCTCGGCAGAGCAGGCGCCGTCAATCACTCCTCCTCGCTGCCTCCCCAAATCCAGAGCCCGTTTTCATTGGCTTTGCCGCTCTCTTTCCATTATGTGTAGAAGATCTGGGTTTTCCCCCACCCAAGCAGGGCTAAGCTGGGCCTCTTTGCAACCACTTCCTCATCCCATGCTAAATTACGAGTTTCTCTTAATGTTTAGTTTTCCGATCCAGAAACCTCTATCTGCACTTCACAGACCTGAAACCAAAGGCTGGCTGGTTTGTAGGACCTGTTTTCTTCCTGTCTAGAACAAGGCTTCACCAGTCAGAGACTAGAGAAAGGGGCATTCATGCAGGGTTTTCCATTTGCTGCCAGCCCTCAATTTTGAAATGCAATAGAGAATTCAAACATGATACAGAGCAGCAACTTTCATCACTGCTAACCCGCTCAAATTAGTTAGGAGCCCTTGTACGTCTCACGATTCACGTCTCTGAGGGTACTTAACTTTGTTTCTCATGTTCACAGCACCTTGTCAGTGTAAACGTCAGAGCGAGAAATACAGATGTAGCACACGGCATTTATCTGCTCAGATGGGCAGAAACCTTCAGCAAGAACCAAAAAATCCAGTCAACGTGAGAAGGGTTCAGATAGAATAGACACAACCAGGGACTCTGGAGAACAGCCTGCATGGAAGCAGAGTTTCTTGTGATTACTCCTGTCTTGTAACTCTTAATAAGCCACATCACAGCTGACATTTCCACCAGCTATCTGCTTCCTTATGTAGATAACCAGAAACAGCAAAGTTGACATGGCAATTATATGATATTATATTATACACGCACACGTTACCTAACAACTCTCGCTGCTACAACAGGATGAGCAATGAAGAACAAGCACATCCTGAATTCTCATCCAGGCTCTGACACCAGTTCTCAATGCAACCATACGCGAGACACAGAGTTTACAAATTGTTTTAAAAAGCGCTCATAAAATCAGGTAAGGGTTGCAGCACATCTCTCTCAACAGGGTTATGATACAAAGAACTTGCAAGATGAAAAAAGAGCTCTAAAAGCATTTCACAAGTACAGCTTATTACTAAAGCTCTAACCCGTATCACACTTGGAACCCGGAAGACTCTTGGAGCCCACCTATTCCCGTGGCACATCGCACCCAAGCGGTGTCACCCCAATGCACCAGTGTGAAGCCCCCAGGCAGGCGGAGTGGGGACATGCTGGGGAGGTGGCAGGGCAGGACAGGCATCGTCCCTGCCACCTCCATCCCCTCCTGCCACCTCCATCCCAGGAGGCTGTCAGTAAGCAACAAAGTGCCACCAATATCTGCAAAATCCTTTGGCTCTGCGCACCCCAACCGCCGTGGCCCTGTTCCCTAACACGGCGCCCAACAGGCCACAGCACCTCTCTTGCAGCCCTTGATAATCTTGCTTTTATGTGTAAAGCAGCTCTTGTTAAAGAATTCAGGGCGCCCTATCATAGTACAAGCTGCAGATAAAAAGATAATATCAAGAATACAACATTTCTCCAAGCAGATAAAAGGGCAGAAGGGGAAATTTCACAAATCAGAGCAGAAAGGCTCACTAAAGCAGAAAGGGGTTTAAAACACTGGAGTTTCCAGGTATCTGTTTTCAGCGAAGGATATGGATTTCCCAAGGTCCCCACCATGGCCGAGCAAAATTATATGGGTTAGTTCTCAGGTTTCAGCAGGATCTGTAAAAGCAGGTGACCAAGAGACCAGCACCCTTTTTGAAACGATGCCAGAAGCAATTGTCTTCTCAAACCTTACAGATACCGGCTGACAGTATAAAGGCTTTAAAAACCAGAAAGACCAGCTTAAACATCCACCCATCTCACAGAAGGCGGCAACCCGGGGAGTGCAGGGCCACGTTAATTAACGTGACTTAACAGCAGTTCATCCCCCATCTCTCTCTCACTGAGTACACTTCCCATCCACATATTACTCTGTTATTGATACAGATGAGGTTTGTGGCTTTCAAATCCCATTAGGGAAAGCCTTTCTCTAGCAAAAAATAAAGAAAAAAACAAAAAACAACCCCTCAAAAAACAACCCAAAACACCCGCGTGCTGAGAAGGTGAGGGAAAGTTCTTTCATAATTTATAAATAACATCATTGGCTTTTATCAGGCCTTTTTCATTAGCAATTCTTAAAGCACAACACAAAGGGAATCAGCATTTTGACCTATATTTTACAAAATGAGAAATGAACAAATACAAAGCAACTCGCACCAAATCAACCAGCAGTCCTCTGGCAAATCTAGGAGGAGAATCTCCATCTCCCAGCTCCTAGATCACACCGTGCTCCAGGAAAACCAACAGACAAACAACACAGACATCTCCTCTTGACACTAGAAATTCACGTTGGTGGTAGAGAGCAGATTTTTCTAGGACACGCAGTAAATGCAAAAGCAGATATTAGCTACAAAGGAGGCACGAAGTAGGATTTGTACAGCTTCAACCTTCTATCCTTTTGAGTGTCTTAGATAAAATCAGCTTGAGAATAGCAAGGACAACATGATCGATACATGAAGTCAAGCTGTTTGTTACCAAGAGAGTAGAACTGGCAGCTCTTCTCGGCTTCTGAAATATGACACATAACCTGGCCTTTCTAATGCGCCGCTTTGGCTGGCACCCAAGCCCAGCGCCATCTGGCCAGCACGGCCATGTGTGTGCGAAGAGGGCAGAGAGACTCCTGGCTGACGGACAGAATGACACAGCAGAGCAGCAACAGGGACTTTAAATCTCTTCAGAGTTTGCAAAGCCAGCTAAGCACGGTGGAAACACAACGCCAGTTAATGACTTCAGGGCAACACGAGGGCTGAGCATTTCTCATACACGTGAGATGCGGGTAAACATTTCTTTCGTTCGCAGAAACCATTGCCAATGGAACAAAAATACGCGAAACGCTTTTCCTGGTGTGGATGGGAAGTAGAGGGTATCACATTTCCTCCCCTGCCCCAGAGCTAATCCCTACATTCAAAAGGCTGCTTTTTCCACCTCTGTTTTCACATCCACTCTTGCATGACGCTCTCCTGGCATCACAGGGCAGTCAAAACCAACATGTTATTCCACAGCTTAGAGCTTCTTAAAGCTTGGCCTCCCAGCTATGGCACTGGCCGCTCCTTCCTTCTCTCCTGCTACCAGGATACAACGTACAGCTTCTTCTAGACTCAGTTTCTAACATTTAAGGGATGATTTGGCGGTAAGGAAATGAGAATACTTAGGTTACAGCACGAATAGCTATCTGGCCCAGAGAACAAGCGGGATATCTCATATCACATCTAACATCCAACTGTGCATTGGCCTGTGTGGTTTTATGCAGCTGTTAACTCCACTGAGATAAGGAGAGTCACAGCGGTGGAGAAGACAGAACAATCAT
The DNA here is from genome assembly GCA_013398295.1 of Chionis minor. Lineage (NCBI taxonomy): Eukaryota > Metazoa > Chordata > Aves > Charadriiformes > Chionidae > Chionis > Chionis minor. The sequence goes on from VZSF01003044.1 coordinate 1,228,359, forward strand.
GGACTCAGTTTGTACCAACTCAAAAACCCCAGGAATTACTGAGGAATCTGACAAAATGGCTATTACAGTTTAAGAAAACACAGATCCCCCTATCCACCTTGTCTTCTTCCCGAAGGTTAGCGCCCCCAAACCAGGAGACACAAGGGAACACAAGCCAGCCTGATGTGATGGCACTGTGGATCTGACGGGAGGGTCCATCCCAATGAGTCACCCTCCGGTACACCAAAACCCCAGCTCTGCCAAGGCTGGGGCATTGAAAGGGACTTTAAAATTGTAGCTGTCATTTGGGAGGAAACTATCCCAAAAAATGTGATCAAAGGTTCCCAAACCGTCCTAGTTTAGATTTAAAGACATCAAGCTTGAAATCGAACCAATTCCTTTATTAAATGAGTTCAAAGGGATTTCTTAACTGTCCATGCCCCTGCATGCTCCCATTGATTTGGGCCTCATAGTGATATTTTTTCCCCACATAGTGAATGTTTTTTTTCCTTGGAGCAAGTTAAAGGGTTGCTTCAGAAAGCTGAGGGAAACAGAAAGCACTGTCACAAACACAAATTAAGAGAGACAACTCCTCCTCCCTGGATATCCAAAATTTCAAAGCCACCAGACCAGAACACAGCTTTTAACAAACACGAACATGCCAAGTAGGGGTGACTGAGTGTGATGGTCCAAAGCAAGGCAGTCACTTTTAAACACCGAACCCACTGGACTCCCACACACCATTCTCAATTCTCTCATTTAAAGAGTGAAGGCATCCAAGAGCTGGTTTTGTGCCTTTTCTCTTTGCTGTGACACTTGACAGCATCACACAGGTCCTTCTCACTGTTTCCTATCTGGCATCACAGTACAAAACACCGCAGATAAACCACACATGGATTTCAATCCTTCAGTTTTTAACCAAACATGGCAGAAAGTTGCTGCTTCTGCACAAAAAGGGCATTTGATGAAGAAGTTTCAAGCGAATGAGAAACTTTGAATAGAGTCTTTGGGAACTCTGAAGACAAAACCACCATTTTTCTACATCATTTTTCTTTAGCATTAACCATCCTCCACTACCCTGATAGACTGCATGCTTATTATGTCTTCTCCAAAGACGCCACAGAGAAAATCTTTCATCCTTGTTTTAAATTCCCTCGTGAACTCATTGTGAAAGTTTCACATATGTATTAAAATACTGGAAGTTCATTAACTATCAATCCAAATTACATCTATTACAAACAACAAAGAATTAACTTTGATTTCTTTTTCCTATTATTCCATCAATTCAGGTGAACAAGTAAATAAATAAGTACATTTGGCAGCAAACAAATAATAAGCTTTTGTAAAAAGGGCCTTAAGATTTACAGATCAAACTTAAGAGGAGTCATAAAGCTGTGGAGTTAACTGCTTGTTCTGGTCTTCGTATTTTAAGCCATTAGCAAATTTGTTTGGCAACTGTAAAACAGACGGGAAAAAAAGTATTTAAACACTTCTCAACTCCAGTATTTTACACAAACTAGTCAAACCTTGCTCTGAGCTTGACCTGTGTTTCATTCCCAGAGATCAGCTGGCTTTTCCAGAAGGAGCCCATATCCCTTCCTCAGTTTTGCAGGTGATAATACCCCAGTGCCTTCTGCCAGCTCCAGCCCCCAACGCCGGATCTCTGCCTGCAGCAGCCCAGACGCGTGGTACGGCGCTGCCTTCCAGAGCCAAGAAACACGGGAACAGACACATGGAGGAACAGCCCCGCTGCTGCCCGCCCCGTGCCGAGCCTGCACCACATCACTGACCCCACGCAAAGCTCTCATTGAGGCAACGTCCACCAGCTTCACCCCACACAAAGGTCTCATTGAGGCAACTTCCACCAGCTTTGCCTCATGCAAAGGTCTCATTGAGGCAACTTCCACCAGCTTCACCCCACGCAAAGCTCTCATGTAGGCAACTTCCACCAGCTTCGCCCCACGCAAAGGTCTCATGTAGGCACCTTCCACCAGCTTTGCCCTCACCACGCACTTGCTACTTCCCCTTATCTAATCTTACTTTAGGTACTTCACAGTATCACAGGTCTGGCATTTAAAGCATTTGAAAGAAAAACAGACTGCAGAAGCACCCAGGGAGATTAGAATTAAGGTGCTAATTGTCTCTGCTGGCCCGTGAGGAGGTGTTGGTGTTGCTCTGTTCTGGCTGGGTCCCCATCCCTGCTACTCGTCCCAGCTGTGCCTTCCCCTGCTGACAGTGACCTTGGGAAAGCTTTCCTCCTTCCTTCCCGGCCAAGGGGGCGATGCGATCACCCACGGGACAACTCCAAATGGCTTCAGCAGTCCCTGACACAGCACCGGCACGAACATTTGCGCAGCGGCACGGCAAACAGGACCAGTTTGCTGACCCAGCTCCCCAGGTAGCCAGAGAGCCGTAAGGACACCACGCAGCAGCCAGCACAGCTTGGGAAGCGGATGACAAGGTGTCCGTGACCGCCTCCGTCAGCAAAGTCCCGGGAAAGTTTTTAAATGAACGGTACCCTGAGCTCACGCTGAAACACACCGTGTGGTGAAGGAATGAAGAGACAGAAAACACAAAGGGGAACTGTAAATGGTCTCCCCTTCGCAGACCAAAATAAAAATAATTAGAAAAAATAAATTGCCATTTTAAGAGGATGCAAGGGATCCACGAGGAGAAAAACAAACCCCACCAAGTTCTATTCAGGTTTTGTACTTCTAACACCTGGTAGATAAACACACCAGGCTACTGATAAAAAAAATGCACCTAGAAACTCCTGGTATATTAAGCTTGCACCACAATTACAAAGACCTTTGCTTGCATTAAATCAAGGCCTAGTGCCTTCTGTACTTTTCACAGATAAAACAATACACCTCAGTAATAAATAATTTTAGAACTCTCTGTTATCAATGAAATACTGATTTCCAGGACCCATTATCACTTTTTATTTCTGAAGAACCACTAATTCTTTAGTGCTCTCCTGCTCTCTGATATACCTTCCTCAGCTGGTTTCCCTGTCCCTTTCAATTTACCGGATTACAAACATTTTGGAGGTTTGGAAAGCACGGTATTTAACATTTCATAGAAACATCTGCCAGCAGAGCTGCTAAACACTCTTGTAAGAGGGACCGAGATGTTTATTTAGACATGCTGCTGATGTTTCCTGTTGCATTTTGATCCTGAGGCATATGTAGTCCTTCCAAACAATTTAGCATGTACTGTGGAAGCACAGTTCTCAGAGAAGTGCAGCTGAAAGTAATTGAGATTGAAATTTCAGGACCGTGGCAGAAAAACCATTACCAAAGCTCCTCCCAAGGCTCCAGGCAGAAGCAGCACCTAGCAGAAGGGCAGGGACGATGCTTCTGGAGCACCAACAGATGAAAGGCACCAAGTCTGGGGCTTGGTTGGGACAATTCCGTGACTGGTTTGAGCGCCACAGGCTGCGTTGGCAGGTGCCACAGGACTGCGGTGTGCCCTGGCCTCCTTTCAAGCTGGCCACCCCATCCACAGCCACAGGACACCACCACAACAGCCTGCGGTAACAGGAGGTGCAAAATTCCCACAGCACATTCCCACCTCCGTGGCACGGCAACAGCAACGCAGGTGTCCTGAACCACGAGCGCGCTGCTCGCCCCTTCAGCTGTGTGACAGTCGGCACCGCATGATGCCCAGGAGTGTCCTCACCGCTCCGGATCCCTGAGCTCTGCCACACTGAATTACGGTGGCCCGAAGAGTATCCCTCTGACTCCTCCCTGCCCTTCCACTGGAATTTACCACTCTGCAAGCACAGCTGACAGGAGAGAGCTTATCCAGCCCACAGCCCCCACGGTACATATCCTGATGGATTACTGTAAACTATAAATTGATCAGAGTTAAATCACCTTCAGCTGCTGCAGCAAAACCCCACTTGGATAATGAATCTGCATCCCTAGTCTCTCTGCCTTTGTTTCTTATCTGTTAAGAGTAACCCTTCGTTACAAAGTTAAAATCATCATGTTGGGCTACAGAATTTTCAGACAGGCTGTATAAGTATTTCAGAGTGATTTATACCACATCCAACAAAGAAAAAAACCACAGTATCAACCAGCACCACAGCAACCTGAAGAAAAAGGGAGAATCCCACACTCTGCGCTTTCGACATCCGATCACTAAAAGCGAAGGATAATACTTTCAACAACAGATTATGAAACTGTGTATACAGAAAGGATTAATGCAGCTTGTTGGTTACAGAGATGAAGGAAATTAAAAAAAAAAAAAAAAAAAATCTGCGAATTAAAGGTAACCACACAAAAATTAAGGGGTTTATTAAGGGCTGTAGACTTAAAACAAGCCAGCAAAGCACTTGTGTGCAGCAGAGGAAGAGGAAATCTTCCACTGCAGTTGAATTTACTCACTCAGCAGTGTGGATTTTGTTCTCCCCTCGAAGAATACTTTTGCAGAAGTACCTGATTTACGTTGTGCTCGGGTCTAGAAAACAGTGAGGAAACGGGATTTCACTGTGTTAAGACCCCTGTAACCTCCTCATGGGGAAAAAATGGATCTTTGCCTATAAAGCTTGATGCCACACAGTAATGCATGCGCCACAGACTGCCATTTCTTCTGATGCGTGTTTGATGTTATTTTTGTAAATAACCATGCTGGTTACCCCCATCTGGTTTCCATAGGGAAGCCTTTTAACTGTGAACAGAATAAAGACAAAAACTGCTATATTGTGAAAAACGCATTTGCTGCAACTACTTTCAACAAGAACTACCCCAGCAATGTTCTTTCACTTGAGCCCGCTTTAATAATGCTGAGAATCTGCACATATTTGGGTAGGACAAACTACTCCAATTAAAAAAGAAATGGTACTGCTATATCTATCCATATACTTCTAATTACTCCGAAAGAAATAGATTTTTTTGATTCTTCTTTTGGGTCCAGAGGTTTCAAATTCCTGATAAAGGTCAAATCATCTCATTCAGAAGAGATGACGAAGCTCCACCAGAATTTGACTGAGAAAGGTCACCAAATCCAAATGCTCTCATATTCTTTAAATAAACTCATAGGCCTTTGCTTGAGTGTTAAGGATATTTAAGGACACTGCAGTAAAATGTATATGCTTATTTCCAGTCATTCTTATCAGTCAGAGGTTGTATTTAGTGGCTAGAAATCTGAGTAAGAAACTCACATCCCTGCACCTTTTTGTAAGTTCCTCCTATCAAAAACCAAAAATTCCTGGTGCCCTGAATATGCCACGGTGACTTATGATCTGAGTGAACGGAAAGTTGTGAATTTTAAGGCGGGGGATAAAAGACCAATACACAAAACTCCACGTCTGGATCTCTTTATAACAGATTAAGTGGATTAACTAATAAATTAGCACAAACTCAGAGATTCATAGTGATAACTAAACCTCAAACACTGTGTAAGAAGCAGTGGATACTTTAGAATAACTAATGCACTTGTCATGACATTAACCAGTTAAGATGTACTACTGTGTTTTCTTTTTTCATCAGACACCACTCCTAACAGACAAACCCACAGAGTATAAATAATCCATTCAATAAATGACCCAGAACATATCCAACTTCAAGAAACACAGGACTCAAATTTGTCTGTCCAACAACTACAAGGAAAAATCCAGGTAGGTCACTTCCTAGAGACCACCAGCACACATCCGAAGCGAACCTTGGGGCCAAAGACTTGCAAAAATTCAAGGCATCATACCCAAATGACTATTTCAGAAATTAGACATATCAACAGGTTAAAAATTAAACATGACCAACCATCTGAACAGCTTCAGACCACTCTGATCCCAGTGCAGAGCACAGACTCAACCAGTTGCAAAACTGCAACTTCAAGTTGCCAACAAGCAACTTCCTAAATCTTCATTCCCCAGCATGGAGTGTCTGGATTCACACCACAAGCGTCGTTTACCAAGTGAGAAAGAGAATCAGGGGAATCCCGAAAATAGCTCCGTGCTCACCTCCCTGGCAGCAGAAGTTGTTGTGTCACAGAATTTTTGACAAGTTGCTCAGTCAGCCCCACACACCTTCCTTGCTGCCCTCCCTCTCCTCGCTGCTCGCTCCTCGGAATGTTTCTTTGGAGACCTTTCCCTAATATTGAAATATATAATTTGAGGCTGCCTGCGTGGTCCACACGCATGGAGTTAATCTCAGCCTTCAGCCAAGGTAAGAATGGGTAAGTCACTGCAAGGGAAACACTGAGAATGGACAGATATTGGGAAGGGAATAATAAAGGAAATAAAGATAATCTTTTAAATAGCTGGACTAGGAGAGATGTCTGTCTTTTGAGGGTAGTGCAGGAATATGATGCTTCCCCCCCCCCCCCCACCCNCCCCCCCCCCAGTTTTCATGTGCACTGAAGAAAACAGATCTGGGCTCTCCAGCAAGTTTGCCCTCAAAGAAATTCAGCTGTTGAGCAGCCAGAAACAAAGAGCTTGTGCAGGTCCCCAGTGGTCCCAGTGCAGGCACTGGTGCTTCCACGTCACCTCTGCAATGCGAGTCACCAGCACCCCCACGGCTTAACGTCTAACACGTTTCTTGTCCCAAAAGCTCTTTCTGGCATAAATTATTTTAGGCACAATTCAAGTACCTTCCTCTGAAATCACTTCCAAGAATTCAGAACCAAGAAGCCGCAGGCAGGCTCTCAGTAACACCGCTCGTTCCTAAGAGGGAGGGGAAGCGGGAGCTACCTGCCAGCCGCGCTGTTCGGTAGCCACGCGCACAGGGCTGGCAAGTGTTCCTTACTGCGGCCGCTGCACGCCCTGCACCTTCGGGACACACACGCGGTGTCTGGCTCAGACTGACATGGAAGGAAAAAGCTCCCTTTGTGCTAGAACAGAGGCTCTCTCATGGGGCAAAGCTCACGAGCTAAAGAACAGAAATACAATACTGTATATAAAAAATAAGATGGTACAAACACCATTACAGACTCGTGATGAGAGACTGCTTTCTTCTCTAGCAAATTATGAATATACCCCCTACTAACAGCTCGTGTGTGTCCTTTTTTTTTTTTTTTTTTAAATTTCTGGCAATCTTAGTGATTATAAAGACAAGTGATGCAACACTGGTCAGAGCTTCATCCAGAGAGACACATTTCCCCATTAAGCCTTATTAAAACACATTCTCTAATTCAGCCTTTACTCAAGGAAGGTTTCCGACTGCCAGATAAGCCACACATCATTTGTAACATGGACAAAAATCCACTAAGAATTAGGCTAAAACCAAACTAATTTCCTCTTCAGGCTTGGGCCAAGATTTGAATCAAGGTCTCTAGAGGCAGAAAGACTACAGCACTATAAATCATTACTGGCTGCCTATTTGCCTTCCTTGCATATTTTTACACTTACTTGAAATCCACGTATGTGTAACATTAAAAAGACTGGTAGGGTATTTCAGATTATAATCCAAGAGACAATAGCAAATAGCTGCTTTGAAGGTCCATGAATAGAAACTTCTGTAGTGTTTGTATTCATCGGTGGATTTGTTATAAAACAGAAAAACTGAAATTGATTCATAGTCATTTAAACACAGCAGCCTTGATTCACCTCTCAGCCACAGAACACAAAGGCATGCCGTGATTCTGTATTTCCAGGATTGAAACACCTTGAAATTCCCAGAGAGGAGCTAAGACCCTTTTATTTCACTAATTGAACTAGCAATTTCACTGAGAAAATAGTCACAGGTGTAGTTTCACATCTACGTGTATTGTGTTTATGGGAGCGAGGACACTATTAGCAAGTCCTTTTTATTTTACAGGTTAGAAGCTACCCAGAATATACTGTAGGCAATCAATTTTAATAATTTAATCACTTCAGGTACACATCTCATACCTTTCCTTCATCCTGTCATTTCTGATGGGAAAACCAAATCAAACCTGCTCAGACTACACAAGAAGTTAGTAGCCAAGGCAAACCCAGAACCAGATCACCGTTTTCAGTGATCCCACCGTTAAGCCTTGTTCCTTGGGGCAGCATCTCCAAAACTTTGGCTTGCATGAGAACCGCTGCCTTAGGATAGAAGACCACTGTCGGCAACAAAATACAGCTTGGCAACTGCTCTGCCTGGAGGAAGCCACCTGAGTCAGAATATTGCTGAGGGAAACCACGAAAAGGTCTCAGCCGTGGAATGGACGCTGCCCGAGGAAGATGGCAGCACTGAGGTGGGCTTCATCAGACAGGGTGGTAAAGGAAAAATCAAACACCGGCGAAGGCTAAAGTCCTCCCTGCGATCTCAGTGTTTCCCAAGCTGTCAGTAGCGAGGCTGCTGCTGTCACTTACCCCCTCATTCCCCCTCTCCCATCAGACACTGATAGCACGGCTGTCACAGCCATCGCAGAGCGGGAGTCAGAGATGACAAATCACAGGGAATACGTGTCAACACAATCAACTGGCCTGAAGACAGACAGCTGGTGCGCAAATTCCACCACAGACCGTATCGCTTGTGAAATCATTCCAAGGCATTTTTAGCAATCGTAAGCTCTCAACAACAGCCCTGATTGCTAAAAATAGCCCGCTGAAGACTTGCTTCAGCATTAATAACAGCGCTGGCTAAATTTGAGTCATGACCCACTTGGTGACATATAAGCAAAACAAGCACAAACCTCATAAAGAAGTAAGAGATTAGAGTGCTTAGAGCCCTAGCAATTTTAATGCACGTAAATTACAATGTTTTCTCAACAACATTAATGTCAGTTGCTAATATATTCCCCTGATAGGGAGGCAGGCAGGCAGGATCCTCTACAGCTGGGGGAAAACTGAAGGCTCAATAATTCTTCAGCACAAGCAAACATCGGGGTGGTTCACTACAGACCCTCCTCGCTGCAAACACAAGGGACCAGTGCAGCGAAGGTGCTAAGCGTCCCCGTCTCCCCCATTTCAAAAGTTCCTCCTGAGCACCCATCAGCTTGCAAAATAGAGTTGCAAGATGCTGGAAAAAACAGTGAACATTGCTTCCCCAACGGTTTTGAATCTTGAGAAGTAGCAGCACGCCAGGGAAAGAGAGATCTGCTTCCTTCGCTATACAACCAACCACAAAAACCCACTTTTCCTAGTTGCACCTGCGAGCTGTAACCATTCAAGACCTTTGAGAGTAACATAGAAAAACGGCAAGGGCACAAAGCACCCTTAAAATTCATATATCCTGGCAGCAGCATTGACTCTGCGGGTATAAATAAGGACAGAATTCATCCCCACATTGTTTTAACAGAAAAATCTACTGCCTCAAAATTCCTCACTTGCAGGTACACTACCACAACACAGGGCACTGGACGTGTCTGAATTAATCCCAGACTGGAACACAGCTTCTTGTTTAAAAAGGTCTAGTTCAGAGACACCCAGAGAGGTAGGAGTCATCACAACCCTTGATAAACTGCTCCAGTCATTAATTATTCATCCTGGTAAAATTTTACAGCTTATCTCTAGTCTAAACGTATCAATGTTGTAGTCTTCCAGCCACTGGATCTTGTTACGGTTTTGACTGCCAGACAGAAGAGCTCTTTATTATCAAATTTCTCTTCCCTACACAGGTTGTTATAAATTGTAATCACGTAACCCCTTACCCTCCTACAACAGAGCAGACAGAGCTCCTGGAGCCCTTCCCCGAGAGACAGATTTTCCGATTCTTTAACAGTTCTCACGACGCTTTTCTGAAGTCTCACCAATTTTTAAACATCCTTCTTGAACTGCGAGCACCAGGATGGGATACAGCACTCAGGTTACACTTGTGCCCATGCCAAATAGAGGGCTATATAACCTCAGACCTACTCAGCTCAGTGCTTCCCTGTCTATACATTCAGGGATTTCAATCTTGGGCACAGCCAGGCTGTGAAAACTCAAGTTCAGATGGTTATCTGTCGTGCCACCCAAGCCTCTTTCAGGATGGCCATTTCTCAGGAGACAGCTATCTCTCCTCCATCTCCTCATTATACGAGAAGGGCCCTCATATTGTCTCTAGAGTATGGCATTTTATTGCATCAGAACATGCTGTTCACGAAGCAATCCCAGTCACTCAGGTCCTGTTCCTTATCTTGCACTCCACCTAATCAGCATGTTATCTGAGGACTTTATGAGTAATAGTTTGGGGTTTTTTTTCCCCCTCGGCTCACTGATTAAAAGAAGTTAACTAGTGCTATGCCAAGGACGTTTTGCAAAAATACCTTCTGGAAGCCGCTGCTTTTTGCCTGCTGTATTTTGAAGCCTTCCAGCCAGACGGTTTTGAATGCAGCTCTCACGCTGCTTCTGTTAAATATCTGCATTAACAAAATAATAAAGCTGGGACAAACCCACTCAACTTCAAAATATATCGAATCAAATATCTGGTGCTTTCACAGTTGATTGCAAAAGATCGCAGAGAAAAACAGAGCTACCAGATACCATGCAGATAGCTTAAAGCTTATTGCAAGCGTCCAGGGGTGCACATCCAGCTGCCTGCTGGGCCACTGTCCCTCTGGAGAGCAGAGCCAGGGGTTGGTGGTTGTTGCCAGAGGGGGTGTCCCGAGCCTGCCGCACCAGTGGGACTGGGGAGCACTGGCAGCCCACCCAGCAGAGGAAGGGAAAGCTCCTGCTCCCAGAAGAAACTCCTCGAGGTTACGTAGGGTGGCCTTCTCCAGATTACACAAACCAGGGTTGTGCCTTTGAAGCACAGAGCAGCTGGTCCTCTTAACTCTTCTCAGTGGGGTCCCCTAATCCTAACATGATAGAATTAGATTATCTGTAATGCAAGGAGATTTAAGCGCAATGAGAACAACGCTCTCCAAATGAGTATGACAGCGGAGTTACAAGACCGTGCAGGACGTGCCCCGTTGCTTACGCAGCGTCGAGCGGCCCCAGAGTGAGCTCAGCCAGCTCCGCCGTGCAGCTACAAGCCTCACTCCACCCATGGCACGCAGCTGCACAGGACAACCACGCTTTGCGGCCCTACTTGAAGAAAAGAAGGTGGTTTAAGAGTATGCTTGCTGATCTGTAATGTTACAAGTTATTTTCTGGGGTTATTCCATAGATTCTTTAAACGCTAGAAAACTGTAGACCGTAAATGAGGGCTTGCTGCTCTGGTGGGGAAGGGGCAGGAGGTCATCCAGACAAAATGGGGAAGTGCAGTGATGAAATGCCACCAACGAAACCTCACACACCCCATTTTGAGCTCAAATTACATTTCTCTATATCAAAATATCATAATTGCCAACTCTTTTTGCTGCTCCATAGCCTCTTAGAAAAGCCGCGACCCCAGTCAACACAGTGTTTCTACAAACCCTGTTAGAGAGAAGCCCCTGATGGACAAGCAAATATGAGAAAATGGATGCAAGGAATGCCCTGAAGAAACAGCACAGTATCAAAACATACATAGTTGAATCCTCTGGGTCTAAAACTCAGAATTCATCCTCATGACACCAGTGCCTGCCACTGCACTGCTCTCCCTCCCAGCAGCACCGTCACGCCTGCACAACACACAAGTCAATGAAACTTTCTACCATTCGTCTCTTAGATGGCTGCTAGTTCTCAATCAAAGCAAATTTTATTCTTTAAAAAGTATTCCTGATGGCATAATATCACACGTAGCTTAACCTTTAAAATAACTTTTATCTTGAGCTGCTCCAGACTTAAGATCTGGAAACCACATACTTTAAATGCTACTCAAGGGTCTACACAGCCAGTGCAAGGAAAAAAGTGAAATGTATTTTTTCTGCCTCTACATACTACAAAGAAAGATGCCTATTTTCCGCACGAGGGAGACATTTTTAGGAGGATTTCTGGTCTGCTGTGAAGTCTCACCTGCACACAAAGACAGGGATGACTCAGGGGCGGGACATGCCCTTCTTTTTCTTAGCAGGGTTTGTCCTTCCTTGTCTACACTGATGACCCAAACTGGGGTCCCTGGGTGCTTATGGTTAACAACCCAGTTCAGCAACTTTATACCACAACACAAACCCCCATCTGATGCAGAATCCAGCTGAAGAAATGTTGTGCCTTTGAAGTGTGAAGTATTACAGCATCCAGGTAACATTAATGGATCAATGACACCACTGAAAACAAAAGCAACCTCACCAACAAGATACTGAGGTTGTGACTGACTGGTCCTTGTCAGTGCTGAGATTCTGTACTAAGGATGGAAATAAAAGGCATACGATTAAATTTAAGCAGAAAGAAAACGTAAGATTAGCTGCAGAACAGGTGTCTCCCTGTTCCCCCACATCTAGAGAAATTAAATCCCTGCTTAGCTTCTCCTTCCCACTTCCCAAAGCTTTATAAAGATAGCCCTGGATAAATTTCCCCACGGCGACAATCTGGAATTTCTCATGAGAACAGCAAGATAAAGCCGTTAATGATAAATTCATGCAGGGGTGAATGGCAGTTTCATGGGCAACATTGCATATTACACAGCAGCAAGAGCCTGAGTAGCACCTTATCCCCACCGCTGAGCACATCCCGAGGATGAAGGTGGGCGTTGCTTTTCTTCACACTTGGCAGGAGTAGCCCGGGGAGGCAGCGAGCAGGCAGCGAGCCTGGGCGCGGAGGTCCCGGAGCAGATCCTGGGAGCTTTCCTACACCACCCAGCCCAGGAGAAGCTGGCCAGCTCTCTCATGCCAGTCCCACACAACTCCGCAATAAATCTGTATGCTCACTGGGAACTTTTCTTCCTTATATTTTCTCCACCGCTACTGTCAGAACACCAAGGAGATCACTTGGTAAATTTGGCTGTGTCATTTTTCAGTGGCTTTAGTGTCGCTGGAACTGACAAGCCCCTTATCCTGCCTGACAGGAAGAGCCACAAGGACTTCTTGAAGCGAGTCCGCAATACAGGCCAGGCACAGCTCCTCATTTTCCTTTTAGCTCCAGTAATAAGCTCTGAAAGCGCTACAACTGCACGTCTGCCCCGTGCAAAGTTTCTGTTTGAACACTCCTGCAATGATGATTTGACTCATCTCTGCAAAATGAGGTTTTGAATATATTCATAAGAAAACTTATCACAAAAATTACATAAATGAGCTTTCTTGAGGCTTGCCAACGTTTTTAGCCACGTCAGTGTAAAGCCTTTATCTTGCCTAGCAAAAGTTGGCAGGTTAAACCCAACCTAGACACTCAAGACTGCACAAATGACTGTTGCAGTCAAGAAGCCAAAGCATCAAATCACTGGAAGTGCAGGCATACTCTCGCACAATCATCTAATACTTCAAGGCAAACAATAAATGTGCTTCACTTCCCCGCAGCCTCTACCCAAGTATCTCCCTGAAACTTCGCTGGAATTTGGAGTAGTGTCACCATTTCACTTTCAAAGTCTGTTCCGGTCCCCTCCATCACCGGATTTCCAGCTCCCCTCAATGCCTTTTTTTGGTTTGTTAAAAAAAAAACCAACTAAAAAGTTCCCAGGTCAGAGAACCCTCTCACCTTGTGCTTACTTATTCTACTAGTGTCTACACAATAAATTGAAAATACACTGTGCAGTGAGGGTAGTACACTCTATACATACTGTAGGGAAAATCCATGAATAGACAACTTCCTCTGAAAAGAAACAAGTGAAAAGAATATCAGAAGCAGATCAAGTATAGCTCAACCAAGAAATACAACCTTTTCAAACTTTAGAAGAGAATTGGAGTGCCCATAAATACTAGCTAATGAGGGCATTAATAGAGTCTGTGCTCCTAACTCCTTCAAACTGCTAAAAAAAAAAATCTCTGAATGTCAAGACTGCCAAAATCTTCAAGAATTTTATATTTGCTCTGCTTATACAAACCCCAGACATTCTTACAACCATCCATTCCTTTTGCTCATAAATATTTATCTAGTTGGAGCCAAGTGCATAAACGAACCTTCCAGCCCGCTTACGGCTGTTCTCCCTTTAATCCTTAATCCCTTTGCACTATCTTTCTTGTCTCTAACCTGCAGAGGACTCTGACTGTTTGCATTTAATTCTTCTTACACATGCCCCGGAGCACTAATGGCTTGTCAGGTTAAAGATAAAGCAAACATGTACTGCCACCAGTAGAGTAACCAGCCTTTTTGATATCAGAACACCTGCAGCCAAGGCAGGCCAGGTAACAGAAGAACAAACGAGCAAGTGATTCGGCTGAGATCTCCCCACTCAGCCAACACACGGACTTTTCTAGGACAAACCTCTTGCCTGCTACTCACGCTCAGGAATCCTGAAGGTGGTTGCCTTCCTCTTTTTGATCAAATGCAGCAACTCCAGGGATGGCACAGCCAGAGATGAACCAGACAGATTATCTCTAAATTGCATCTTGAACAAGCGTACAAGCAGAGTGGAGAAAGGAAAGGTATAATATCTGTGCCAAAGAGGGCAGCAATGAGAGGCTTGAAGCCATCAAGAGATGAGAAGGACCTGGACAGTGTTTTATCAGTACAGGCAGAAAGGTCAAGTCAGGAGGAGCACTTGGAAGAAAGAAACATTAGTATTTAGGCTTGGAGAGGGTCAGTGGAACAAAAAGACAAGCATTTGTCATAGTCAAGAGCTTTGATTCCTGAACAAGTCCTTTCCATTTTCCTCCTGACCTGCATTTCCAACCACAAAGCCTTGAGCTCCGCTTAAACTAGGCTTTAATTTAAGACCAAACGCACAAGTGAAATCCCAACAGTTTTCTTCAGCAAGAAACTTCTCTGATTAGTGCCGAGGACTCCGGAAGCATCCACCTTCCCAGCTCCCCGAGAAGCTCCNAGCCGCCGCCGCTGCCGGGGGAGCCACGAGCCCACCTGGCCACCAGGGCCACGCTGCCAACAAGAGAAGTTGCCAAGGCCCTGCCCACGCTCACTCCTGGGACTCGGTGAGCATGGAATTTTTTAATGGGTGGTTCTTTCTGTTGTCCTTTCCAATCAATTTGTTATTACTGTTCCTTCAGAACAGAAAAATTTAAGGTTTTGGAAAACGTATCTAAGCATGCAACTGCATCATCTGGCAGATTAGGCATTTAGCTGCGAGGATAACATTACATAAATCACCACGGTGAGGCTGTTGAAGCATAATGTTTCCACCCTGCTTCTATCCCGAAACGTCAGGTTGCCGAAAAATCTATCAGATTTTGACATAATTGGGAAAATATTTATCTTTATTTCTTACAAAAATCCTCCCTTAAATCATACTCCCCACCTTAGCCACAGAGAACACCAACACCAACAAAAACAAGAAAAAAAAGGGGGAAAAGTGGTGATCAAAACAGAGTAAGTGAAACTCCATAAACTGCAGGAGCCCCTGGACAACAGCGCCGGATTTGCAAAAATGCCCCCCCAGGCAGCCTGAGAGCTCTCAAACAGAGACTTGGAGTAAACCTACACTGCTGATTCTTTGATATAATTAACATTGTTTGTCTCAGCATCAGTAAAACCAGGCTTTTGCCTGCTAGCAAAATTTTTGGCTATGTACGCTATTGTTTACTGGAATGAAAGGCTAAAGCCCTAACTGAAGCTTTTTTCTGTTGCAAAAATTTCGACTATTGTGGAAGTGTATCAGTCTATGAAGGAACCTTGCTAATCGACACACACAAAGCATATCCCTTAAAAAAAAATAAACAAAACCCGAGAAAACCAACCCTGATCTATTTGCTTTCTTCCAACATTTCTCAAATACTTTCAACAAAGCACACAACTGTCGTTCAACGTACACTTATAAAAGTCTTTTTAAAGCGTTATGAAAACGTATCGAGGTACCTGCATCCACTAGTGTATATTTACACGGCTTCTTGGAAAAGTTAGCCCTGAACAAATAAATACTTGAAAATGCCTCATTTTGGCACAAATGCTTCCTGCTGTTTGAGTCGAGTCAGGCAGATGAAGCCGTGCTCACCTGCCAGCAGCTCGCAGGTGGAACACAGAGGTGATGCCCAGAACGGGTACGGCGAAGGCTCCGGGGAGCTCCGCAGTCTGGCTGCAACAGCAGGGGGTATGTTCTTCCCATTGCTGGAACAAATCCACTAAAAGCTGCTACAGGTGACCCAAAAACCTCTCTGTACTCCCCAAACTTGGGAGAAGACCTAGATTTAAAACCGCTTAAGTTTTAACTTACTCTTTCTTGAATTTCTGGTTTTGTTGGTTTGATAGCCGCTTCCCATTTAAAGATGCAGATCCAGGACTAGGGAAACGAGGGTGAGAAATGGCTCAGTGAAGCCCCCGTGAGCTTAGTCAAGGGATGAAGTCCTCTGCAGTGACTGTACGGCAGGGCCCACGGTGGAGGAGTTCATCCCCAGTGAGGAACACCAGAGCCTTGCGGCAGCGCCCCGAGGCACCGGGTTCACAGGGCTGGCCGGGAAGTGCCAGGGCAAAGCTCTGCCTCGAATCATAGAATCATAGAGTCACTTGGGTTGGAAGAGACCTTCAAGATCATCGAGTCCAACCATAAACCTATGCCAAAACCACCCCTAACCCATGTCCCTCAGCACCACGTCTGTCCAGCTTTTAAATACCTCCAGGGACGGCGATTCCACCACCTCCCTGGGCAGCCTGTTCCAACGCCTGATAACCCTTTCGGTAAAGAAGTTTTTCCTCATATCCAACCTAAACCTCCCCTGGCACAACTTGAGGCCATTTCCTCTTGTCCTGTCGCTTGTTCCTTGGGAGAAGAGATTGACCCCACCTGGCTATAACCTCCTTTCAGGGAGTTGTAGAGAGTGAGAAGGTCTCCCCTCAACCTTCTCTTCTCCAGGCTGAACAATCCCAACTCCCTCAGCCGCTCCTCATAAGACCTGTTCTCCAGACCCCTCACCAGCTCCATTGCCCTTCTCTGGACACGCTCCAGCCCCTCAATGTCCCTCCTGTGCTGCGGTGCCCAAAACTGAACACAGCACTCGAGCTGCAAATCCCAGATCAGTGGGCAGCGCGGGAACCCCAGCAGCACCGACTGCAAGCGGCAATAACTGACTGGTAGGGAGAAGCAGCAGGTTTATTTATAGAGGCTGGACCTGCACGGAGAGAGATTCTAACAGCTGACAATTTGGAAAAGAAAAATACCCATAGAGCAGTTTGTTGTGACTTTGGAAATGGCCTTTTTTCTTCTTTAATACTTGAAGTTAGCTGTAACAAATTCAAAAAAAGGAGGACTACCCAAACCTTATAATAAACCTTAACTTCACAACAACTAAGCAGCTGCTAAATCCTCTCCTATTTCCTAACTGGGTAAATACAAAGCGCTAACGACTCTCTGTCCCTCACCTCAGCTAGCTGATGGGGGAGTTCGCCAAATTTAAGCTTCCTCTCACATAGGCATGGACAAAGTCTGGGTTGGTTTATTTTGGGTTTTTCTTGCCATTATTTTTTCAGACAGAGGTACTTTTTAAAAACACATTGCCAATAACCCCACTGAGCATCCTCTCCCTGACACTTCATTACAGGCGGAAACAATCTGAGCATGGCAGAGTTACAAAATCAGAGGGCAAAGCCTCTGCTGCTTTAACTACTCCCCTCAATTGGTTATTAAAACTTCCAAAAGCTGAGAACACAAAGGTCCCAGGACACTGCCCACTGGTGCAGCCAGTCTTTATGCGTTCAAACACCCAGCTTCCCACTTCGTGCCTCCACCAGCTGCTGCCATTTAGATGCAGGTCACATTCACACAGACTAGAAAGCATCACAAACCCGTACAAATTGCTAACATGGGAATTCAGGTCCTTGAAGCTCCTGCACTGCAGCCAATGGACAGTCTATCATTTCTCCAATAAATCTTTAAATAACAATAATACTGCTATTAATAAATAAAGTGCCTTTCCTTTTTAGTACAGGTTCCTGATGCCTAGGATAACATTGATATAGATTTCTTAAAATTTTTTTTAACAGATTGACAAATCTATTAAGTGACCATAAAATAGACAAGTTCAGTGGTCTGAGGAGACATGAATTTTCCTGTCGACCCACTGGTCACACTTCATACACACTTGCAACATTTCAGGAGTCGGGAAGGAAATTCGGGGAAGAGCCTCAGTTGAAACTGGTTTCCAGTGGCAGATCAGAGCGCGCACAGGCAGCAGCAGAGAAACATATGTTTGAAACCAAGCCAAAAATCTGGCTTCCTTAAGAAGTGTAGGATGACAAGCCTCTTGTAGTGGTAATAGCAGGCTGAAAAGTGGGGGTGGAAAAATTCCCTCTGCTCATGCAGAAGGCAAATTCTGTAACATCTACCTAACAGTATTTAATTCAGAACAGCTGGGGTTTGGAGAAAGCCATCAAAATGACCCATTAAAAACAATCAAAAGCTTGACACTTTATGCTTTGATAACATTGTCTCTTCACTCACCACCGGTTTATGAGATATTTGGGAAAACGGTAAATAGCACAGCGGTGTCAAAAACCCTAAAGCCCTCTGGAGGACATACACCCATACATTACTTGGTTGAGAGCTGACAAATGTCTACGCCTTTGCTATCTTACATTAACATTTCCATGGAATTGGGCATATGAAAATTGATGGTGACCAAAAGTTAATTACAGTGTTTATGTCAAAAATCAAAAGAGCAGAACGGTGACTTTTGGTTTGGGTGTTCCCCTCACTAAGCTCAGCTATTTCCAGCAAGAGAGACGGCAAGGGAAGAGCATTCGCTCTCACCAGCAGGACTGATGGTCTGGTCTGGTCTATCCCTGCTTCACAGCAGACTACCAGTACCAGCCCAGAGCTGTCCCCCTGTTCCCACCAACAGAAATCCTGGGTGCACTCGAGTACTAGAAAACTGCGTAGTCAGAAAGATAATAAAAAAAATACCCCAGGCAAAAATTAACCTCAAACACCGCCCCANCAATGTTTCAGGTGGCAGCAGCTACAATTCCCCAGCTACAGAGGGCCAACACAAACGTTGGCTGAGGCCACGTCCCAAGGCCGCAGACTTAGTAAAAGCTACTGCTTTGCTTTTTTTTTCTGCTGCATGTCCTCCTCCTCCTTCAAATAGATTGCGCTGATTAACAGTTTTGTGCCATTTGATGAAAAGACACTCTAGAAACCGGCTTGCATAGCTGTTTATACAGCAGCAAATACCATATTTGTGGAGTACAAGTGAGCAGAAAGACATCTGCTCGCTTGACTTCAGGAGGTACAAGCAGCTCATTCTTCAGGACACGCTTGCTTTCTCTGCTTGCGCGTTCATCGCCTGAACCGCCTTGTCTCGGATGGTTGAATCCAATCCGTTTCCTTTTTGCATATCAAAGAGTTGATTTCAGGAGGATTGCGGGCGAGCTGTCCAAGGCTCGTAAGATGCTCCTTTGCACCTGCACACAGCTTATAAACTTCGGTTCTGCTACCACAACTGAATAGAAATACCTTCTATAGCCCAGTTCTTGTAGCCGCTCACCAGCTTTTGTACCACTCCCCCGCTCCCCCAATATCTGAAGGGACTCCAGAGCAAAAATAGTCACAGTTCTTTTAAGAAAACTTAGTGGATTGCAGCCACCTCTCCAGTCCTGAATTCAGGCGCAGCTGTCATGGATTAGCACCCTCAAAAAAAACTACTGAAAGCCTGGAACAAGCAGCTCCTCAGGTGGGAGGCAGCGTCCTGAGGAGAACACGCTGCTCCTCTGGGCGAAGGAGGATTTCGCAAGGGAAAGCGCTGCCTCGCGCGCCGCCGGGAACCTGCTTCCCTGCCTGGGCGCCTCCACTTCCCACGCCTGACCCACCTCAAACACGAAGACACGCTTTGTTAAGTACCACCAAGCTATCAGCCCACCCTTACCTGCAAGCTGCTGCTTTGTGTTCCTTGAAGAACAAGCAGCATTGATCGTTATCTACATTTCAAGACTGCCCCAGAAGCAGACAAATTCTCCAGAGAGAAAGGTTCTGTTTTCATGTTAGCACTCACGCCAGTAAACAAGCAAACGGAGAGAAATGGAGAATTTGTATTATTTCTAGACGGCAAAGCTTTCCAAAGTGTCAGCAGTTCTGTTTTGGTAGGCTGTTTTAAAGAAAAGAGGGGGAAAAAAAAAAGGCAAGCAAGCTGTAACATGTTTCTTCTTGGTCTCAGTGAAAATACGCAGGCAAAATGAAATCAGAACTAAGCTTGTCATTGGTATTCCTCCATCCAAAAGGTGACCAGATTGAAGCCTGGAAATTAAGTCTTCATAAGTAGCATTTTCCAAACCTGCCAATTCCCACTACTTCAAACGACAGCAGCTTTGACAAAGAAAATGCTATTCTGCTTTCTTAGTAGGCAGAGCTACTGCCAAGAATGACGAGAAACCTTCCTTCTTGAATTAAAATTGTTTAGGTTCCTCGCTGTTTGCCTGGAACCTGAAGGGAATGCAAAGAGAACACGGCGAGGAGGAGGAGCACTACTCTTTACTCGGAGGGCTTTTTCTTTCATTTGTTTTTCTGACATCAAGGAAATAGCTCTAGATGCAAAATACATATGAACTGATTCTTAGAGGGTCCACCTGCCCAAGACCAGTGCAAGGCAAGCTAATTTATGCCTCATTTTTCGGTGAGTTTTTGTTTTTAAACACGGTGACATTTCATCTGAATTTCAGCTTGCAAAGCTAATGTGCACGCTCAACTGCTGAATAATCCATGGATTTAAATGTCCCTAAATACACAGCAAAAAGATGGATTACCCATTAGGATAAAATAATATACACAAGCCCCTAAATACATATGTACACTGTAATACACATTTTAAATAGTCTCTGTGTGTGAATTTAAATGATAATATGCATGCTAAAAAGTTTCAAAAGACATCTTTACAAAGGAGCCATTACCACTGTGTAAATAATACATCATTTAAAATAAATTCTCTGAACTCCCAATGAAAGGTTCTTTTTTGGTCAGCATAAAAAGAATAAGAGACATGAACACATATATAAAATACAAATGGTATTACGGATTCAGTTTATAGAAGCGGGGATTATTTAGTTCCTAACACAGCCTATTTCATATTCCTTTACTTTTGCCCAGAAATCTTGCAAAAAAATAAAGAGCCTGATGGATTAATAAAGTAACGACTTACAGTCTTTGCAAACCATGACCTCTTGCCAATTTTCCAGCAGACACCTTACGGACATTCATATACATCCACTGCTCTACAGCACACATAAACTTGGTTTTCTTAATCAACTCTCATGGACCCTTAGTAATTATCCAGATTCTAGACCAAAAAGGCTAAAACCTTCCTTCCAGATGTTGAGACAGCGCTCCATGGAAGAAACAGAATCCACACCTCTGCCTGGCAAAAACACAAACCAGTGCTTCGGAGGATGCGAGCTTTGATCGAGAAGGCTTGGGAAGGCATGATGGTTGAGAGGCCAGTTTTAGGAGGATGAAACAGCTATGCAAAACTGGAAAGTCTTAAACATGAATGATCAGGTCTTACTACTTTTTATACTCCAGTTTCCAATACAGTCTGTTTGGCAAGTCGAAGTTTGGTATAACACACTTCAATTTGAATTTGCTAGTAAGACTCTGACTACCGTGCACTGAGTGACAAGGTGCTTTATAGCGATACTGCAATATACACAACTGAATTCACACATAGATCCCACAGGGTTTGCACTACTAAATTCAATATACTTAAAGCCCTATAACTAATCCACAGCAAAGGCCCAAAGGAATTGGGCACCTAATTTCCTTCTTGGGAATATTCATATGCTTCATCTGTAGGTACTGTTCTGAAAACCCCAGATCTAAAGTATTTCTTCTCCCATGTCATTGCTGAAAAGCACACAAACTGCTGACTGTCCCTAGCACCATCGTGTTTGAAGGCACACCTCCACATGCTAATTCCTGCACACATAGCGAGCACAATGATATGCCATCAAGTACACCAGTATGACAAAAACATAGCTCTGCACTGAATACATGCTGGAAAGGGAAAATCCACTTTCATTCACTCTGCAGAGAGTGGCTGAAGTAATTTCGATCACGAGGGGTGGCAGACACAGGAGCACAGTTACAAATAAGCAGCTCTGCTGCCACTGAGATGGGAGTACGTTCCCTTCTGTTGTACATCACGATGTGTACCACGCTGTTCTCTTCTGACCTGGTCTCCCCACACAGCCCAGTCCTCTCTTCTTCCGAACAGGCAAGAAAAAAAATCAGGTTTCTCCCTTTCAGGGACAGGAGATGGATGAAAACAGTGCCCGGGGGGAAAGAAATAGACGGAGCTGTTTGAACATGATCCTGCCCAGCTTTGCTCTCGGCATCAGAGGAACTTCCACAGGGTTCAAAATTTCAGGACTGGCCCCAGGGTCCCAACACAACCCCAACCAGAAGTGGCATGCCCTTTTCCAAGTCAAGATGTCACTTGCCGGGACATGTGCCTGTGCCAGCTGTTCCCGCTGAAAGCTTAAGCCTGCAACTGTTCTGCTTCATCTTCCCGGCTGCTCCCAAGTTGGTTTTTGATTCTGCCTTTCCAAATGTGGTTTAAAGAAGAGTAAAACCAATAAAAGCATAGAAGAGCTGCGATACTTTCCTCCAAGTGAAGCTAAAGAGTGAAGTTACAACCCCTTTATTCTAAGCAATCTCTATCACAATCTGCGTGCTAATATTTTTAAGGTACGTGCCAAGTCTTGCTGCTGCAGTGTAACGCCAGCCTGTGCCCCGCACCCTCCGCTTGCTGTCAACACCCGCGTGTCCCGCTCCCTCTTTTGCCCTCCCAGGAGTTACTCCCATTTCCCACGGGTTTAGGGCAGGAGCCGGGGAGCTGCACCCAGCCCAGGATCAGCATCAAGTGCCAAGTGCTCCCCAAAGGGCTCCAGCACCCGAGAGCTGGGGGGGAAGACAGCAAAACCCAGCCCACTGCTGAGGGCCCTATTTACCCGGCCAACCAAGGATGTGGCAAAGCCAAGACAGATTCATCTAAACCACATATTAATATAATTTGGCCTAATATTTAGCAATTGATATTTGTTTTTCTAGTTGACCTAGCTTCATTCCTTAGCCAGAGGAAGCCTTGTGTTCTCAAAAGGCGATGCTAAAAATTAAAAACAACAAAAAACACACCCAAAGACCCAGTGAATTTGGAGCGTGGCAATAGGAAAAACTGATGCACAGCATCTGCTCTGCAAATTATTTTCCACAGGACATTTCCCCCCGCCCCTCCCTAAAGACTCCCACATTCAGTCAGCTGCTATTTGGGTTACTGGAGAAGGCAGGAGCCCTGTTCAGGAGCCGATCCCCACCGTCCACGCGGCCAGGACGTCTGGGCTTCTGCAACCAGCCCTGCGACAGGGGGACAGAGCCACGCGCTGCTTTATTCATAAAAAGCACATATTTACATCCCTAAGCAAACTCTTTGAAAGAATAATATTCGCCTACACAGTGCGGCTGAGAGGCACGCAAGAAAGGGATTTTAAGAGCTCTTTAAACTGGAATGTTCACGTACCAAGGGTGAGCTCAGGTTTTAGATTCAATGAGCTCCACTCTTCACTCTGGAGAGTTTGGCCTGGAACAATCCCAGGCAATTCTGCTACGATGAGCCCCGTTACTTTACGACATCATGCTTCAAATCGATTATGGCTGAGGAAACGCATAGCTTCACCTAGGGCTCATTCCAGAGAGGAACCGTCACCTCTCGAAGACAGTATTTTTCTGGGCTTTGACTTAGATCCGTTTGCCGAGTTCTTTATTGGCATGTGTTTGGGGAGGGGGGCGGCAGGGTAGAGCATCCTCATCATCTTTGGTGCTTCTGCTGGTTTTTTGGGAACAAGCTGCTTCCCCAGCCTAAGCAGAACGGCTGAACTGCGGAATGACGACAGCACAAGGCCTCTGTGACACAGAAGACAAATTCTGCACTTTCTGACAGCGCCAGTACTCGAACGGGAAAAGTGAAACCTTTCTTAGGAGTGAAAGGGCAAATGCAGAACAAGCAGTTACAAATGAAATTAAAAAGTGTGTAACAGCCAGCCATCTTAAACCTTCACCTGTGTCAGGTCATGAGCTTCAGCAATATTTCTTCCATTTCAAACCAACCTAACTTTATTCATAAACAAAATTATAATATTCATCAGTCATATCCTAAACACTAACACATGTGCATGTAATACTGTGACAGTTCAAAATACAAAAGTCAATTCTTTTGGTAATGTGACATTCCCCAGGAAACTCACATTTTAATCAGGTTCTATACTCTTTCTTTTGCTATTATTCAAGTGTAATAACAAACTCGTGTAATTTAACCTAAAAAAAAAAAAAAAGAAAACAAAAATTTGGTAAATGAACTGAAAAAAAAAAATATCATTAAGGGGATTTCTAAAGCCTTGTTTAATGAAGCATAATAGACTGGGTTGTTTCCATTCTTGGGGTTTTTTGTAAGGTAAAAGTGAGTTTTGAGCTTTATACTCTATTTTTTCTATAATTTTTAATACAGCAAAGCTTTGCACAGAAAACTCAGACTCCTACAGCATTCAAATTACTACTGGACCTGATTAACCCCCACAGTGCCTGGGCCCACCGCCTCTCACCTCGTGCCTCCAGGCCAAGCGGGGTCTGCCTGGCCGCGGTCCCCCGGGGGCCAGAAGAGCAGGACGACCCCTCTGCGCCCGCTCTCAGGTGGCAGCTGCTCCTTCATCTTAAGAAGAAATCCTGAAAAATGCTTATTCCCTCCCTCTACCGTAGTAAAGTCCTCCAGTTAATGTCTTTGCAGGCAGGGCAGAAGAACAGTTATCTGAAGCCCTCAGGCACATCAGAGCAATTCTCTAGGAGGGAAGAGTAGCCCCATGGCTGAAAGCCTTGGACAATGCCATGCGGCCACTCCTGAAATCGGTTTGGTGACCAGTTTTCATTAAGAGAGGATGGGACGGGCACGTTGCCTACTGCCATCTTTCTACAAGCAGTATTATTAAAAAGTTAAACAAATGCACTTTAAATATTATATAGTTTTGTCATGCAAAACTCAAGACAGTTTCTACAGCCGGAACTGCTGAGTTGACAAAATTAATAACTCATAAATAGGTTGAATTTCCAGCCTACAAAAGTACGATATTCACATTTTCCACAAAGACAGGAATTTGCCATCTTTCCTCTCCAACAATTTTGACTTTTGCTCAGCGTTGGAAAAAGCCTCGCTCCATATCCTACTGTCATTCCTGGGCATCAAAAATTAACTTGCTGGTTTTGCTTTCTTACAGCAAGTGTTTCAATGAAAACTTTCCTCTTTGGAGATGGAAAATGCATTAGAAACTCTCTTGATTCAAAGCTTGTCTTGCGCTGCTTTTCTTTATCCCTAGAGTAACGTATTGGTTTTTTAAGCAAAGCAAACAGTGAGGATTTAGCAGAATACAATTTCTTTTGTTTTATTGCTCCATTAATTTTATTTATGTTCAAATATGTTGCTTTTATCAATTTGGTATGAGAGAGATGCATCACAAGGAAGAAACACGATTGTACTTCAAAATGAGGTATTGGGCAGAACGAGAGATACCTGAACCACCTAAGATGATCACTCATATTAATACAATGCAGTTTTGATAGGTAGCAATTACAGGGTAATAGATAGTCCAAGCATTATTCAGAAGTCTACTGCAGCCATACGTTTAAAATTGTGCCTTTACGTTCCTTCCTGCAGACATACATGCAAGCTGCCATTATTTAAGAAAAGAAAAAAATTCCTTTCTTAGCAGTAGATTTTGAATTTTCTAGTCTGTGTCTCTTGAAAGCCTGCCAGAAAACTGCAGAAAACATGACCAATTTCCCCAGATTTCTTTCTTTAGAGTGCTATTTTTGATCACTCAACTGTGCCTTGGTCAGCAAAGCAATAAATACTCTTAAGGAATTGTAACGATGACAACACCTCACCAAAACCTAATTAAACACTAACTAAATAAACTCCAGACTGAAACAGATGCTCTTGCTAACTGAGCCCACTACACAGTACACTTCTGGGTTAACATGCTGCCATAGAGTTTTTTCTTACGTGATACAAAAGACAATTTTTTTTAAGGCAGCATCCTTGACAGCATGAAGCGGGCAGAAAAGAAGAAAAAGCAAAGCGCCTAGCGACAAGAAATGAATGATGATGGAGACCCTGCAAAAGGCCTTTCCTAATGACAAGATATTACTGCACAGGTTAATGAAAACCAAATACCAATTTAACATGCTAACCTTTGAGCAAATTGAGTTCAACTAATCAAGAGCCCTCCAAGAGGGTATTTTGAACTAAGAGAAAAGACTGGAAAAATCATTTACATAAGATAGCTGGTAATGGTGCATTTAATGGCATTGGTGATAGGGAATTATACAGAGGAAATGAACACATCATGTATGACCTATTCCCTAAAGCATTTAACAGGATGTCTCCAAAGAGCCAAATTCTACCCATTGGTAGAATTCCCATTAACAAGCAAGGCAATAACAGACTCTTCCCCAGGACACCCCTCCCACAGAATTTTAAACAGAAGTAATATCTACTATCTGAACCCAGACTGGACAACTTCTTTGCATAAAGGGCTCTCTACATCTATTTTGATAACTAAAGGACACTCCACCTCTAGATCAGATCATGCATTTTCTGAATAAAAAGAATATTTCTGAATAAAAGAATATTTATTACCCGTGATCTGCTCTTTCTTTATGGACTCAGTAGGAGGATGTGACACCAATGGCTAAGTACCTCTACCTGAAGACTACTGGATAAAGAAATCCTTGCACACTTCTTTTTTAAAGATTACCCTGGCAAACATACTTGGAAAGAACCCTGAGTTTGCGCAGGAGCGCACGCAAGGCTGGGTACACACCTGCCCTCACCGTGGTCCAAGCACTGAGAGAAGCTGTGGGTTTGACGTCCGTTTAGCATGGCTCAAGCACAAGAAAGGAAATCTCTAAAATCGAAGGCAGCCAATTCTTAGAAATTTAGCCAGCTAAATGGAAAGTGGCATTATCCTATGTAACAAAAAAGCCTAACTCCCATAAAGGCGAAAAGATGCAACTGGCTTTTCCAGCCCCGATGCGCAGGCACAGGAATGGCATTAAGGTGCTTCCTCTGTTGTTTCCCTCCTGCCCCCACCAAATCCTGTAGCCCCCTAAAACCACATCTGAAAGTCTGCTTTCCACTTCCACATACCCTGAAGATGACTGGAAACAGTTCAGCGGTCCCCGGCTAAGCACCACACCTGTGATTTATCGCTTACCACTCGCGCCGTGGCAACTGCGACCTACATACCCTTGTTTCTCAAACAAAACAGCAACAAATTACAGGGCTGGGAATGTGTCCAGCCTCTCGTAACAAGTCCAGGTCCTAACAGATGCAAGATGTTAACATTACAATATAAATCGGGGCACGTCACCTTTAGGAAATACATTTTAGAAGAATATTCAGCTCTGCAATAGATTATCTTTGCTAATATCAGGTAATGCAGCCCTTAGGCCAGCCTTTTTGGGGAGGACAGAGGAGCAGGCATTTCTCCCCCGAAGAATTCTAATACAACAGGGAATAGCTGGCAACTAACAAATGCATCTAATACTGCTGGTCTGTCCATTTGCTAACATTTTCAAACTCCTTAAAAATGACCTAACACACCAGGCACTTTTGGCTTCACCGGCCCATCGGTGTTTCCTTCAAGCACTCCCAGTCTGGCCAGGCAACTGACCGCCCAGTGGACAGTGGAGATCCTCACCTACACCAGCATGCAAACAATACCATTACTGGAAACGATCTGTAAAACATAAGGGAGGCAACTGTAATTAAGAACATTTAGTAAGAATATAGGAGGCCTTTGGGTAAAGGAAAGCATCAATGATCAGGCCCCCTAAACCTACAAGAAAAGCACTTTGGATACTCCAAGAGTGCCAAGAGGCACGGTGACCATGCTCTCAGTGACACTCCTGGCTAGGGTTGCGCTCACTACATTTCAAGCCTTTAATAAAGTGGCTTTTTTTTTTTTTTTTTTTTTAAATATCATCTGCTGACTTTCACTTTGGAGAAGTACTGAACTATTATAACAGCCACTTAACGGATGCACTTTAGCGCTTTCTTGAATGAAAGAGAGATATCCAGAAAAGAGTCATCAAAAAAAGGTGCTAGTCACAGGTACATTAAACTACTTAAAGCTCCTACTTACGTTTCAATATATCACACTGTAATTTTATGAGTCAGATACCCTCCTCCCTTTCAGTTCAGCTAAAGTTTAAGTAGTGTGATCCTTGCTGGCTGCACTGAAAGCACTAACCTAAGATTTTTGGCTAACAGCTGCCCTTCAATCCTTTCATTCTTCTCTTCATTACTCATTCCTGTTTCACTGTCTGAACAATAAGAAACACATTATGAATCTAAGGTTTTCCAGTACTGGGAACTCTTACATTCATTTGGAAAAAAGATCCCATGGAAATGTGCCTACAGTTAATAAAAGACCCAAACCTTTTGTGAAACTATACCTTGCAGTTAAGGGATTCCATAATTAGAACATAATTACTCAGCCATATAATGTGTCAAATTACGGAGAATGATTATTTGTTAAACTACAGATAAAGAGAAGGATGAATAAATGTGGAGCCACAGATAAAGCCAATTAAATGAAAGTCCTTCCTTCCCTTTAGCGTTCTTCTAACACTTTGGAGACCATCTCTGTATCCAGTACTAGTTTACATGCACAATTGCTGCGATAAAACCTTTACACTATATACATAGCATAAATCCCAGTAGTAAATAATTCAGTACAAGAAACGGCTGCGAAGAGGGACAGCTGGTGCTGACAACACTATCAGCATCTTTGCTACTACATGACATACAGTCAGTTATGAGTGGAGCAAGATTATGGAGAAGAGAACACAAATTCCAGGTTAAGCTTGGAGTTGTTAAGGGATTTCACTTATTACTTGAATAAGAGCCAGCATCCTTTAAAGTAGCGTTCCAAATGAAACTACCTGTCTTGAAAATAGACTGAGAAGGTCTTTGCATACAAATTCAAAGCATGCTACCACAACACCTAAAACATGCAGACAAAGATGACGTTCCTCTTTGTTTGGTGTAAATCCTGAAACTCAGTTATTGCAGAGAATACGATTTGACTAACAAATTCAGTCAAACCTGCCTTATACCGTACGGAAGAGTACACGAGAGGGTCGGGACCCACCCGGGTGCCCCCGGTGTCCTGCCAAGGAGGCAGCCCCACGGCCGTCAGTGCCACAAACGCCTCCTGGACCTTCTCCTAAAAGCTGCTGCCTGCCCTCAAAGTTACAACAGGCAGGGTGATGACATACAGGAAAGCTCAGCAGAAACAATAAGGAATGATAAGAACAAAAGCTTTAAAAACAGTCCCAGAGGAAGCATTTACTTCAAATTAAAAGCCGCGCACGGTCTCTCTGGCACATGGATTAAATCATCGCCAATAAAGTTGTTCTGCTTTTCCAATCCACCGATTTCACCCCAGAAAAGAGCCTTTCCACATGTCCATCTAGAATTCATTTTCTTTTTCTTTATCTCTGTTTTCTAGTAGAGACCCCTATTATCTAGAGTTTTTATTGGACTACCTTACAAGCGCACCTTGATTTTTTTCCTACTCCCCGAAGCTCATCAAGTCACAAACAGAAGTGGTCAGTTTTGCCACCCAATCTGCACGACCCGAATTCTTTCCTCGCCCAGCAGAACACCGCGGCACCGGGAGTTCCTGCGACTGCAAACAAAGCTCAGGTCACCTGCTCTGCTCTGCCCCTTCCTTACACAGGACCACGATCCCCACCTTCACACGACTTCACCCGTGCACAACCCAACCACACGCTGAAGAGTGACCTGTGAGAATAACATCACTATTCTGTAAGGCATAGATAAAAATCAGGAAAGAAATTAAGTAAACTACACTGAAAACACAACTAGTGATAAATTAGGGATCCATCATCTTAATTAGTACCAGGAATTACATATTCTTTCAAATGAACTGAGGTGTAAGAGGCACTAACATCATCTTTCCCTGCACAATAATATAATATTGACTTTTTTAAACAAAGAAAGCACAGTGTCTGACCAAGTCAAAGGATGAATTGTA
The DNA here is from genome assembly GCA_013398295.1 of Chionis minor. NCBI lineage: Eukaryota > Metazoa > Chordata > Aves > Charadriiformes > Chionidae > Chionis > Chionis minor. The sequence continues at coordinate 1,258,222 of VZSF01003044.1, forward strand.
ACCATTTTAGAGGCCCTGAATGTAACATCGGGCCACACTGCTTACTTTATAGCAAATTTAAATACAGGCAATTCCGGTCAATGCAATCTTTTAACTGAGGCGTGAGATTGGGAATCGATGGAAAAGGGTCCTGGTCTCAGCACCTGACCCAGACGCCTAATGGCAATATTTATCTGGCTTACAGAAGGGCTGAACAAAACACAAACATCCTGTAAAATACTGTGTCTGTAAAATACAAAGTTCTGTTAACATCACTGCTTTTGAAGACGTTGATTCACCAGTATTTACTTTTTAGATACTATACTGACATTTTACTTTGACAAAACCTATGGCAAACTCGCCGAAAATGCAAATTTGCGTTATCAAAACCTCTACCTAACAGCGATACAGAGTTTCAAAGGCATATTCAAAGTGAGTAAATAAAGAAGCCGCTTGTGCAATAAATGTCCAAACTATGCAGAAGAAAACAAACCGAAAAAACCCCACTGAAAGCAACGAGCCCCACTCTTCAATTACTGTCACCGGACTGAAAATCCACTGGTGCAGTGTCTGTAAGTCCCTCAGCTTTCAGGGTACTGGCACGGCCGGACTCGGCGCCACCTCCCTGGTGGCCCTCCAAGGGGCTGGGGGCCAGGAGCGGCTCGGACGTTCCTTACGGAGCCCCAGCACCGCTGGAGATGCACAGCCAGAGCCCGGCAGCTGGATGCAAAGCTGGGGGAAATCTTCAGTGCCATGGAAAATTAAAAGCGATTTATAAAAGAGTTTAATTTAAAAGTGGTTTTTTAATCGCATGCTAAGGAGGCATTTCACTGCTGCTGTGGTGACCACTGCCATCTTCGCACACTCGAGACCACCGGCAGACCCAGAACCTCTAAAGGTTTGCTTCAAAAACACGGATTCTTGTTTTCAGAAAAAAAATTGCATCTCCAATACCTATGAACAGCATGGGACATGTTACAGAATGCTGACTAGCTTTCCAGTTACTTCTAAAGGAACTTGGAAAAATTCATGTATCCAGGGCCGTAAAAATGCACATCTTGTCATTCTGGTTAGAACATCATCAAAACACCATTTGCCTTTTTATAAGCCCAATTAGCCCCCAGATCCCTCTAATGACTCTCGCTTTTTCTGCTTGGTATCAGAAATCATTACATTAAAATTTGATGCATTTCAGAAGGAAACCAGAATGGTTGAATTTTTGTATTTACTAATACTGAATAAAGACACTGGCACCTCAGAAGCACCAAGTTATCTAAGATTATCTGTTATCTTTATGCAGCGAAGCATGTCTGCGCCAAATGCAAAGTGTATATGCGATCAAGTAAATTGCTGCTGAAACTCACATGACATTTAGATATTTTACTTAATGTGAGAAAAGCAGCACTACAAGCTAAAACAGTTAAATGTCTATTACACAACTTGTGCCATAATATAGTATCAAATTCAACAGCGCTGAACACACCATCCAAGCTTGATTTATTGCAGCTAATTGCTAATTAGGGTTATTTTTGAAGCACTGCTGTTTGCATTGCACCAGATTTGCACTTGGGGAGAAAACAGGATTTACAAGGTCAGAACGAAGTTTAAACATTTGTATACAGACTGCTTCGCTCCCCTCACGATTGCTAAGAGGTTTTAGCGAACTGAAGACAACAGTATTTACACGTGATGTTCGTAACGCCGGCCACTCCCAACTTTGTATAAAGCAGTTATTAGCACGCAAAAATTCAAAGTAGAATTGCAATGGTTACCCAGACAACTTTCTAATTAAATAATGGCAGTAATATCACTACGCTTCCATGTACTACATTAAAAATTGAACAGTGCCTCACTAATAATGCATTGGTCATTTGCATAATCTAAAGATCCTAGCTGGCAGTATCAGCTACGGACCACCACACTGGTAACCCCCAACACACACACCCCTCCCATCCCTCCCACGGCCAGCAATTACGAAGAAGAACGGCAATTCAGGGGGCTCCTGATTCAAGCTCCTGCCTATTCAGCCCCTTTTAAACATTGTGAGTAGCAGGACGATCCTCAAGATCAAAACTTGGTCACTTCTTTCAGAAAGTCAACCCCACCGTAGACTGTATTACCCCCAATTCCAGCATCAACCTTCTCACTCCTTAGCAAGTTTCTATCTGGTGTTTTAGGCACCATGGCGGCACGTCTGCAACCGAAATACCATCACAGCAACTCCAGCCCAAGCCTGGCGTGCTGGATTCCCCGGTGGCTCTGCCATGGCTCTGCCAATTCCTAGCACAGCTATATTCATCTGTACCGCAGGTGAGCTCTGCTGGGGCAAGGTATAAAGAAGGGAATAGGACTAAATCCACCTTCCAAAATTCAACTAACTGTAAAAGTAGAGTGTCAGAGTGCTGCGAAACATCATCCCTTTAAAAACGAAGCTTCAGTATGGTTAGATCGGATACAAGACAGCAACATGCCAGCTGTACAGAATTAACAGACTAGAGCAAGAAAGTATGAAGGCTGAGTGACCTCTAATCAAGAAAACATGATGTGCCTAGACTTACCAAAGGCTCTTCTTGAATTATTACCTCAGTTCAGATTTATTTTTATGATTTGCTATAACTCTTCCCAAATCTTCTCTAATCATTAGCTGTATCAGCAGTACGAGAGCCATATGAAAGATAGGGCACTGTTATTTTTAATTTCAAGAGACCAATTGCATTTCCAAATATACTGCTAACATAATCCAGTCAGGCTGTAGTTTCATAAATCCCGAGAGTTTTCTTGGCACATTATCCCAGAGATGAAGACAGCTAGTACAAAATCTCAGGAGAGAGAGAGGGGATTCACAGCTTTGACTTCATGAACTATAGCACAGGGTCGTGCTTGAATGTTAAAAGAAGAAACAAAAATGTGGTTCTTTCTACGCCTGCCCAAGGAGACGGTTCAGAGAACTCGCTTTTGGTAGGAATGAAGAACTTGAGTCTTTCCCATGTCCCTAGAAATATATTTGTATTTTGAAAGCATGCAGGAGCCTGAATGAGGGAGGTCCCAAAGCGGAGCGCTATGGAAACAGGACAAAGACGCTTTTCCAGCCACAAAGCATGTGCAGTACAGCATCGGCTCTTCCCTTAGCGTGGGTACATGGGTCCCAATTGTGTCTTAATGGAAAATATATTTGCATCAGTAGAAGGCTGCTTATCGGCCAGCTGTTCCTTCCTGTCCTCTGCTTTGTTTTTAAAGGAAAGCCGAACTTCTTCCTATCCTCCCCCACCAGACTTCTACAAGTACAAAAGGACCGCAGCACACGCCAAGGGTCAGACCTCTTCAGCACGAGTTGACAGGAAGGGGCTGGATGCCACAAGAGTTGGTGTTTTCCTCCGTCTTACACCACATAGAAGCTACATGGAATAATCCTCCCCGGTCAACACATGCTCTCAGAAAACCTCTGGAATATAGCAAATTTGGACTCCACACTGTTCATGAGATGTTCTGCATCAGTAGCTTCAGCTATTTCAAACGTTGATCAGGAGCTGAAGGCACAGAGAAGCACACGCAGCGCCGCAACGGGCCGAGCCCCATGCCGAGTCTCCGCCACCCCACCATGGCTTTGGACAGGCGGGCGCCGTCGGGAGCTCCAGTCCAGCATTCCCCCTGGAACGCGGGGCACGGCTTCAGCCCACTCACCCCACAGAGAAGCCTGACTTACTGATTCCATCTGACCTCAAGGTCTCTCAGGAAAAGTGTCTTTAAGGAAGTACTGGGAGGCGGGATGGGTAGAGAAATACATTGTCGGAAATAGTTATTCTCTTGACTCAAGGAAAAAAATCCAGCTCTGTTTGGAACTTTTGAGTAAGTTCTTCAACTCACTTGCTTTTGCTTACTCCACCCTGTTATCATGCACTGTTTTACCATTGCAAATACTGTCCTTGACACAGGCTGCACATGTTCATACACCATCCAGCAGCACGGACCCTTTTCACAATCTTGTGGGCACTGCTACAACGTAAATGTTCAGACTCAGAGCAATTACTTCTGACTGCACTAATGAGACAAGCATGCTGTTTCTGTACTATATATATACATTATACACACATTTCATTTAACAAGTATCTTGGCTGTGATGTAAACCCATCCCTACTTAATTTATGTTTGCACACATTTGGACTGAAAATTAAAATTAATAGAAAGCTAAAATAAATAAAAGAGCTCCTGCTGCTCTGTGTGAACGCTCAAGAAAGCCAAGAGCAGAAACACTTCAGTCCCCCATAATCCAAGCAGAGAGTTCGCTGATTCCCAATTACTAAACAGCCCGCTCAGACACCGGGGATTGACTCGATGCAGAGGGGCGATGCGAGGGGTGCACAGAATAGAGGAATTTTCTCCATTCATCGGGCAGTCTTCCCCTCTCCGTACAGAGCGGGGACTAATGCACGTAAATCCCTGGTTCATCAAGAAGTGAATAGACCTTTTGTTGCAGTCTATTACAGTTATAAAGATTCTGGCCACGCTTCCCTTACCACCACCATCCCCTCCACCAAAATGAAAGGTAGAGCTTAAAAAACACAGAAACAGATCAGGATTCAAAACACGCCGGAACAGCCCGGCTGCACCAAGAATTAAAAAAAAAAAACGACACCCAACCAAAACCTGCCGGCCCCCTTTTCAGGGCCTTACGACACCACTTTTGAGAAGTTTTGCTCAGGCAGCTGACATCCAGTTTTCGTCTTCTCCTGCAGATGTGCGGCTTTCCCGCACAATAGGCGCCTGCAGCCCTGGCTCTCTTCCAGCTCCCACTGTATGACAGTAACAAAAGGGGAAGCTGGAAGCCCTCAGCTACAGCACAGCTCTAAATGATTTAGTGACCACGGCGTCCAGACCTTGGCAGCAGCTGCTGCTTTAAAGGGACATTACCCAAGGAGGCAGTAAAACCACGGAGGCAGGCGTTTTTCACACTAGATTTGAAAAGTTCTGTTCACCATTGAATGGGTCCTGCCATATGTCTTTAAAAACCCAGGGCAAAGAGCAGGGAGATGGGAAGGAACCAGCCAGGCAGGGGCTGTCGTCCGAAGTTGTTAGTGCAATGCCACAAAGCCTAAAGGACCATCTATTACACCATCCTCCATATAAGGATGTGAAGACACTCCGCAAGCATTAGTGATGGCAACTTTCCACCTCCATGGCCATGTGTTATTTTCACTTTAGAGTCAGAAAAATAAAGCCCTGAGATTAAACCAGCCACTAGTGACCAGGACAACATCAGCCCGGATGAGACGATGTGGACATAAGTATCTTCTTGATAATATCGTCTCCTAAGTGTGCAGAAAAAATTACCTCTTCACACATTATCATCGCATCGTGTTATGAATTTCCATTTTCTTTGGTGCACCATTGTACACCACCACAATGCTACAAACAGGGTTTGGCAGAGAATTTGACACTGAATGCTACCTCTAGGCTGTGAAGGGGAGATGTTTATGAGCACCAGCACGCTCAGCGTTGGACAGCAATGCATCCCATACCTTAATCCACACTGCTCTCGGAGAAGCATATTGTCAGTCCCCCGCCAAACTCCACAGCAGTTTTTGAGCACCTATTCCAGAAAATTATGGGCTAGAAGAGCTGGATTGGTTAATTTTTTGTTTGTTTTGGGGGTTTATGTTTGTCTTTTTTTTTTTTTTTTTGGTGATGGTGGTTGTTTTGTTCATTTGTTGGGGTTTTTTTGGTTTTTGTTTTGTTGGGGTTTTTTGTTTTTATTTACACAGTATAAAATCCAAACAAATCCACAAATCCCTTCAATCCCCGTGAGAGATTTTATTTCCTCTCCAAGCTGCAGAATAGCTGTACTTAGCTATAAAACTTCTCACGTGCATCAGAAGGTTAACAAACCAAGCTCGTGCAACCTTCCAAAAAAGCCCAGTGACAACAAGGAGCGCCTTTGCTCAGCATTCAAGCCCTTCTGTCCATCATTTCTGCCTTCTGAGGACACACAGAGCGGAGGCCCTGACACAAAATGGGTCCTTGTTTAGTTCTGCAGACAACACGTGCCGTCACCTTCTTTCTCTGCAGCCTCCTGCAGCTGCCCTGGGTATGGTCCCGCTACGGTCATGATCAAGGGCTGCATGACAGCTCCAAACCCCTGTCAGCGGTGCTCCAAAAACAGGCGAGCACAGCATCTTCCCAGAGCTCAGCTCCCCTGCTTCAAACTGCCTAAGGGAACCCTGCAGGCAAATGTGATTGACCAAAAAATCACCAAGTGTCTGGTTGCAAAGAGAAATCAGTAGCCAGCTGTGCTAAGTCACCAATAACTTAGTGCAAGGAATAAACATGTCAATTCAAGGGGAAAAAAAAAAAAAAAAAGATTTACATGAAAAGTAACTACTGTGCAACAAATACTCAAAATAATTTCTGTCAACAGAACATTAATTAAGATGGATAAACACTCGTTTCGCTAATCTTCCTCCTCCTCCCTCCAGAGTAATTTAGTTGCCCACAGGGAAAAAAACCTACAAGAAGAGGCTGATAAAAGAGACCTATCAAAAAGGTGCACGTACTTCTGTACGCCGCAAGCAGGTAAGACAGCACCGCTAGAGCTCTGTTGGAAGGGGGAAAGTACCATTTCATATTTCTCTTTCAGACTCTGCACGTAATTTTCAAAGGACATTTTAAAGCCATCCTTCACCACCTGCAGTCAAGTGGTCATTATAAAAAAAAGCGCTGTAATCAAAGCGCTCACTAACTGCTGAGAAACACTATTAATCCACTGAGCAGCACTGCTCCATCCATTCATTCTGCAGCCATCCCAAGGAAGTAAAACAAAGCCGGGCTCGCTGGCTGGATTTCCAGCACCCGTGTGAGAGGTGATGGTGAGAGGGGGCAAGGAACGCAAAGGCACTGCTGTGATAACCCACCGACAGCAGTGGATTTAACCGGGACCCGGCACGGCTCGTGCGGTCATCACCTCTGGCCAGCTGCCCGCTGTGACAGCAACGCACGAACAGGGTTCAGGGCTGAGTTCGGGCAGTTTTCAGTCCACTGTAGTAAAGTGGTGTCTCTTCTGACGGTTATTATATGCAGGGAAGGGAGCGAGCAGGAGCTGTTATGTTCTCTTGGACCTTTCCTGCTCAGAGCAGTGGGGAGGGAGGGAAGGAGGGAGAAAATGCCTTTGCAAAACGTATGGTTTGAGCAAGTAGGGGCACTAAGTGCTTTGCTCTACCAGCATGCTGCTACACACGAGAAGACATCAGTGAGAGGCGGGCAGCGCAGTAGCAAATCTGGTACCAGGAAACCTTGTGTAGTGTCAAACACACAGAACAAAAGAATGATTTTCCTATTCCCCCAATGGAATATGTCATACCTAGTCTTACATTGCGCTCTAAAACACGGCGGCTGCCTGATCAACCCAAACAACACAGACGTCGTAAAACTGGAGATATTTTTTCCACCTCACTGAAACAAAGCTCAGGTAAATGGGAACAGCGAGCCCAGGTTTCTGTAGCACCAAGCCGGAAATCAGAAATCAATGCATCTCCCAGTCTCAGGCTTGACAGAGGCATCAGGAATTTAAACAACTAAGAGCTGGAATGGGGGAAGGAGGAGGGAAAGGAGAGGGATTCACAGCGTTTGCTAGCCAGTAATTTGTCTTTTAGCAGTCCTGGATGTGGTGCTGACTGACCACGTTAAAAGGGTGCTCCCCTAATCTGGAGAAGCACTGACCCTTAGGAACAGGGCAAGAAATCAAGAGCAAGGAAACAATAAACAACCAAGAGGAGAAACAGCAATTCCTCCTTGCTAAAGGAAGTAATTTTTTTGCTGCATAGGCACCCGTGAGTTCAGGTGACCGCTCTGGGTGAGGATCCGGTCTGATGCCCTTCGGTGGCTTTCAACAGCGCTAACAGCAGAAGTTGCTCCCCGCAGCGCAGGGACCAGGTCTCCCAGTTGTTCCGAGGGGCTGGGGCTGTGCCGGGAAGCACCGCGCACCGCCTGGGTCAGGGATGCTGCCTGCCGGCTATCACTGCCATTTGACAGGCAGCGGGGAAGAGCAGAGCCATCGCCGGGATTCCGGTGCGACGCGTGGGGCCAGAGACAGGTTTATCTGTGATGATTTCACAGCATTGTCTCCCTCCATTTCCTGGTTGTTTTCCAGGTCCATTTTGTTATGCTGTAAAAGCATTACGTGCCTGTGATCATGGCGACAAGACATACCATGATGAGAGCGCAGCTAAAGGCAGCAGGCTCTGCAAAAACAGACAGGTCTGCTTTGTTCTCGGCAGTCAGCTCCAGAGGCCGAGCTCCCAAGACACAAAACAGGGTTTTCCAGGGACAGAGGCCTGGGTGCCAGGTATCCCATGTATTGCCACTGACCGCTACATGGTAGGAGACAAGTCCCTATCTGCTTTGCAGCACATCTACCCTTGTTTTGCAAAAGCAAACTGTGTCCTGAGGCCCTTCATGTTTACATGGAGAAAGACAGCAGAGGCTTATTTCAAAAGACTTTGAGCTCATTCTGTAGAAGGACCATGCCTGTTCCCTGGCCTACAAAATTACCAAAGTCTCCGATTTCTAGCCTTTGCTAGGATCTCAGACTGACTGCAACAACTTAAACCCAACCTGAAACACACGCAGAGACTCTCAGCTCACCACCCACTCCCAGAGTTGAAAGGAGTGAGGACTCCAAAAGGTTGAACTGTAACAGGCAAATGTATTTTTAACAAATTCTGTTTCTATAAATATTACAAAGCTTTCTGCTCTTCGGAGGCTGCTCTGCTCCCAGTGCTGCTGACATTACGGTGACATTTAGGAAGCCTTCACATTGCCTTCCTGCCTTTCGTATGCTGGTTTTGTTCAAGGGATCAGAGAGACATATGAAGACACAAGGGCTGCGTATTCAAACTCTGCTCACTCGCTGACCTGCTGCTCACGCGGGAGTCGGGAGCACAAAGGGGCTCTCCATGTCAAGTGTGCTGGCTGCCGCTGTCTCCACCACTCTGGAATGCATATAAATGCAGAAGACACTAACCCCGAGGTGCCACCAACAAGGCAGAGGGGTGAAGGGAAGGGGAATTGATTTCTGAAGCTGCACAAGGACTGCACACAGGTAGTCCCAGCTGGCACTGTCCCCTGTCCACACAACATAAAGGTGCTTCTCCATTTCCCGATTCCCGCGTTTGCTCTCTCCTTTTTTTTCCCAAGCTCTTTTCCCCGCGTCCTCTGCCCTCCCCCTCCATTTCTTCACTTCCTTGCACTCTCTGCAGCGACGGCTGCCAGCAGGGCTGCGAGGCCGGCGTGCAGCATGAATGGCACCCAACTGGCACGCGCCCCAGATGCTGACATTGCCTCCTCTCCTGCCCTTGGCCTCCACCAAGCTGGGCTCCAGATCCTGCACCTAAACCGCCGAGCATCTAATTCACTCACTGCTGCCTTTGTGCCAGCTTCCAGCTTCATCTGCAGCTCTTCGTTATCGAAAACAGGGTGGTTATACAGCAAGGGACAACATACGTGCGTGTGTATATATATACATATAAAAAACAGGAAGCGTCTTCCCAAATCAAGGTCAGACAGACACCAACACTTGGGTTTGGATCCTTTAGATATGTGTTCTCCTACCTTCCACAAACGCCCCAGCCCACATAAGCACTCTGTCCACAAGGTAGGAAATGACTCCTACATACCCAACCAGGTGCTAAGTGACCGGTTAACAAGGATGCTATCTGTATGTCAGCATGGTTTTTAAATAACGCCGCAACTATTAAAAATCCAGCTTAAAAATAAGAAAAAAAAAATAAGAACAACAGAAACTTTATTAGTTATCTCCAGGATTCAGCTGTTCAGTCTCACTCAGGGTGAGCTGCCACTGGAACAGCCAGTAACATTTTCAATTACATTTAAGACTACATGTTCTCCCCATCACACAAATCTAATATCATGTACACACTGTCCTGTTACCTTCTTTTTATTTTGAACAGAAATTACACTGAGACTCAAGGTGCAGAATCCCTGTTCTCACTTAAGCAGATGCTTAATTTTAGGGACGGAGAAAGCTCCAAACTAACACAACAGATCAGGACTCACTGTACCGTATGTTCTTTGGACTGTGTTTTATTTTGCATAGATAGCTAATGTTTTTCTTAACAGGAAATGTTCACAGACTTTCTTTTCTTATTACAGGATATGAAAGCCTTGACAATGGTGGTGGTTATAGCTCCAGCAGAATTCTCCTATTACAGACAAAGGAAAAATAACACATCTCACTTCAGTTTGCACCAGCAAAAATGGTTTGAAGATTTGTTTGAACACTTAACAAGATGTTTTTGGCCTCCTCTGACATTCAACATAGGTTTTGTCATGCTAAGGATTGTGATTCACAAGAACTGCATACTTGAATAGAATCATTCCACGAAAATTTCAGTCTACCCTAGAAAATTCGCCATTGCTTTTTGTAATTCAATGAAAACACAGAGCACAACTGTAGTTATTTAACCTTTCATCAAGAAACGGTAAATATCTGATAAATAATAAGTACAATCTATAAAGGCTTCAAGTCAACACTTTTTATAAGCAGATTTGTAAGGTAATAAATTTTCCATGACTTAACGATCAGCTTTGCCTATGAAAGCCAATGTTGTAATTCCCAATTGATTGTAGATGTTAATCTTGCAAGACTCTTGTTCTTATGCTGTGATTTATTAGCTGAATTAATGACAGATTGCACTGTTTAAAACAAGCTGCTGTTTTACACAATAACCCAGGAATCTCTGTCCAACTGAGTCACTGCAAGGATGGGAGGAGGGTAATGTGCAAGGTGAAACTGCTCTAGATACCTGAGCTAATTTGTCTTATTGCCTTTGAAATGCAGCACTAATTGTTTAACAATTAACCCTATGGCTGAACACCAGGAGAGCTGAATAGCAGCAGCTTTTCAGGCTCTCTGCAGAGTTTGGGATTCACATCCAGGCTCTGCAATTCATTTACATTGAGACATTCTGCTTTCTCATGGAAAACAACAGAAGACTCCCCCCCCCATACACACTTACTCCCTTGGGTTTGAAGACATTGGAAAAGAAAAATCCCATGTGCTTTCTGTATATATGTATGTGACTACAAAAGGAAAACTGCAGAATAAGGACAGATCTGATTGCTCAGGCCTTATCTCACTGCTACCACAAAGCAAGTACCATTATGCGCAATAAAAGTTACAACCTTCTCTCCAAATTACTCATTCTCTACCTCTTCAGCAACGTTTCTGGTGCAGGAGCAAATGCGCCACAGACGTGCTCTAGCAATGCAGTCAAACAGGGGGCCAACATTGTACTGCAAACAACGACAGTTCCTCGGTTAGTCTTAGTCTTAGGTTTTATGAACTGCAATGCTGGAATAAACTCAGACCTTTTCCTGTCAACTCTGCCACCAAGATCCAATACAGGAGCTGAGAGCAGAAGCTGTGAAATCTGGGGGGGGGGGAGAGGGGGCGAGGGAAAAAACCAACCCCAATCACAGGGCAAGTACTCAGAGCGATTTAATTCTGGATGCAGGAGCCCCCTGTTCTGCTGTAAATGGCTCCCCCCTTCATTTGCTTTTTAACAGCCTGCCTCTGAAGGGATTCCTCTGTTTCACAGTGAATTTGAACTTGCTTCCGTGCTTCCCAAGTGCTTCAGTGAGTGGAGGCACCTCCTGTGCCGCAGAGCGCCAAGTGTTGCCAATTCCCATGGAGCCATGGCTTGCAGCTCCGGTGCTCCCTCGCTCTTCCCCGCTGCTCCCTGCCTAGCGAGAGCGGCGGCATACGCCGCTCTGCAGCACGGCTTCAGAGGTGAGCCGAGGTTTAAAAATAAATAAGTAAAACCAAATAAAGGAAGCAAACGGATGGAGCCTTGCATGGCTGCTTCTGAACAGGTGTAATTCACAGACAGTCACCTCAGAAGAGTCACACACCGAATCCCGGGGACCGCTGCTGTGATCGGTTATTAAAAACTGGCCCCAGCCATCTGCTGGTGGTCAAGCTCCACGATGTGGCAATCAATTACAGCTGTTATCTTGTCCTAGCTTTGACAGATGTTCCTCTCTTTCATTGTACAGTAATTACTAGTTAGCTGCCAGCAGGCTTCACACTTTAATTGTGGCGCTAATTTGAGACAAAGAGAGGAAAAAATAGGGAGAGACAGGCAGGGAAAGGCAAAAGCTAAGACAGCTGTGGCAATTGGAGCACCCATGCATTAAACATTTCTTTACAAACAATAGGTGAAGGCAACCAGTTACCCCAGTAAGACTTCAGAAAGCGACAGTTGAGCACCATCCAGCCACACCACAGCCTGCAGTCCCTGCTCCTTTCAAGGGGGGAAAGAGGGACACTATTCTCTTTCCTTGCCAAACAGGCTACGCTAAAAATACCTGCCAGCCTTCTGGCAACGCACGGCTTCATACTGCCACACAGCGCGGTGCCAACCACTTCGCAGTAGCGAAAATCCAATGGATGAAGACACAGGGTGGGGTTTTGTTTTTGGGGGTTTTTTTTAAACCTTCTCAGAGAACAAGCAACCTACTTAAATTATAACACCGCTGAACTTCTGCTGCAAAACACAAGCAAACGGCCTCCGTCGCCTCGCTAGAGAGCGGCAGCAGGGCTCGCGTGGCGCCTGCTCTGCAGTCTGGTGTTCACCGAGAGCCTTTGGTGATGGGCAGGAGACAGCGAGTGCCCAGTTCATCAGACCGGGAGCCAGCAAGGTAGGAAACCTGGTGACTCCTTTCTTACGTAACCCAGGGCTTTAAAGACTCTTCAAAAAAGGGGCATGACAAGCTTTATCTATTTCTTCTTGCCTGGTTTAGACGCAGCATTTCACAGTAATCTCTACAGCCACCTCTTCTCTTCATTTCTGTACACCACCTAATGCTGTACACCCCTACACCCCAATAAAGACTGTACATTGACCACAACAACATGCAAAGACCCACAGTAAAATCATCATTAGCTTATTTTTAATGACACACAATAGTTTTAAGATCTGCTTATCTCCTCTGTTTTGACTGCAATGGAAATACCTTTTTTTTTTTAAAAAAAAAGGTGTTAAATAGTCAAAAGACTGTCTTTAAACAGGTTTCAGAAGCCAAATATCGACCTTCCGTGGAAGTCAGAACAATAAGCAGAAAAACATCCAATTGTTAAGCGCAATTCTGCAGCAAGCTACAGCCACCCTCCTACCGGCTGTCCAAAGCTGCATTAACTATTTTCTTTTCGATTTAATTCACAATGGACATATTTCTGCTGTTGAATATTTATTGAATCTTTCAGTAGCACTTAGGCTGCGGTTGGGTGATGTGATGCGTTTGGCAGTAACGGTGGCTTACAGCAGTTCCTGTCACGCTCTCTCCCTTTCCTCTACTGCCCACCCCATGCCCGGCCTCATGCCACTGCATGCTCCCTGCTGCAAGTTGTGGCAGCACAGCTATTTCAACATCCATTCAGATCAGGAAATAGAGAATGGCAGAAGGAATTAACACCCTCATTTCATGTTAGGAGAGGGAAAAAAAAAAAAAAATGGAGGGGAGGAGACTATCCTGTGTGGGCACAACTGCACAACTGACACCGAGGTTTCACAAAACAAGCTCGCTGCCACCCAGGGATCAACCAGTTGCCTGAGCTGGTGACAGGGAGGGTAACCAGACACCTTCCACCAGTGTGGAAGAGCTCAGCCATCTTAGAAACCTTACGCCGGTACAGCACATCACATCACGTGTGTGGGAACGAGAGAGAAAACCGCTCATACCAGTATTACTGAGAACTGCTCACGAACGAGACATGCCCCCGGTTTAATTGGACACAGTCAACTGCAGGCATCTGGACCGCAGCTCAGATTTCTGGTGTGCTCAAATCCACTGATGCATTCTATCCAAAAACTTGTTTGTTTTTACGTGCTCTCAGCTTTTACATTTTAGTGCCACTTACTGACCTTTTCATTACTTTATTTTTCTCTCATGTTCTCAAGCAGTGTTTGTTGATTTCATATTTTATTATTACTTCGTTGTTGGGAGAACTTCTGAAATCAAACTGTTAGAAAAATGTACGAGGTTTTGGTGGTTGCTGAACACAACCAGCCAGCTCCCGTTGATAATGGCAGCGTGAGTTTCTGTCTGTTAACTGTCTGGGATCACCACAGAGCAGCTGTCAAGGGAAAAGGGGGGAAGGGACCAAGCTGTACATTTTTAACACATTTCTTGCATTGCAACTAGCAGAAGTAGTGGTTTTACAGAAGCAGAACTATGTGGTTTGCTGACCAATGATTTGAAATGGCTTCTCCACAGGAACTGCCATTTATCTGGATTACTGCTTTTTGAAAAGGAACTTTGGGACAGTGCCGTAAACATCTGCCAGACAGCAAGATGTTACGCAGGTGGACAAGAAAAGGAGGTTGACCAAAATCCACTATCTGACAAAGTAGAATCAATGAATTTGAAAATAATATCACAGGAAGCATAACGGTACCTTGAATAATCTTCACAGCCTGCTTACCAGCTGATGTTACTACTTGACTTCTACGTGTCCTACAGGCTCACTGTCCTCCCCTTTGTTTCAAGGCACTGGTCCTCCTCTCCAGAGATAGACTCAAGAGAGTTTACAAAACATATCCCTATCAGCTGAAATTCTGGATGACGTCCCCCATGCTACCTTGCCAAAGATAAGCAAATACCACCTTTACATCTCGGAGTAACCCAAGATACCAACTGACCGTGATCCCGCTCCTGGAAATATTCCCTATGAAGACGTGCTAGCCAAGCAGCCAGCCATGATCCCACAAAGTCCCACCACCGGCACCCAGTACCACAAGCGATGCAAGTTAAGCCGCACTGCTCTCCCCCCTGCATCCCCAAAAAAAGAGCCGCATGTCTCCTAGGCTCATCCCCGGAGTCAGAGGGTGATGACCTCTGATCTCTGCCTCCACCAGAGAGGACTTGTTAAATGCAAGGCAATCTCTCAACTGTCGTCAATGCTAAACAGGCAATTACTATGCTGATTGATTGATTACATTTCCCTGTCTAAATTATAGCAGGAAAGAGGCAAATCACTCCGAAAACGAGAAAAATCACGGCTTAGCTCCAGGTGAAAGTGCAGAGAGTGGTTTTCCCCAGTATGAATAACAAGCAGGTGGACCAGGGTCCGACCAAGGCCCTGCGCGAACAGCCCTGGCAGCAGACGGGCCCGGAGCCCTCCTGACCGGGAAAGGCTGGGCCGGGATTTGCGGATCGGCCGTGACCTTTCCTGTGGAATCAACTGCAGGGAAAAAAGACAAGAAAAAAGGGTCTCCAGAGACTGACGATCCCCGAGAGCGTCCGCTCCCCGTACGCGCTGTGGCAGCAGCACCGCTCCAACAGCAACACCGCACCCTCCCTCTGCCGGTTGCGTTTCTTTTCCCTCTTCTAGTTTTTGCCCTTTGTACCAGCTGACTCGAGCGTCCCCATCCTACGATCCCGTTGTGCTTTCGCTTCCCTCCACCAGCCCTCCGCGCCCTTGCTCTGCAGGTACGGCGGGGACTGTTGGGAACGCGTTTCCCCCCGCACAGCGCCATGGCCTCCCAAACGTGCATGGCGCCCGCCAGCTCCGGGCAAACTGCCCCGCCAAGTGCTGCCGGGGCAACCCAGCTGCCCGGCTCCGTGTTTTCAGCGGTGTTTGCCTACGTTCGCAGGCGGCTTTACCTCACGCTCCCGCCTCCACCTTCACCCCACCACTGCTTCAGGCCTCCATCTCAGCGCCGCTCCTTCTTCTCCCTTCCTGCAGGCACGGCCGCGCTCCAAGCTTCATCCTCAAACACAACCCTGACACGTTTTTCCTCACAAACTTTGTGTTTCACCCCAGCTGCCACTCTGTCTCCTCTGGCTGCTCTTCTCCCCGCAGCACGCGGGGACCCCCGGCCCGCGGCATGTCCAGGGCCCCTGAAGGCCGGGAGCGCCGCAGGAGCGAAGCCCCCAGGATGGGGGCCTGGGAGCTGCCCCCCCGCGAGCAGGGAGGGACGGAGGACGGGCTGGTCCCTCCTTGCCTGGCCTGAACGTGGCACAGCGCCCTGCAGGCCCCACGGCGGGGAGTTCCTTCAGCCCCTCTCCGGCACACGGCGCCCGCCATGCCCGGCCTGGCACCGCGGGCTCAGCCTCCGCTTCTCCAACCAGCTTCATCAGGCTGGCACTGCTGGCCAAGCTAATGGCGGCACCGGCACGGCCCGCTATCCACCGCCAAGCACAGACGTGGAATAAAACACGCGGTGAGCCTCAGGGCCTTTCCACTAACCCTCTCCTTGTTTCCAAGGGGTACAGGGGCAACAACACAGCGACACGGGCATGGCGTACACCCTCCTCCCGCCCCCTCCCCAGCGCCCGCCATGGCGCCAGCGCATCCATCCCAGCACCAGACCCCACGACAACCCCTGCCGGCTTTTGAACCGTGTCCCACAGCAAGAGTAAGCCTTCAATTCGCATTAAGGGCTCCCTCACTCACAGCAGGGAAGTCTATTCCAGCTGCCTCGCCACAGGGCATCGCCATTTCCACTCAGCCAGGAGTCCCGCGGCCCCTGGCCCCTCCAGCGCCCACAGTGCCGCAGACAGGAATTAGAGCCACAGCTCCATAAGCAGCGTTTTTGGGGGACAGAAGGGAGGGGCGGATGGAGCCCAGCTGCCAAAACTTTTAATTCCTTCTCACAGGATCAGGGCTGAAATGTTTGAAATAATTTCTTAACAAAAACAAAAGAGGCTGCTGAAAAGAATAACATTATGACAGCTGCTGGGAAAGTCACCAGTGGGTGAACACCGGTCGCTGCGCCAATCCCCGTCCCTGCCCCACTGCTTACAGGAAGGAAGGGATTTTTATATCCTGAGCTGCAGTCTGCGCTTTTTATTTACTTTCCCCTCTCTCTCAAAGCCACCCTGGCTCGTGCTCATTGCTCTCCTGTTTCCAGCCTTCAGGAAGGCTTTCACAAGCTGGAAAGGAGACGAATTCAGCAGACGCTGCATTTCAGTGGTGACAGTCCGGTGGCCGCAGGAGACAGGCATGGAGAGGCTGACCTGCACCCCTCGCCTTGCACGGCCTCTGGCAGCAAACACGAGACAGATGCTCTATTTAATTCCCTTTAAAGTATTGCTACATGAATTGGATGTGTGGTTGGATCAGACAAACTTTGTGACATGAAGAAATCCTTCCTGCCAGAAACATGTTGTCAAGTGGAAGGTGTTTCTTCAGAAATCCTCACCCTATCTTCAAGGCCAAAGGCTTTGCTGCTCTTACATTTTAGGACAGACTCGCTTGCTGTAAGCATACTCCTAAACGAAGTTTCCCCACAGAAGAGAAAACCGGCCTGTGCAGTCATTATAAGAAATTAAACAGAGTTTCAGATGAAATTAAGTTTAATTATGTAGACTTAATGACAGGTATGCGCTGTTAAAACAACAGATGTTGCACAGATGTGGTTCAAGGTAAAGACGACAACAAAAGCTCTCCCAGTGCTTCAGAAAATGTTCCTACGGAGCACCCCTGCACCACACCACCCCCCTCTTTAACCAGCTGTCAGTTAGATTTGGTTTCTTCCCTAGGTTTAGCAAACCTCCCTCGCCCACTACTTACACACCATCTTGCTTCTGTTTGGTTTTTTTGGGGGGTGGGAGGTGTTTGTTTTTTAAACACAGAGTCAGCACTGAAAGATTTCCAAGGAGAATTTCCCAATCACCCCCACTGCGGCAGCTGCCTCTGAGGCTATTCCACGGGCTTCTCCAGCCCCATCACCATCGAGCTGCGCGCAGAAAGCAGAACATGTCAGAAATCTCTGTCCTGCCTTGCATTTCCCCTTGGTCAAATATTTTTCAGGAAGTAGTTGATCTGGCCTGTAGGATATGAAAACCAAGGTCAACCACATCACTAAATGGCTGGTAAGAAAAGAAAATAGTATGTCTGAAGGGTGGCCAAGAGAATTAATTTGAAGGGGAAGTTATTTAGGATGAAGCTTTGCAAAATGGGAAAAACAGCGCTATTACGTTTCACGAGACCACTGTCAGAATCAAAGATACTGTGGCACTAAGATACACACTAACAAGGGACATACACATCCCTAATAAACACATTTACATACTGTTCCATGTGATAATTGGTTTTATTCTACAGTCACTGGGTACGTTTCCAGATCCTTTGATTTCTGTCCAACACAAAAACCTAGCTTGCCCTTGCTCATGAATTTTGGAAGCCAGTATGAAAATATTCCAATATGCAGAATAGGAGCTTGTACAAACGTGCCAGCAAAAAGTAGCTCTGTGTGATCTTACGCATTATGAACACAATGCTTGCATTTTTTTCATGCACAGGAGCACAGGGTCACTTCATGAATCACAGGAGAAGAAAGAATAGAGAGGAGAAAATACTGGGGGGAAAGTGCCTCAGAAGCTGTAGAGAGAAATGTTCTGACATTTTAACTTGCATTTGGCAAGATCAAGTTTGATTGCAGTTTATAGCAGCTCTGAGCAGCGTGCTGGGGAAAGCCAGAGCCAACCGCTAGCAAGTGAAAAGGAGGAAAAGAAGAACATATCAGGACTGTAAATCTCCTCACTATATCACGATTCTTCTCTGCCTGACTCGCCAAATTAACTAAGGGACCCACACACTAATCATGCAGTGGCTCCGGGCTACGTGCGCCGTCCTCACTCCACGTCACTCAGACACGCTCCAGAAGAGCTGGCGGCACCACGTATGGAAAAGCATGCTGGAAGGTGTGTGGGAAGGAAGCTCCATTTCTGCTCCGTCTCCCACCCCAAACGGAATGAGTCTCTCGCCAGACCCTGGCTGAAATTTGGCACCTTTGCGTCTTCGCATGCAGTACAGATGGCAGGATAGACGCGCCTGCTGGTGCAGGAAAGCTGTGCCAGTTCTCAGGAGGTGGCAAGGGAAGGAAGGCGTCAGCACAGAAGGGTCACCAAGATCAGCGCTCTCTTCCTTGACCTCAGCCACTTTTCCAGAGATGGCTGGAAAGACCTGGGAGGAGGGAGTTCTCACTACCGAACACCACCATCCAAGTATTTAAAGGATCTCCCTCCCCCCCGCCAATGGTGTGTCCTGCTTGATGAAATTTTTTTCTTCTTCTCTCTGAACAGCTGCTTATCTACCACTCGCTTCCCTGTCCATTCCTGTTGATTTAATTAACGTTCCTCCCAATATTCTCCAAGGAAACTAACGGCTTTGTTGGTCACTGAAAGGTGCCGAGTAATTAGCATGACCATTTCCAGCAAAGAATCCTTAGAATATTGATGTCAGCTAGCCTTGTTTAACAAATTAGTTAAGAACATGAAAATGTTCACCTACCAGGACGCACAGTCTAAATGTGCCATCAGAAAGGGGTAATAAATACCCTTCCTCCTCTCTCTCCTCCACCACCACTTGTACTGCATTCACTGCAGCCTCACAACATGCTCCTGTTCCACCAGAATCCAAGTACGGCTGCAGTCCAAATAAACAGAAAAGCTCCACAGATATTTTCTTCTTTGATTAGCCTCTGTAATGCCTGCCAGAGCCAAACGGAAAGACCCGGCTTTGGTTTCAACTGAGATATTAAAAGTCCTCCAGAGGCTGAAAATCATGCAAGGGAAAATTGGATTTTAGGGCACAATAAACATGTCTTCATGAGATACTAAAAACCTTTGCAAAATAAAAATAAATGTTCATGTAAACCAAACACCAGACATCACATATCTCATCAGCTGTAGGCCTGCATGCCCACAAGAAAAAACATATGCAATACTGTAGAGAGCAAGACTAGGTTTTCAGGCAAGGCAGTTGCTATTTGTGCCTCCATTCCCCAGCCCTTCGGGAAATGAAAATTATTCCGTCTTTCTGTCTCCCTACTCCCACGCCTAAACAACTGTTTCCTAGTTCCCGTTCCCTCCTCCTGTCTGGAAAATGAGCAAAATGAAGCCAAATCCTTAAAAAGCCTCAATAATCAGAGACAAAACACGCTGTATAAGACCCAGGTACGATCACAAAAGTAAGCTTGCTCAGAAGCTCGAGGATTTTTTTGTGGATATGGTCACATACCAAATGCAGTATTGAGAGCGCCTTACACAGCACACATGCTGTGAATCTGTAAACTTTTTAGTGGCCATTTGCACATTAAAAAAAAAAAAGCATGTTTTAAGAATCCTCAAAGATCAAAGAACATCAGAACAGACTTTTACATAAAAGGAAAGATAACATGGTGCAGAGATCCCTAGAGTCAACCCAGTAGTTTTCATGACATTTTAGTCGCATCTTTATTCCTTTCTATCTCAAAAACCCCAAAGGTCAATTTATTTAAATTGGTCAAAGATCAGCTGGAAAGTGAGAAAGACTAGAAATAAATAGGGATTGACACGCAGCACACCTGAAAGATGCTTTTCAGAGAAAATACTTTTTCCTGTATGTGGCAAGCACATTGTACACTCGGGGCACTAAATACTATTTCACATAATTACCCAGGTAGGTTTGTAGAAAGCTCAGGTGCATCAGTGACCAAGTACCACAATGAACCTTGCTTATTCTGTGACAGCACACAGAATTGCTCACATGGAGCAGAACTCTCATCTTGTGCAGGAACCAGAGTGTCCTTCTGATAAGCACAGAAGGATATCTCAACTATCCAATGCCATCGTTCAGCAGAAATAGCTTCCAGCAAAATAATTCTCATCAACGACAGGAATTACACATATGCGCAAAATCTGACTACAGTCTTGCAACCATATAAATATATGCAAGGACGACATTTCATTACTTTCTTGTGGTACTCTATACCTGCTTAAAAGTAATCACAATTCTCCACAGTTTAATCAAAAAAGTATATGAAAGACACTTCAAAAGTCGTTGATGAAGTTTAAAAGTATGTCCATAAGCCACAGATGTGGCTTTGCCATCCAAATGGCTTTTCACCATGATATTGTAAGAGAATAATCGCGAAACAGAGGCGTGTCTGAACTTTTATAACCCTTCTTGAGATATCAGTCTTCTGGACTGGTGATGGGACAGGGCCGGTGGGACAGAGCTGGAAGTGTGGGGCACTGGTTAGGCCGGGGGGGGCAGGGGTGGGGTGTCAGCCCTGGGCTGAAGCACGACGTGCCATCTTCTAAAGACACCAGGCAAAGCAGAACCTCTTCCTGAAAAGCACTTGCAAGAACAGAGTGTTCTCCCTTGCAAAGACAGCACATCCAAATCAAATCATCCAGCCTTCACTTCTCCAAATTGTGAATAGCGGTCAAAATCTGCAGCTGGACCATCATCAAGAGTGAAAAATGCTCCGCAGCTCATTAATGTACAACCCCACATTGAAATTCAAGATTTTATGGACAGCTACAAACAATCAGCCAGACAACATTACTTTGCATTAGTCAAGCCGCTGTTGACACTTGACAGCAGTGAACACAGGATTTGTCTGATTTGTTTCCATAGTGAATACCGTTAATTTACCAAAATTATTTTATTAAGCTCTTTAGAAAGTTCCTTAGAATCCCAGACCTTTTGGTTCCTTAACAATTAACTTTGCTTCATTGTAAACAGAATTGTTACCTTAATCCAGTAAGAACAGAGACAGACTCATCACAATTTGAAACAAAGTTGGCCAAGATAGGAACGAAAGCACCACAAAAGCTCATCGATTTCTTTTTACTTTGATTTAGGTTCCCTTTGTTTTAAGGGAACTCAAGAAGGAAAAAGCTGAAAGCCACTATTCTATCAAAAAGAAATTTCAGGAGGGCAGTTAAGCAGCCCCACGGGAGAGACTGCAAAACCCAAGCCACAAGAACCCTTTTCCTCTCTTCTTTTGTTTTAAAGGTAAAGTGGGTGAACACGCAGTATTTCTCTTGGAAGCAGGACCAGTTGGCTCAAACTCTCCAAACACAAAATTACAGAGCTTTCCTGGGAAATCTATGCAAGTCGTACTATTACTTCAAATGCTAACAAGATGGCTGGGGTACTGCGAGCCAAGTGTGTGGGTCACGCGGCGCTTTTATTTGCTAATGAACATCGAGGGTGGGTTGGCCCTGAGAACAAAAACCTGAGAAACATCATAACTTGGCTCAGGGCGTGCTCTCTGATAAATGCTGGGAATATGGATTGGAAATATGTATTTTAAAAGTCTGCCTGGAATAGAGCCCCCTCATACTAGCAGTTCAGGCAGAGTTTTTTTCCCCTGCTTCCTGCCCCTTTGAACCTGGGGTACGGTTTCTACTTTGCAGGCTCGTTTAAGACCTTACCCTCCCTGGCACAGACGCAAGCTGGGATCTCTGCAGCCCTCAGGATGCACCGAAAACCCCAGGCGTTCTCCCAGGCAGGCATCAGGTATTGCCACAGCAGCTACATGGCTCCCGTTAAGTTTGAAACCTCCAGCCGGGTGCCTGGGCTGGAGGGACGGCAATTCCCGACCATCGGCCGGAGCCGCCGAGTTCAGGCTTTCACCCTCCAACTCCCCTCACAGTGCTCTCCCTTCTGTCAAGCTTTTTTTTTTTTTTTTTTTAAACTACAAAAGTTTGTTTAAACAAAGAGGCACTTGTGGCCTGAGAGATATTTTCTCTTTTTTTCCCATTCCCTTCCCTTGCCCTTTTCCCAGCAGAGATCACCCGCACGCGCTGTGTTTGTTCCGCATGGAGGAACGTCCCTTTGCCCCGCTCTCGCCTCCCCACCAGCGCCTCAGATCACGAGTTTTACGGTGCCCCTTGCACTGCAGCTGAGCCTGAAGAAAGGAGGATCAAAGCAGCTGTGAATAAATAACACCACTAATAATGGTGGTGTTATGAACATTAATCACTGATACATTTTATTTCTAAACCACCTCGACAGTCTAGACCACCCTGCAAGAGATGAGGTACATCTGTCACACGCTGTCTTCCCCAAAAGCAGCATTAGAGTTTGTGGATTTAAGGGGTTTGAACAGTTACCAGCAGTCAGAAAAACACCCCACTTTAGATAAATTCACAGGTTAACATCCCAGTGGCCACCCACCGGTTCAGCAGGTAGCATGGTGCAGAGCCCAGTAAAGAGCTTCCAGCAAAGCAGGGGGTTTTAAGCTCTGTCTGACCTGGGAGATACAGTAAGTCCTGTAAGAACAAGAACTCAGGCTGGAGACGTTCCTGCCCTAGTTTTGCTCAACTGTCACACACAAACACATGATTTTGCTGTTACATTTACAAGAGATACTTAAATTATAAGTGTTAACATCTCGGAGCTTTAAAACACTCCTCTGTAAGTAGAATGGGCGTAAAGGTGACAAGAGGCAGGAAAGTAGCGTGATGACAAGATCGGTAATTTTAAGACCTCGCTGCTCTCCCGACAAGGTGTTAAACACAAGGCCCGCACGCGCCCTGCGTCCGCTTCTGCTGCCTTGGCTGCCCCTCGCCGCGCTGGCCGGCTCTGGGGCAGAACCAGGCACGGCCCCTCTCAAAGCTGGAAAGCAAATGGATTCGAACCCAACCAGGTGGCCTTCTGCCGCGCTGCCGGGCTCAGGACATGCCTGGTGCTGGCACCGGGAACCCCGGGTGGGATCTGCATGCCGGAGGTTCAACTTCTACTGCTAACGTTCAACACTTCTACTCTCTCTCGTGAGTAATCACTGTGTGCGTGCTATTACACACCCAAGGAAAAGCCCTAGTTTGCATTTTTCTCTTCAGCGCCAGAACCTGCCGACTCCATTAGGTATTCCAGGACAAGGACTTAATGGCCATGGAATCTCCAGGAGCAGTATCTATTGCAGAAGGCAGGCACTGACTCCATTCTTTCCTTTACAGCTGGGCTTCCAACTCTCACACAGACACTCCCAAGAGGCAAAAAACCCAAACCAAAGCAAGAAACCCACTTGGATTTGATGGGAAAATTACAATTCAGAAGACAACACATTTGCCGATCATGTAAGTCTTTCACTAATGCATTCCCCCAAAGGATTTTTTCTTACCTAGTCTTTTTTTTCATTTGTTTGAATGAAGGCCCTAGGAATATGCACATGTGTAAGTTGTTGGGTAAAGCTGTGAAGTTAGTCATCACCTTACACTTAATTTTACAGAAAAGCAAACTGACATTTAAAAAAAAAGTCTATACAGGCAGAAGAAATTAGATAGCGAATATTTTAAACACTGTTTAGACTAAGCATTAATGCAAATGTTTTTCAACGCAATTTTAAACACACCTCT
Source organism: Chionis minor (assembly GCA_013398295.1). Taxonomy (NCBI): domain Eukaryota; kingdom Metazoa; phylum Chordata; class Aves; order Charadriiformes; family Chionidae; genus Chionis; species Chionis minor. The sequence continues at coordinate 1,282,351 of VZSF01003044.1, forward strand.
ATTACAGAAAAGCAATTAAGTTGTATCTTCCTTCTCTACAATACAAAGTTAAAGACTGCTAAATTGATTTTCCTCAATTTTTCTTGATCCGCGACTCGTCAGTCTAGTCAATTATCAATGGGGAATGCTGAAAACGCTTCTTGTGCCTCTAGAACGACAAGCCTTTTCTCAAGCACCAGAGCTGGAAACGAAGCCCCAAACAGCTCCAGTCTACGGAGCTCCAGGCTGGAACTTCATTTGGGCACAGACATTCTAGACAGGTGGAGGATAATTATATGGCTTGAATCAGCCACGTGGTTCCACCTACTTAAACAGAAAGGTGGGATTTTAGAATAGCGCGGTAAATAGGTACAGTCTGCAGTGGACAAGCTCTAGAAACACTTCAAGTGGTCCGAGATTACGCAGCCTTTATAATTAGGGACTGAGCTGGTTTAGATGCCAGTGGCTGAAAAGAAGGATCTCTGTGTATTCCTGAAGTAGCCGTGTACATGCAACTTGGGCAACTGGAATGCCAAAAAAAGATGGATTTACCCTTAAACAACTATTAGCTTCAAGTAAGGAAAACAAGGTGGTGGTGGTAGGGGGAACCAAGATTAAATTTTAGCAATTTGGTGCAACAGTTTATTCCAGTGTCATCATTTTCTGTTTCTTTCTGAGCAACAGGCTTTCACCACAAGGAAAACGAAAAATCTAAGTAGAGAACAACAGTGGAAGCAATTTTACATTGCTTTTAGCAAGCCCTCGGACTTTTTTTTTTTAAACGGTGAATTCTCTTCACTGGAAGTCTCATCTGAACTCATGAAACTCATGGTAAGAGACAGAAAGTCCTGTACTCTGGACAAGCATCACTGTTGTGTCAACAGGTGTTTGAAAATGATGTTACCTGGACTAAACTTTACATCAGTGAATAATGAAGACAGTGAAGGTGACATTTTCCTGTTCCCGACCGTTCAAGAATAACTCGCGCTGCTTTCCAAGCATCCCCACGGCCTACGCTTACGGCCAGTTTGGTAGCGGCTTTTAATCACCTTCACCCTTCTAACTAGTCCTCACACTAACTCAAAGCACACTATCTTTTTCACTTCCTTTTTTGAGGGCAGCAAGAGGGATCAAGACGAGAATAGCTAAAATATAAACCAGATGCTTCAATGTTTGTGATCTTTAATGTTTCCCGAGTTTTCACTACCATGTAATTTTAAGGGCTAATTATGAAATTACAGTCTACGTTCAAAAGAATTTTCCTCCAAACCAACATGCAAGTTCCTTACCAACATCCAAATCGCCCACAGAGACATTTTAGTAGGGGGAACAGTCCCGTGTTGAGTGGGCTCGTTGGCCAGCCCTCCCCCCATACTATCTGACTCGGTCTCAGAAGTATGATGCTTTTTGGTAATTTTCAATCACTACAGCTGAAACAAACCAGATGCCAGTCTGTGTTAGTATTACAGTAAGCTTTATAACCCCAAACACAACATCGCAGTAATGTGGTAGATGCCATTGGCTTGTCTTCCTGATGTTCTCATTTGACGAAACCAAACTAAATAAAAATCCTCTTTCTTTAAATTGAACTTGACAGCCTACGTTTCCGGACTGGTCTGATCTTGCACTTTGCAGAGACAGAGTTTGTTCGTTCACGCCAAGGGAGACAGAGGTATGATTTGCAGTCGGGAGGGGTGCAGGGGGAAGCAAATTTGAGTTTTACTTTCAAGAAAGATGGGATCTAGAGAAGCTTGAGAGGGTGGGGGGGGATGTGGAGGGGACAAAAAACCTGGCCTGCAACTTCACTTTGGGCAAAATGACAGCTCATTTGACCGGTACATGCTCTTTCTCTGCTCTTGAATTCTTCCCTGCCTGCCCTTCAGTTGTGATTTACTAACGGTTTTACACAGATATTTCTGAGCCTTCAGCTGCAGATGGGTGATAACTGGAAGAAATGCTCAAAATCAAACTGTTATGATTAGGGACACGTTTAACACTCTTCTAACCAGCACAGCCAGCTTTTAGAACCATTTTGCAAATTGTGATTTTAGTTTTCAGCCATACATTTTCTCACTGAAAATATTTTTAACACTTCTGTTTTGACCAATACAACTACCAAATCGGCCAGTTGTTTGCTGTCAGGATGTTTGTATTTCTAGCAGCTGAACCCAAGAAGCAATTAATGCAAGTATCGTCCAAAAATAATCATTTAAAAGTGCACAAACAAGGATGCTGTAGGGGTGCATTAACAGCCTGCTGCTTGCATTCAGCTCCTTGACTATTGTGTTCCCTTGCTGCCAATACACGCTTGCCAATTCCAGTAACCACATTTTATAAACCAATTGTTATTAAGAGGAATCATAAGCTGCTCGCACACACACAAAGGACTTCACAGCTTCCACACACAGAAGAGAAACTTTGGTTTCTCTTAAGAAGCTATATAAAGTCCATGAAAAATTCCAACTGTCCTTGGAGTTTGCAAGGAAGGAGTAGGAAAGCACAGAGTGTACCGTGCTCAGCTCCAGCTCCAGCCACCTGCAGTGGAGTCTCCTGGCCTTCACCAGCAGCTTCACTGAGCATCTGTGATAGCGATCATCTTGGTTAGGAACAGGAGTGGATGCTACCGAGATAAACGTAACAAAGCCAATCGTTCTGAACGTTCACGTAAGTAAAATTAGCTTTGGGATTGCCACATGCAGCCCTGCAGCGCCGAGCTCCGCAGAAATAAAGATTCCTCGGTCACCGTCACTGTCCCGCTTTTCTTTGCCCTGTTACTGCATCCCACCAGACCTGCGTACAGTTGCCATCACGCTGCAAAGCAACTAATTGTGTCAAAGAAGATAAAGCTCACTTCCAGCCCTGGAGCTCTCAAAAATGCAGACTGATAGAAGGGGGGTGATGGGAGGAAAACTTTGAAAGCTCAAAAAGTGACGGAATCGGTAAAGAGCACGCTTTCCAGTCTCAGGATGTATGGCAACCCAGAAAAACATCTTTAAAAATTCAGCCAAACACACCGAGAGGGGAGCAAAACTCACCCAGGTAAGGTAATGTGTCATAAAATGACTAATGGTACCACTAAGACTCAATTGACAGCAAGACGATGACAAGCAAAATATATTGCTTCATTTCATTTTTCCCTCATGCTCCCTCAATAAATCTGAGGCAGGAAAAGCAAGCCTTGAAAGCACAGAATGGTAACAGAGAATGGTGAAAAGACCCAGCAAAATTCAAACCTGACTCAGAAGAAAACCCACAACAGAGCGATGGAAATAAATTCCATTTTTTAGCTCTGCAAAACCATGGTTGTCTCCAGAACCGTGCACGCTTCTGCTTTCCCAGGGAAAACACGGCAAGCATACGTATCCTTACATTGCTGCGGGTGTCCTCCCCAAATCCAGAGTGACGGATCTCCGCGCTGGGGAAGGTGGACAGGCTTCCCTGTGCTCACTGCGCGCAGCCACTTCTCACAGGTATTTTCCAAGTTCATGCCCTAACTTGCTCCACGTTGATTTACTCACACATCTGTCTCTCAAGTTCCTTCTTCCCCTTCTCCCAGACAGGATTTTTCCGATTATTGGTCAGCTTTTGCTCCATTGGAACCCAAAATTATTTACCTTTTCGATACATCACTCCCTTTCCCGCCCCATCCCAGGGATGAGGTTGTCCAAGACACCAAGATGTGCTGCTCTTTCTAGTGTAATTCTTTCAATTGTAACTTCAAGAAGCGGACAGCAGAGTGGGGAGGACAGTCACCTGTGGTTTGTCACGTAACGGTACCAAACGTCTTTGCCACTCCTGTTACTTTAAATTATTAAAAGTGCTGCTCTTGCACATTCTGCCATGTAGAATAGGGAGGGGGAAAAAATGCAGTGAGCTTTTCAATGGAAATTGTTTCAGCGGATTTGGCACGCGATGTTTTTGAAAGGGTCACAAAACAAAGCTAATCCATTCATTTCAACTTCAGCCTAAACGTTTCTGTAATAAACAAACGGTGGTTGAAATTCACCAAGAATCCCAAAGTTAAGTTCAAACCGAAGAGACTACAGTCTCATTTAATTCCACCCCATCCAAAAGGATACACGTCCTCGACTGCTTTGGCAAGAAGTAAAAATGCCAATTATGTTTTCTAGGAATAGTTAACTGGAAGGGTTTGTGTTTTTCTGTTTTCTCTCAATCTGTAGCAGTAAGGGAGGGGTGGAGGGTGAGGGGGGTGGGAATCCAACCTTTTACCTACTCATCAATTCAGTAAAATGTCAAAAACACACAGGATCACTTGAGCATGTGGGTTTGACTCCATTACTATACCATATAATTTCAACAGCCTGTGGTTTTATTGTCCACAAGAAGCAGTAACTTACTGAAGTGAAAACAACAGCGGTATTGCATTTGTGGTACAACACCACAACGCGCTTACAGCCTTAAAGCTGAAACTTGTTCGTATTTCCTCCTGTGCAAAAGTCACTAAGGCTTTTTGGAAGAAACAATTATTTTTTTCTTTATTTAAAAAAAAAAAAAAAAGTGAACAGGTGACAATACAGCTTTATGATTACTTAAACAAAAATGAAAAGTCATCATATGCATTACAGGAATTGCTTTATCCAAAATGACTCAGCTGCGTCCCGGCAGAGGCCAGCCAACACCGATACTGCTGCACCAAAACCAGATTTCATTCCTTACCTTCCTCGTACCACATATCTCTAATATTTATGGGCAGTCTGGTAATGGAGATTAGGCTATGACTTATCAGGCTGCAATAAGGCATGTTAACATGGAATTATGGCCTTTTAGCATAACCAGTAATGATGGGTAATGTTATTTACCTGAAGAAAGAAGCATCGCTGTCGCAGCTGCAGCTCATTCTAGTGAGTGTAATTTAGTTCAATCATTTATAAATGCCTGCCTGGCTTATGCTTTCCATTTTAATTTCCTTGTACTCCTTTAGTACTCCTTGTACTCCTTTAGTACTCCTTGTACTAAATCTCACCATATTTAGAAAGACAGTTTGGATCTCCTACGTAACAACCTCCGAAGGTATCCCAAAGCGCAGCCTGACGCGCGCTCTGATTTTCCAAAGCGGGACCCACCGACCAGTCACGCCAGCCGAAGCCTCACGCTGCTCCCAGCGAGGCACGGCCCGTCCTGCCCGCTGCCACCCCGTGACTCACCCCCGTCACTGTTTGCAGAACAGATGGAGACTTAACGCACAGAAATGGAGGTCTGAGGTCACGCTTCAGGTCCCCAAGAGTTTTTTCGTCTCTTCCCCTTCCTTGATGCAGCAAAATGACGGTATTTCAAGCCGCGGGGTACCCTGCACAACCGGCACGCACAACCGCCCTCACCGTTTCACACAAATCCTGTCGTTTCTTCTAGCCCTAAGCTAAACTGGAGACCCCGCATTTTGCTCATCCATCATAAAACAGGTAAACACCATTAGCAGAGAAGCCATTCCCAGCAGACGGAAGAGAGCTAACTCAGCCTCCCAGCCCCTCCGGCTCCCGGCACACGGGATCGCCGCTGGGGTTCTCTTCCCATCCCTCTTCTGCTTCCCTCAACTGAGCCCGATTTGCAAAACAAGAAAATCATGGCAAATCATGACGAAACAGGTATGCTTCAAGTAAAAATCATGACTTCTCTACTGCGGATTTTTTCCTCTCAGGCAACACTAGTCATTTGGAAAATCCCACGTAGTTTTCACACAGCAAACATTCGGGGGCTGCCCCACAGCACTGCCACAAGCGAGACGCGCATGTCAGGTCAGCAGGCCACAACAAATTTGTAGTTATCTGGCAAGATTAATGTTACAATTCTATAAATAGTCCCAAAGAACTTATTATATTTTACGTAACTTGAGCAGGCTTGATCAAGCCACTATGTGCATTCAGACAGCTCCTCTGAGGTCCAGAAAAAGAGAATTCACAGGAGGAACAAGTGGACACAAGGAGTTCTTACATTAAAAAAGCACCGTGATGATGACCAAAAGGTGACAAAAATCCTGAACAACGTCCATTAGCTATTTCTTTACAGCCTGTAAGCTCTCTGACCAATTTTGCTAGCGATTAACAAAAGAAGCCCTTCAAAAGCCTGTTCATTCACAAGCCCACTCATCTATTCTCTGTACGCACGATGTGATCTTGGCACGTATGTAGACACTTGAGAAGAGATTATTTTCATCCGCCAATATAGTTACGACTTTGCTAATATGTCTTCCTTGTCCAGGATATTTTTAAGCAATCTGAAGACTAATGAATCACATGGAAGAAGAATGTTACTGGGCAGAATATGTGAGGCATGAAAAAAGAAGACAGACAGCCGAACAATTAATTTTTGATTACAATTAAGTGAGAACATTTTCTGAGAACATTTACTCAGAAAAGACATCGCTGAGACTTTGTTGTCACTTTTTCTGACGTGAGCAAGATCATTCGAACTAGGCAGGTTCATGCACACAGAAAATACCAGTGAATTTTACAGACCAAGCAAGTTAATCTTGCACATAACGTATGAAAAAGCAAAGAAAACTTAATTCTTAAAACTGAATTAACTCCAGACTTTAAGCATCTGAGCCTGATGTGCTCATCAAATAGGCCTATTCTGCTAAAGCATAATTATCATCGTTCACGATCATCTCATGGGATTGCCCTGAAATGTTCTCGAAGTGGTCAGTAAAACTCTGGCCGTGCTAAATTATTTTCAAACTAGTGTTACCCTTACTTCTAAAAATACAGAGTGAATAACTTATCATCTGTTTGGAGAAGGGGAAAGTTAGATGGGTCTATGTGACAATTTCCCATTTTACTTTGATTCGGTTAACACATGGGGAACAGAAAAGGGGAATTCATAAGCCAACTAATTTTAAGGAAAACAAAAACTGGATTACATCCGTGAGATATTTGAAAGACAATTCTGGACTTTAAGCTCCAAATTGCAACATTCAAAGAAAAGCAGGCTAGAACAGACTAGGGAAAAAAGCTATGGACCATCAAGTCAGCAGCAACAAAGGAAAAAAATGTGTTTCAGAAAGCTTTTTAATTACTTCACAAGTATTAATCCTTATTAAGTATTAATTAGGGAGGGGTTTTTTTTTCTGAAGTGCAACACAGTGTATAAAATACTGTCCAACAAAGCTACTCCTTTGGGGGGAAAAAGAAAAAATAATTTTGCATGCATGTGGTTTCTTTGCTTTTTCAATCTGCCATGTTATCCCAGCCTTTTACGGTGTTTCAACCACCGGCTACAGTGAAAGCGAAACTGTTACACCAAGAGGAAATGAAAACGTTAAGTCGCTCTGATTAGAAGCTTCTGCAGAAGAATTAAGCATTACAGAAAGGTACTGTCTTAGCCGAAAATAAATTCTTCATAAACAAGAGAGCTGCTAAGTTGGGATGAGTGGTTAACTACCTCTTTGCCTTGCCTCTTCCCTTCGCTAACCCTGTGAGGGCTCCAGCCACCGTAAGAGCTACTCAAACATCCTTATAATTAGACCAGGAGGAAAGGGAGAGCGGGACAGGCGAGCTCTGCACGACCTAGCGATACTACAGTCAGGCTTTACAAGGCTGTGCAGATGAAAGGACAAGCTCTCTTTAAGGACACGCCAATGGAAATCTTATTATACAAACTGGAAGATAAAGACCCCCCTGAAAGAGAGGAGTAAATACCTATAGCAGAAGAAGCATTATATTTTTTTTTTTTATTCTTGTTATTGAAAGAGACTTTCAGCTAGCGCGGGATTAATTCATCTGCTTTATGCATTCAATTTATTCATATACACATCATGTTTGTTCATTATAGCACTCTTTCAAACCACGCACATACACACAAAGTTCATCCGAAGCCTGAGACAACCCACCTCTGAGCAGATGCAAGTCTTGTAAAAGATTAATAGGCACAACAAGCAATCTCTGCTGCAGGGGGAAAAATATCCTAGTTAAATATTTCAGCGCTTTCATCAAACATCTGTCCTCTACACTGCGCTTGACAGAATGGCAAGGTAGCTTCTCACAAAGATTAACAGACATCTGCTCGACTAACACCAGCGTGTTGGGTGGAGTGCCAGCTAAACGCCGAGCGCAGCGTCTTGGAGTAACTCAGCATCCCGTTGTGGAGACGTTCCAGCATGAGCTACCTTCAATCCGCAGCCCCGGGAAGGTAACAGCACGCGTGGGATTTTACGGTAATACAAAATCAGCCGGCGTAATACGTGTACACCACCCTGGGAGCCTGCTTCCCGAGGGTGGGAGGCGAAGGGAGACAAACATCCAGAGCTGCATGCGAACGAGACGGCTCACTTTTTTGCTTTTAAAGTCATCTGCAAAGGCAGCAGACTGCAAGCAGCGCCCTGTTTCAGCGCCAGATGAATAAGGCTGCCTGGTGAACGACAGCAGCTTGGTTTTGCCACCCTCTCCCCAGCCCCTCAGTGCAGAACCAACAGGCAAGTTCTGAAACGCTTCACCCATGTTCAAGTGAAGTGAGACGCGGAGGGACACCGGCACTCGGGGGAGAAGAACACAACATATTTTACCTCCGCTGCAGGTACAAAAGGGTCAGCACTGGAGCTGCTTCCCTCCGAGGAGACTTTCAGGCACCACGCAGGCTGCCACCCCAATTCATCCCTCCTCCCTCGCGCCGAGCCCGTCTGCCGTTAAACACAGCAGCGCTCTCGCACATCTCACCCGCGTCGCACCGGGAGGGATCGGGACTGACCCCCGCCCCCGCGATGCCCACAAACACCCCCCGACTCCTGGCGCGGGGTCCCACGGCAAAGCCAGCCCCGCCGCGCGCTGGGGACAGCTGGGAGGCAGCCCGGTGTCACTGGGGCATGGCCACAGGTAGCTCCGTTCACAACACAACCCTGAATAAACTAGGAGTAAAATAAGTAAAAGCCTAGGAAATGCTCTAATCTCTTCCACTTGAAAAGCAATTAACGTTGCACCGTGGACGGCACATCGCCCTGGGATCTGAGAGGCTGCCAGGGCCTCCTCAAAGAGATCACTAGATGTGGGGCTTCTAAGTCATCCCGTCTCGCACACCGCAGAGCGCCAGGGAGAGCTTAAATGCCCCTCACTTCCACTCCTCGACACACACGGAGGTCGCAGCATCATAGAATCTCTATGCTTGGAAGGGACCTTTAAGACCATCGAGTCCAACCATCAACCCAACACTGCCAAAGCCACCCCTAAGCCATGTCCCTCAGCACCACGTCTGCCTGGCTGGGAAATACCCCCTGGGATGGCGACTCCCCCACTGCCCTGGGCAGCCTGGTCCAATGTTTGATAACCCTTTCGGTGAAGAAATTTTTCCTTATATCCAACCTAAACCTCCCCTGGTGCAACTTGAGGCCGTTTCCTCTTGTCCTATGCCTTGTTACTTGAGAGAAGAGACCACCAACCCCCCCGGCTACGCCCTGCTCTCAGGCAGTTGCAGAGAGCGAGAAGGTCTCTCCTCAACCTCCTCTTCTGCAGGTGGAGCAACCCCAGGTCCCTCAGCTGGTCCCAGGACAGAGCATCGCCAGCCCCACCATCCTCCCCTCCTGCGACAGCTCACTGCCACCCCTGCATGCAAACCTCTTCAGCTGCTGCCACAACCCCACGCAGAATCAGGTCTTCAAGACAACTGTTTTTTTCCATATATATATATTTTTAAGCATGTGTCACATGCTTAATTTAGATGCCAGGCTCCTGCTTGGGGAGAGCAAGGGAGTAAAGAGGAGACAAAGACATGCAAGCACGTGAGAGCGTTTACAAATGCCGCGTGGGATCATTTCAAAGCAGCCTCCGCCACCCAAGAATTGGACCTACCAGCCAGAGAAATAAAAGGCTGTTAAAACTTGGCAGGGCCACTTATCCCCGCGCCAGTGTCAAACGACTTCTTGTGGCAATGCGTGACACTTCCAGCATCCGTCACTCAAACGCGGGGTTGTGGTACAGCTTTGTTTTTTGGAGAAATGTTCAAAGCCAAGGATTATCAGCATACATCTTCATCACCTGGTGCCTCTCACCAAGTACAGGCTGAAAGGATTTCCCCGAAGCTGTGAGCAGCGCAGGAGTACAATTATCTTAATAGCAACTTTCCTCCCTGAAGAGCGTACCCGTTTTCCAACAGGCACTAAAAATAAAAACAATTTTAAATGAGGCACCCAATGAACAAGCTGGCCTTTTTCTTAAATGAGAATAATAAAGTACTTAAAGTATGTAGTATTTAATAATATTTAAAATATAGAGGCAATAGTCAGGCTTTAACGGCTCAGAGCTGCCATTAAAATTAATAGGGCTACCTACTAATTACCTCTGAGGATCAAACCACTGAGTTCCTTGAGGATTTGCCCTCCTCCAGTTTAACAACACTGGCTTACTCTCTGTTCAGTCTTCCTCACCTTATTTTAAATAGGCATGCAACATAATGGTCTTTTTTTGCTTCCCTTCCCCTTTTTTTTTTTAAATTTTTTTACAGCAGCTGCACATTTCAGCTTGCCAGCCACAAAAGAAAGAAACCACCAAACAGAAGCACAAATACTCAGGACGCGAGTTGGACAAACAAGCCAGTGGGTCAGCAACAACCACCCCCAGCGCTGATGTCTCCTGCAGAGACCAACGCCAAGACCCCGCAAAGTCCCAAGGTCACTGCCGCACAGGAACTGTTCTTGCTGAGTGCATCAAGCGTTTCTGTCCAAATAACCAAAAATTATGTCTTTTCCACCATTTAGCTTAGTAAGATTCATCCCCTGTTGTGAGCTCCCTGGAATATTTTGCCTTGCTGGGTAAGGGACTTTCTCCCCCGAAGGAAGACGAGGTGATCCCAGGGCCTGGGTGACGGGGACCTGCACTCATCTTCCTGCCACCAGTTGCTTCCCAAGCTGTAGCAAACGGCCACTGGGGCAGCTCCCAGTCCCATCCGCTCCGTGTTAATCCCTGACTGCTCGTGCTCTGCTACTCCTGGGGCTCCTCCGAAGGCCGGTGTTCAATGGACCATTTGAGGACAGACAACTCGGGAATTTCTGTCCGTAACACCAAATTACAGTGAACAAGAGGTGACACAAGACCTGCATCCATGGCACAGAACCAGCATTTTGCTCAGCTACGCTCGCTCTTCCCCAGTCATTTGCCTTGGGAGCTGCACTAATATCCAGGAAAACACAGGTCAGCTGTAACCCACTGCAGCAAGTCATATTTTCTTACTTTTTTTTGGTTTTGGGTTTTTTTCCCCCTTTTTCTTTTAAAGAATCAATATGCAATTCTGTCAAAGGATACGAAGCAAACAAGACTTGACTCCCTGCCTTCTCCTCTGTGCCCCCAAAACCTCTCCGCTGTGCACTACGCCTTCAGCCCCCCCGGCGTACCTGTGCCCACCGAAGCTCTGCCCTGCCAGCTGGCCTGTGCTGGGAAGGGCAGCGGTCAGGAACTCCACCGATCCTACATCCCGTGGCTCCGATCGGTGACACCATCTCTGCCGGAGACGCCAGCCAGACTACGTTGCAGCGTGCAATAGAAGAGATTGTTATCCGCCCTGTTCACACGCAGCTGTCCTGGTTAACCAAGACACATGATACTTAGGTACTGCTTCTTTCCCCTGTGTCTCTCTCTTTTCTCATTCCTGCACAAAGCTACCCAAGATTTATTAGGGCAAAGCAGATCGAGCAGACAGAGGGAGGAGACTTCCCCCATCGCATGGGGAAGGAGGGGCTGCGCAGGAAACTAAACCCGTATGAATATTCAAGCACTGCTCTGCTTCCACCCCGCTGCAGGAAGTGTGCTGATGCTCCAGAGTCCACTTCATCAACTCAGCACCAAACCCAGAGCGATTCCTTGGCCCACACTCAGAGGTTTCTGACGACAGCAGCTCTAATCGGCAACAGCACACCCGTAACGGTGAAAAGGTGCAGTACGTCTGTATAAAACAACTTAAAAAAATCGAAGAACATCCCTCCCCACACTTGGCAAACCACACCGCCAGCTTCAGAGCAAGACTGTTAAAGGAGGAATCTCACAGCAAGAAGGTTTCTGGTGCCCAGCGCTCCGTAATTCCGCCAACTCCCAATTCCTGGCTAATGCATCTCACGTGCAACAAGCACCTTGTGCCAGAGCTCTGCACCACAAAGGTACAGAGATGTACGTATGTGGGAGCTTTCAAAAAAAGCTCGCATGCTTCACTCTGAGTGATTTCACTGAAAATTTCATTATATCTTTATGCAGTTAAGGTCTGGCACTTCATCTACGTAGAAGCCATATGTCAAAATAACCTGTTGAAAGTTCCCGCAGAAGCAGTATGCAAAATGGATTGCTTTCACGTCTGAGTGACTCTCCTCCGGTGCAGGAGAGGGCCATCATGTTTTCCACAACTTGCTCAGTTTATTGGCTGCAGTCAGACAGCACCCCTAGCATTGTTACTGCCAAGTAAACCATGATATTACTATTCTCCGGAGACTTAATCCACAACCCACTGAAGACAATGGAAAGCCTCCCCTTCCCTTCCGCAGGCTGCGCACCAGCTCGCTCAGCGGTGCTGCTGGTTAAGCACATGTTTAAGACATGAAAACCACCACTGAGGCCAGTGAGGAGACGGACACCCCAGCCCCCCGCCCCAGCACAGCTCCGTGCTGGCTCCCCAGCCCACCCACAGGCTCTGCTGGGCACGAAGACCACCACAGCCCCCTCTTCACAGCACCAATACTCCGACATTTGCAGCTCCCACCCATCAAACCCAGGCCCTCAGTGCACTCCAGTCCTGCGGGTTACCCCAAGGAGCGCTTGTACGGGGCTGTCCCCAGCCTGGCACGGCTGTCGGACCCGGGGAGCGGGGACTTTGTGCCCTCCTGGGGGTGTCCCCAAGGAGCACCTTCAGCAGAATGGCTGCATTCCTTTATTAAAGCCTTTGTGGAGATCGATAGCAGAGCAAAAGTGAAACCTTCACAGTTTTGCCGCTGCTTCTCGCTTTTGTCCTGCTAAGAGGCTGCATCAGCATGTTTTAAGGGAGAAGGGAATATGCACAATTCCACCCCGAACCCTTTCCTGGCCATGCCGCTCTCTTCAGAGGCACTTTTGTTCCACCAAGCATCTTAAAAGCAGAGAAACACAAGCCTTCTCTTTTCAAACACAAATGCCAGATATCCCTATATCCAAAATACTTTTTCTTTTGACATTTTCCTAATGCGTAAAAAGGAGCAAGGAAATATTTCAAATGCAGCAAATTAAAGACTGATAAAGGAAAAAAATCACCCAACGCCAAGCAAAGCCCATGAGACTTGATTCAGTGCCCACAGAGCTTAGTAAAATTTTTTAAAAGACTCTATATTTACATCAACAGGAGCATCCAGATTTATAGCGGCAGGGAGAAAAGAAGAGGAGAACAGTATGCAGCAAGGCTTCGAAGGGATATAAATCTGCCTGCTTCAAGAGCAATTTAAGCTCTGAACTGTTATATAAATATAACAGTTGGAAACTTTCTGTGTCAACACAGTCACTCCCTTCTCTCCCTTGGTGTTATTTCTCCCTCAAAGGCCATGCAGTTGGTGTTATTTCTCCCTCAAAGGCCATGCAGCAGAGCCAGCCCTCCTCCCCGAGCCCCTGCAGATGCTCCCGCCCGGCCACGGTGCCGCTTCCCAGCCCCTCCAGACTCCGAGCTGTGCCCCCCACCAGCACCGCAGCCAAGCAGAAGGGCGAGGGCAACTCCAGCACCGTCTGGAGAAGCGGTGATTAACCCCTGGGCACGCTACAGCCGAGTCCCCGTAACGCTGTGTTCAATGCGCAGGAGCGCAAGAGTGATGAGATTTAAGAAAACTATAACCGCGCAAAGCATGGCAAACTTTTACTGAAACTGGCACCATCTGAAGCAAGGTGACATCAGTGTCCTCCTCCGGCAGGGAGGTAGCAGGACTCTCACTGCAGGGTAAACACTGGGAAAACATTCCTGCTGCCCAAAGGACCTGCTCAATTCACCAGTCTCAGGGCCAGCGCTCCTACGTTGCATCATCATCATCATCATCACCACCACCTATTTACTCAAGTGACAGGTGAGAACTAGAAGGGGAAAGCACTGCCACGACTTCCCAACCTGGAAACTAGGACACGAGCGACTTATCAGAGACGTTACGTTTTACAACAGTAGGAACTTTCCAATGTTAAAAAAAAAAAAAAAGAGAGAGGTCCTGCTTCAAGTCCCACTGCCTGAGCTGCCGTCCCTGCCCCTGCGCACACCTGCGTGTCGTACGAGGCTGCGCTCGCCATGGCAAGGCTGTGTACCTGCGGATGCAACTTTCCAGAAAATTCAGTAACGCTGCAATGAAAGGATCATTTTCAAAGCTTCAAATCCAGGTGCTTAGAGCTAATTAACTCCATTATTAGACTTCAAAGGGAAAAAATATATTAAAAAAAAAATCAAAATGAAAATCATTTTCTTTCCACAGCTATAAAGTGCTACAAAATCCATTTTATCTTTACACATCCCATATCCTCTCTACAATGTTTTTGAAAGCTGTGCATGAAATCCTATTAATTTATAGGTATTATTAGAGGCATCTGAATTTAATATTCAAATGGCCAAGTCTTTTTTGTTCTTTTTATACCTTAGCAGAAAGCAGAAGCCCCTCATTATCTGCGCCTGGCGAAGAAACACAGCGAAGCGAGGCCAGCATCCACCTAGCACCTGCAGTAATATTTAAACATCAGAGACAATGTTCCTCAAACCCTAAAAACATACACCATCTCTTCCTTAACCTCCTCCTTTCCTCAGCAGGGCAGCTGATCCCTTCCAGGGAAGCCAAACCACTTCCCAGAGCCTCCCCCGAGCTCCCTAACCCGCGCGGTTTGGATTTGCACCGCACGCTGCGTCTCAGCTGCTCCGTACCACGAGTCAGCCCTTCCTCCCTCCCTCCCTCCCAGGAAAAGCTGGATCTCCCTCTCCCAGCTGAGCACCACAACTGAATTCCCTCTGACCCACGGATCCTCAATTCCTCTATTATCCCGTGACTGCATACTCATTGAAAGAAGATGGTAGAGGGAATCCATAAATCATTCATTTTTCTCCGAAAACTGACAAACCACTGCAGGCAAACTTCCCACTGATGTTTTGGTTGCTTCATGGAAAGCAACTGTGTGTTTTGTTCAGAGAGTTGTCCTGCACGGTCCATTGCGAGGCCATCACAAAAACTATACCCTTAGATTTTAAGATTATTTGCGCTACAGCACGTAACCATTCCCACTTTTCTCTCTCCTCAGCACCAACAGCCCCTTCCCGTACTGCTCTTTCTATAACAGGAAAAAAAAATGACACACACGAGGAAAACCATCCATGCTGTCCCATCCATGAATCAGCCTGGCAGGACAGGATTCTCACAGGGTGGGGAAGGGGCAAAATTCAGCTGTTGGCAAGTGTTCAGCAGCCAATATTCCTTAGAAACATATAGATTTGATTAAAAACGTTTGCTTTCTGTCCAAATCTGGTAGGAGAAAATGAATGGTGCTCTTTGTTAGCCATCAATCTTCCCCACTTGTCCATGTGCCAGATGGCACCGCGCTTCATAGGAGGAAGAACAATAAGCAAAGAGTCAGTTGTGCGGTAAGTTTGCTTATAATCATTTACTCTCAAACAAACAAAAAGAGAATAAGGATGGAAAGAGGGAAAGAATATTAACTCAGCGTTCATTCACTTTTTCTTTTTTTTTTTTTTAAATAAAACCCCACCCTTGACAATGCTGATTGTTTGTTGACATTTCTGAAATTTCTATTCCCCCCCAAATGGATTTTGCATACTTAAGAGTTTCAAATGGAGCGTGACCAACTTCCTATTAAATAGCAACATGGCAATATTTATAACCTGCCAGAGGAGCCCGACTCCTCCGGCGCTGCCGCCCGCCCCTCTCCCTGCACTGAGCGCTCCCGCACCGCTCCGCCGGCACAGCGGGACGGGAGCGGGAATCCCACGCCAGCCCGACTCCCCGTCACATCAATCCAACTGCACGTTCAGTTTGTCAAGACAACTATTAAAAACAATCAACGTCTTTTAGTTTTTGAGAGAGAACTTAACGTGTAAATCACCAAGAGGCACAGGAGGAGGAACCCTACGGTGCCATTTTCACAGTGGCACTGCAGAATGTCGCTGCGCTTTCGGATTTGATACCACTTCACAGCATCTGTTGGTATGGTGCCAACAGCATATGCTGGGAGCAGATATGGATTCCAACGCCAGCAACGATACATATTTTAAACCTAGCTAGAGAACAACAGAGCCAGGGGAACAGCAAGACTTCCCGAGTGAGAGGCAGAGCCCGGATGAACTCCCGTAGCCAAACTACAACCCCAAATTAGCTGCAGGTCCGCGATTAAGGGTGAGTCAGTGCCATGGAACAGCTACATCAGACGGGAGCCCCGGGAGCAGGGAGGCAGGGGAAACCGAGCTGCTCTCCCCGAGCAGAGGCGGGACGAGAGCCGGGAGCGGAGCGGGAAGTTCCCTGGCTCCCGCATCCCACAGGATGCACAACCGGATCCCGATTTATACAGCGACAGAGCGCAGCGCCCACGGCTCCCCTTCCTCAGGGGAAACACCAGCTGCAAAATACCACCGAGGGCACGGAAAGGTGCTGGGCACACTGAGTTCGGTAATGCTCCAAGGCTCCAGCAACTCGTTCTGTTAAAATAAGCGTGCCAAGAAGCATTTTGGTTTTGCTCTTTACTCTTGTCACCATCGCTACAGGTACTGCAGAGACAACGCGTGCCGCCTTGTCACCCCAACCAGAGGGCAGGGTGGTGGTTTTGAACAGCGTCGGACACGCACTGTCTCTCCAAGGATCTCATTCACAGCCACACGCTCATTAAAGAAAAAAAACAAAAAAATTCAAAAAAGAGGAAAAAAAAAAAAGAAAAACCCTGAAAATTTTGGCTCCATCGGTACTGGCAGATGAAATAATCCTAGGGGAAACATCATTGCCTCGGCTCTAACGGATCGGATTTAGACAGCCGGGATTCATTCTTTTGGCTCTGCTGTTGACCTGCTGCTTTAGCCTATTCATCTCCCCCCTCTGTACTTCTGTTTGCTCATCTGCAAAATGAGCAAGATACTAATCTCCTCTTCAAAGCATTTTAAAACTGCGGCTGGAACAGCTAAGTGCTGCTGGTGTGAAGAATCACATCACTTGCAACCTTTTTTCCAGCTGTTAAGTAGTTAATTGCTCAATCTGAAGTGATCAGATGGTTTCCTTCTCTAACCAGTCCTTCCTATCAAATTGAGATCTTGAAGTATCGCTAAAAACATCTTGTGGAATTAATGGTCTAATTTCTCTACCAAATGTATTCATTCCTCGTCTGACAGTTTGGCGAGGTGCAGAGCCAGGCAGGAAAGAAGCTCTACAAAAAAAGAAATCAGTAGCAGAAATAACACTCCCCTCCACCCCCCCCAAAAAACCTGAAACAAACCAACCCACAGAAACTAACTCACCCGATCTCCAAAATGTCAAGAAAAATTGCATCTGCCTAATACATTAAAGATAACAGACACAGCCCCATGGTTACTGCATTATCCAGCACCGAACGATTTCATGCTCTTAAACTACTTCACGGGGGGAAAAAGAGTCACAGTGAGTCTTGGCAATATCTTCAGCGGAACAAAGTGAAAACCAGCCCCAGTTACGATACGGGGAGCTGCTGGTGTTCAGAGTAACTTAATCTTCTACTGCGGCTGTGTGCTTCAAACGCGCAGGAGGAAGGAGCTTTGAGGCATTATCTGCTGCGGGCAGAGGAGCCGGGGGCAGCGGTACCGGCTGCCGCTGCTCCCCTCGCTGCTGCGGCGCCGGCTGGGTCACAGCTGGCAACAGCTGGACAACGAACACACTAGTACAACACTTCGTGCCATCTTCAACAGGTTAACGTAAATCACCCCGTTTCAGGGCCAAAAACTTTGGCAGAGCTGTGGGGCCGGCACCGGCAGCGCTGTGTGGATGCACTCAGCAGAAGTGAACATGGAAACACAAAGATGGCACTTCAGGACTGAAAATGCTTTTAAATCAAAAAGGTAGGCTAGATGCAAGTGGCAGAGAAAGTTTTTGTTACTCCTGTTAAAAACCTTGGGACGGGAGGCGCAGGAGATGGAGACAACCTGTGAAACATCAGAGCCCAGAACTGGGTTTAAATCCCCATCTTCCCCGTACCACCAACCTCTCTCCAGCCTACGGAGCCTGAAAGCGAGCGCCGCTCAACACAGATCGTGAGAGATACTCAGTTTCCTGAGATACCACCTCATTCTCTGCTCCCACACCAACAAAGCAGCAGCATCTCAGCCTTTCGTATTAGTCACAAGCACCCCCACGAAGGAGAAACTTTTTTTGCTTCTTTTAAACTGATTTAGTTTTAATGAGCTCAGCTCCCATTTCAGTTTCTCTGCAAGACACAAAGCTATCGCGAGAGGCCTGGGAAATTATGCGCCTTTAAGGATAAGGTGAACTTCAGACTTTAAAAAAAAATAAATCTGAAACCAAGATAAAGCGTTCTGCAGAGTAGAAATGCCGAAGACATTTGGTGTTAGGGTGGGACTCCCTCCCTCCCCTCGGAGAGGGAACGGGAAGAATCAGAGCGACAAACAGAAGAAAGGCGGCGTGCCTATCGCGTTGTCAATCTGCCAATAACTCCCCGAGCTCCGCTAATGCCTTCAGCTCCCCCCACTCTCGTGCTGGTTCAAGACGCTGCGATGCGCACTCGGAAGAATCCAAGGAGGTGGAAGCAAAGCCCAAGGCCTTTATGCTGAAGTGCTGAGGAAGAAAAGGGAAGAGGAGGAAACCCTCAGCTACGGGGATTTAATAGACTCCCGCGCCGAAGCGCACCTGCAGTCTCGCCCATTTATCAGCGTGCCTCTGTAATTTACAGGTTTGGGCTTTATGCCGATACCCAGCCTGACGTGCGAGTATCCGCGCATGGGAATGGCTGAAGGAGAGGGAGAGGACACCTGCTTGCCCAGAATTCACCCCCCTGGGGAAAAAGGAGGTGGGAGAAAATGTCACCATTGCATCACAAATTAAAAATTCAGGTGTATTTTCCCTCCCAGTAGAACAAAACGCATCAGACTCCCAAAAGTCTTAACTCTCTGGGGTGAAACGCTGCCTCGTCCAGGTTAGAGATCTCGGAAGGGGCTTCGGGAGCCCGGCAGCTCCTCAGGGCGCAGTGACACCATCCGGCATCGCAGCCCTCCTGCTGATCATCCTCACCACCACAACTGCCCCGAAGTGCCAAGGGAGGTCAAGACCCTGCCTTTGCCCCCCCCCCCAGGGTGTTTTATACTTCTTCCTAAGACTTAGTAGCCTGCTCCATGGTAAGCCGGGCACCCGGCTCTCCAGCGGTGGATTAATAACCACAATAACGTCCTTGTACCGCTGCCCGAATGAACTGTGGTTCTCCAGCAGCAGTAAATTGAGACTGACTTCAGAAACCAGCCTCTGCATCAAAAGCAAATTACATCATCTTTTTCCAACACCTGCCAGGCCAATATGGATACGGATTCACTTTGGTAGAAAAGAGATGGATACAGGCCATGAAATGTCAAAGTGCATCCCAAAACTCCAGCTCCTTGCATCTTCCCTATTAAATCCCCAATATGTTTACTTCAGTCTTTCCTAGCATACGTTAAGGAAAGTACACGCTGTATTTCCTCTTCTTCTTTTTAATTTTTTTTAAGGAAATTTAAGAAATCCTTCTGGATTTTTATTTTTATTTTTTTAAAGCTGGTCATTAACAGCCACCATGTACAAGCTGGGCTGTCTAAAAAGCACACCACACACTAGTTTCTGCTTTTCCCCTCTTTAGGCACTGAGGCATTTCCTGCAGCCCTTATCCACACGTGCATTCCAGGGGCCGACGGCTTTCCCAGCTCACCGCAGCCAGCGCTGCCGTAACCGTCCCCAGGCACGGCCTCAGTTCTCCCACCGAGAGTCCCTGGAGCAGGAAAAGCCAGGCAGCGATCAAACATCATTACGGCCAGACTCTTTGATATTTGCATGCTGTATCAAAGCCAAAGAACAATTCATTTAAAAATATTCACCGTGGGCTATTTTAAATTAAATTTTAGTTTTATAAAACCACGATAAGAAATTGAGATTTCCATTTTATGAGGGTTTTTTAAAATCGTGTAAGGGTTGGGAGAAGAAATTTCTCAATTCTAATAAGAATACAATTTTAACTGTCAGAAATGCATTGCGTTTGTCTGATGAGTCTCAGAGCAACCCTTAACCACCCTGCCCTTCCCAACATTGATGGATTGCATAATTCCAGGAAGTAAAATATAATTATGGAGACAGATGAACAGACACCCAAGAAACAGAATAAAAAGATACTGCATAGCAATAAAAAGCAGTATTTCATATATAACATTATTAAAACTAAGAAAATGTTATCTAAGAAAATGTTATCTGCATAAAGACTCTTTGCCTATTTAAACTCATAAGGAACAGGTGGAATTTTGTCCACGTATGATCTACCCAAAATTTATTTGTACAGTCAATTTACAGCAGTATTTGAAAATAGCCGTATCATTACGTAGGCACGCCATATGAACACACAATAAAGCTATCAGAAGTTATCCTTTCCTCACTACCCAACATCAGAACATCTTCTCTATTAACGATTGAAAAGTGGATGGGGCTCCAACACTGAGTATCTGCTTTAACCACCGAAGAGTGGATGGAGGTGGGACCGGAGGTGGGACAGGAGCTCTGGAGACCACCCAGCACGGAGCAGGGTTGGCCAGGGCAGGCTGCTCAGGACCACGTCGAGTCGGGTTAGCCCATTAACGCTCCACTGGGTCTCCCAAATAGTCAAATAATGCTCAAGAATCCGACAATAATTAAGATTTGATTTCTAAGATCAAATGGCATTTAAGATCTTTTGATTTCTAGAGCTAACACATGAGAAGACGCCGCCTTCTCTCCACCCCTACCTCATTCACACAAGGTAGTTTTTCTAGCCATTTTCCCCGATTGATAACAACAGTTCATCAACCAAAAGCCCTGAACCCACCCCTCCCAACTTTCTTCACCTAAAAAAAAGAAAATAATGGTCTTAGCCCCTTCCAGATCAAAACTCCCACGAAAGAGCCTCCCATTGTGTCCCAAAGGTGGCCGGGACAAAGCGGGGGAAGCAAGTCCCCAGGCTGGGGGCTGCTCAATTCACCCAGATTATGTCTCTTAAAAGCAGGAAATCCCAGGGGAGTACACCCTGGTTACAGACACTTCCCAGAGGTAATTCCTGAACTAATTTCAAAGCGATGGCACGCATTCCTTGGCAAGGCAGAGCACAAATACTTCTCGCATGCGTGAACTGCTGGGAGCCACCGGAGAGCCTGGTACTGCTCCCAATGACCAATTAAGTTTGCAAACCTTTAATCCAGACTGTAAGCACTTTAAGAGAGAGACAGCATTTGTTGCTCTTTTCTGTTCCTTAACACAATAGGACTAATCCTTGTTCAACTTTTAAGGGTGATTCCAACATGAATAATCTCCTCCTCGAAACACAGTTGATTTTTACCCTAGGTTAGCTGTTCACTGTAAGTAGGAAAAAAAAATTTACATTTTCTCACTAAAGAGTTGGTCTAAAAAGCTGAACTACAAAGGGCACTTTTCTGCCTGTATTTTTAAAAGAATTTAATAACTAAACAAAAGGATGGAAGACCCCTAAAGAAAAAAAAAACCCACAACTTTAAACCAAACACCCCAAGCAGCCAACCAAGCAACACGCACATATATCTTACATATACAGCCTTCCCCTTCAAATCACTTCAGAAAAATGTTTGCTAGACAGATGGTGTTTTCCCTGTCTTGACTCCAGTTCAAATCTCCTTTTTGGAGAGACCAAGTTTTCCACTGAACTGCACATTATACACCAACAAAGAATAAATAGGCTAAATATAGCTTGCAGCCAAATCGCTGCAGTCTTGCAATGCAGCATATTCCGGAGTCCTTTAAGGACAGCCAGCACGCTGGCAACGCAGCCTCCCTCAGGTTAGGTTCTCCACTTGATAAATCACCACCTCCACGTCAATCAGCGCCATCCCCTTCAGAGCTCACTCCAAGCACACTTCTCCTCAAACTGCAAAAGTAAAGGGATAGGGAGCCAGCCCTCTGTAAGCTGCCGGTCCCATCGTCATGTCCTCCTGGTCATTAATGACTAAAAGTCATTATCCCACCACTGCTTTTCCATAAATTCTCTGGAGCGACTAGTAGGACTCTACACCCTCGGGGGACGCCCACGGTTTCTCCTGAGCAGGTGGCCCACCGACGGATCGAGGACCTGCAGGTAGGGGAGGCAGCTGCTCATCTGCTCACCTCTCAAAGCATCTGAGAAGTCACCGCTGTCAGACACCACCGGTGACAACTGCCTGATGGCAGGGTGTAGCCAGGGGGGGTCGGTCTCTTCTCCCAAGTAACAAGCGATAGGACAAGAGGAAACGGCCTCAAGTTGCTCCAGGGGAGGTTGAGATTGGATATTAGGAAAAATTTCTTCAGCAAAAGCATTATCAAGGATTGGAACAAGCTGCCCAGGGGAACGGTTGCATCACTATCCCTGGAGGTATTTAGAAGACATGCAGACGTGGTGCTGAGGGACATGGGTTAGTGGTAACTTGGCAGTGTTAGGATTGGACTCGATGGTCTTAAAGGTCCCTTCCAACCTAGATGATTCCATGATCAGCACCTGCTGCTAAAAGCCAAAGAAAAAACCCCAGACAACCACTACAGACACTCACAAGCATCGTTCAGGGAAACGCTGAGCATCCCTGAGGTCTCCAAACCCAGAGAGGTTTGAGCTCCCCGAGGTCTCTTGGCCAGAGCAGCACTGAATTGGGCTCAGGCAGCAGCCCTGGGGTGCCAGGGGCTACCAGCATCCCGACCTGCCCCCACCATCCACACCCGGGGGAGAAGAAAAGCTGGGGTGGGAGGGGAAGAGATGGGAACAGGGACGGAGACATCGCCAACATCGAGGAACAAATCGGGGGTGGGATGTAAAAATACAAATTAAAAAAAAAAAATACAAATCCATGACCTTCAAACCTATAGAGGGCTTTTTGTCGTCGTTCTGTTGGTTTTTATTCATTAAGCAGCCTGTTACCTGACCCACCGAGAGCCATCTGGCCCCAGGTGAGCCGCTGCCTGTCTACACATTTGTTTAGGGGGTTTTTTTCAGCAGGCGAGCTCTCTGTTGCGGTGGCAACGCAGGAAACACTTATTGTTTTACATGTTTACAAACAGCCCCCTTCAGATCTGCCTTCCCTCTCTGTCCCCCGAGGTAATATGCATTGTAATAAATTCATAATTCGCATTACGATGATTTAAACAGCTTTGGAGTGGCATGTTTTAGTGCCTTGATTCAATTGTCTGCCTCGCAAACTGACAGCCTGCTCGCTGCGAGTCCCCGGCGCCGGGAAGCTGCTCCCTCACGCAAACAGGGGTAAATATCCGGGAAGAGTCACACTTTCTAGAAAAGGAATTAGTAACAATGTCATTTAAGGTCTTCACCAAGGAGATGGGATAAACACCACCAGCTCGCCCCCAGCACATTATCAGGCTACAAACCTTTACGTTGGGGCTGATTTTGGACGCCGCCGCCAAGGAGCAGCTTTTCATTATGTTTATAATAAATTCCTACCATCTCGGGTGGGGGGGTGGGGACATAAAAATCTTGCTAGGCTTGTTACCACCAAAGCTCCGTCGACTGGCACAGCGTCTTGGAGACGCAGGCAGAGGCAGGCTGGGCACCGCAGGCACGCTGCGTGTCCCAGGGCAGCGGCTCGGGAGCCGGAGCTCTGCCGGAGGCTCTCAAGCAGTGGAAACCCCCGAGAACATTTCTGCTGTTCCCACAGCACAAGGACATTGTCCTCCAACAAGGTGACAGCGAAAGGTAGCTTTTAAATATTGTAACGACTGCCTTAAAAAGTGAGCAGCTGCAGGTAAATACATAATAGATCTCGGGTAACTGCTCGGTGTTTTCACCTTGTACCGACCCCAAACCGCTCTCGTAAGTATTCGCAAGCCGTTCCTCACTACCTGCTTTCCCCATAGACGCAGGAATATGCAGATGAACAACAAAAGAATAAAAATCAATGTCATAGATTTGCTTTGATGTTTTTACAACGGCAAAACTTACTACACATCCTTTCTATATTCATGTCGCAACTTTTGCAAGCCACGCTGGTGGAAGTATCAAAGCATCAGCAATTACACTTATGACAGGAAAACCATTATAAAAGGGTCACACTGTGATTAAAGCATATTTTGCTATTACAATCTGGATGCCTTTTCTTTTTGTTTTTAATTAGGTGCATTCTAGTTAAGATAAAAATACATTTAATTCTTTTTTCTTTCTTTTCCTAATATTAAAGCACCCAACACAGAGGCTGCCGTTAAGCGCCGTTGTTAACAGATCTGGTCCATACTGCGATTCCTACTTCAAGAAACAGAATCAGTTGTGAGGATCACTCGTTCTCGGGGTTAGAAGAGCTTTTTTTCCTCAGGAGGAACGAAACACGGATTATGAGACAAACCAAGCAAACTGCATCTTCATACGCAGAGAGGAACGGGAGGGACGGTCCCGCATCGAATCCAGTCCCACGCACCGGTTAATTAACAGAAGTTCATCTTGCAGAAGCTCCCCCCGGATGGGAAACGAGCCTCTCGGCACGGAAACGGCTGCCTTTGGCAGAAGGGTCTCTTGTGCCCCAAACCATGGCTTGGAGGCCACCAGCCACAGAGCGAGCGGGGTGACTCCTCTCCCACCACCTCTGCGGCAGCAGGAGCCGGGAATCAGCCGACCCTCCGCAGGCTCCCGCTCCGCCGGGCTTCCTCCTCTGCGCCGGTGATCCACAGCTCTGGGCAGACAAGGGAACTTTAGGGGTTTGCAGGCAGATTTAATTTTCCACCACCTTGTCCAGATCAGTTGCTAGGGAAACCGGCACTCCTCAGTTTCCCAAATCCAGGCATCATTCAGTGCTGTATCACCTACACGCTCACAGAGTTACCACAGCAAGAACCCCAGCTTCAGGCCGTGTGCGCTATGAGAAATGCTGGCGATGCCCCTCCTTAGTCCCAGCAGACCAGTCTGCAGCGCAGATTTTGACACATGGAAGATACTAAACCCACGATTCGCTTCCTTAAACCAGAGGTACTAAGTCACCTCTTCTACAAGACTGAGAGGAACTACACTATTTGCACCGGAACACGAGGGAATGGCTGGTGGAAGGTGGAGATGCCCTGAGGCAGAAGGCAAAAACTTCCTGTAGGAGCAAGGCTCATCTCTGGCTCCAAGAAACCCCCTCCATCCATGGTGTCTCCTCCCTGCCCCACGCTCTGCAATTATCATGCTTGGTTTTTCTACCACCTCCACCACACCTCACCTGCCCACACTTCAGGGGCCCGATTCTTACTTATATTCGCTTTTTTTTTGGACACGTACGACAGAGACAAGCACAACATTCCATCTGAGATCTCCCAGCCAGAATGCAGATATTGCTGGTGCTATTCGCGGTCTTTCCTGTACCCATCCCACGCCAGAGGACCAGCCATCCCCGATCAACTACCACAATCATCTTTTTCTGCCTCTCCACATATTCCTCAGCTTGTTTTTATTCCCAGTGTCTAATCACGGCATTCCGTGCTATTAGGTTTTACCCTGTTCCTGTTATACTTCTTCTCTATTCCAGATAATGCTGCAATTTTAAACAGCAATAGCAACAAAATTACTTACTGTACCGCAATCAGGCAGCTACACAAAGATAAAACTAATCATTTAATAAGTCATCCCAGGGATTTTTCTCTTCCTTAGCGAAGGGCAGCAAGGCATCAGATCACGAATTAATCAGACTCCAAGACATCTTCATCTCTGCTCTTCCTCTTTCACCCACGAAGTGATGTTTTCCACTGTCTTGCAAATTCCTTAATACACTTACTCTAAATCCAGCTGTCTTCAGAATATTTTCAATTGTAGAATTCCCCTTTTCTCCCATCAGGACCCTTACGGATTTGAAGCACGTTGTACTCTCCTTGCAAGCACGGAGACGTCACACCCTCGGATCCCACCTATCCCGGGTAAGACACAGCCTCAACTTGGCTTCCTCCCCCCAGCTCCGCGGTCGAGCCCCGGAGCCACCAGGGACCCCTCGCCCGGGAAGCGACGCACAAGCTACGGCAGTGCCCGCGCTGCCAGCTCCGTGCCCAGCCCCTCCTCATCCTCGGCATCTTCTCAAGCGCTGCAGACACCTTCTTCAACAAGTGCCTACAGAAGCAAGTGTCTATGATCCCAGACCACAGCACTTTCTAGCTCCCATAGAAACCCTGGCAAACAAAGACAAAACATCTTTAGAGCAGGGACAAACTTTTCATCCTTCTATCTCTACAGAAAATGCAAGAGTTTAGGGTAGACACTGTATTTTAGCACAATCCTCCTCCAAACCTCACAGCCGACTGGCAAGTCACATCAGCACAGATCTGCCTCATAACTCGCTCGGGATGCACTTTTCAAAAATTCAAACCTCGGAACATATGTACCCATTGAGATAGGGCATAAAATAAAAAAAAATCAGCAGAAAATCAACAACCGTTTATAAAGAAGGATTATGGATGCAGAGAGATTTGCATCTGATATATAACCAAATCCCAGTGATCTGGATTAAAGCAGGAAAGCCTACTTCAGACACCCAGGAAGTCAGGAATAAAAACCCCAAACAATTAAAAATTCTACACGGGCATAATTTAGCCTGTAGTGCAAAACATAACATTTCATTATTCCAGAATGGAATTCAGTGGGCATAACGCCTCCATCAGTTTGAAAGGAGGCGTTTGGAAATACCAGGAAACGAGAATCAGTTTATCCAAAGAAAATTAAGGAGATTACATGAGGTTGGGGGAAAAAGGAGAGGCTACAGAGTCCTTTCTCCTTCCGCCTCCTGGAATCTTTCATTCCGAGAAAATCAAGCCACAGCAGTGCAGAGGGTAGGGAAGAAATGGCCCTAAATCATTCAGACTGGGGCACTCTACCAAAAACTTCAGCTTTTCTCAAAAGCTGGGTTTTTTAACCAATTTCTCCACGAGTAATTCCACTTGGGTCGAAGGCGTGAAGCGTGACGGCAGTTCCGCGGACGCGGAGCCAGGCTCCATAGCCCTTTGCTGGCAGCAGCACCAACCTGGGCAGAGCTTCTCCACGGAGATGGCACTTGCCACCATCGGCCCCTACAGCAAAGGGATGCTTTAACGAACGCAATGTCAGGCAACAGGGGAAAAACATATTTAGACCCAGATCAGCATGTGC
Source organism: Chionis minor (assembly GCA_013398295.1). Taxonomy (NCBI): domain Eukaryota; kingdom Metazoa; phylum Chordata; class Aves; order Charadriiformes; family Chionidae; genus Chionis; species Chionis minor. The sequence goes on from VZSF01003044.1 coordinate 1,309,590, forward strand.
TTCACTTAATAATCGCTGTGTGCACAAAGAGCTTGACAGCTAAAGTATACACTGATCCGGGTCTAAACAAGTTTTTTCTGTAACGCTTTGCATGACATCAGCAAAAAGGTATGAATTAAGAAAAATATTGTCCTCAGCTGATGTTAGTGCCTTTTAAAATCATTTTGTTCCTACATCCTATGGAGAAGAGCTCTCTCTCCTACCAGACGCGCACGGTGGAGACCAAGACAAACCCTGACTCCTGTTTTACAAACTGTATATTCACTGTGACAACTGGTTTTTTGTTTCCTAAACAGAATAAAACAAGTTCCATCTGCATCGTAATAAAGAAAAGACTGCAGAGCTGTTATCCACGGATGTTAACGGAGGCTTTTTAAAGACACAAGGTCCTTCAGCTTCCCTCGCCCTCTCCAGCACCTGGAGGGGGATGAGCTGTACAGGGAAGCTGGAGCAAATTGGAGCCCCGAATGCTCCCCCCTGCTCGACCTAGGACTTAGTTACCAACCAGTTCACCAGCACACAGTGAACTTACAGAATGGAAATACCTGTGAAGTCAACTTGGCCAAATGCTGAATTAGAGAAGAGTTACTTGATAATGGCAGCAACCAGCGCAGTGCTTAACCACGGATAGTAAGAGGGAGCTAAGGAAGCCTCTCAAAGGGGGAAATTTCCGATTCTTTGCAAAGGAGGGGAAAAAAATAAATCAATCACAAGCTGCCATGATACCCCATTGTTCAGCACTGTTAGCATTAGAAAACAGTCACCAGGGATTCAGCAGAGTAGGTGTAGCAGTCACTGACTGTTGGGGAAGCGCAGGCTGCCCATAACGTAACACACGGAGCACGGCTGCGATTAATCCCTGCGACGGGACAGTCGAACGCACTACTGCGAGACGGCGTCACGGACCCGGGCCCTGCCCCTCATGACGAGTTGCTTATCCAACATGCTCCATGGTTGTACGACTAAGGAAGGATGCTTAACTCCTCATTCCCTCTGACCGACGGCCGAAGTGAGGGGTGCAGCCAGGGTACCGGTGGGCAGGCGAAATACTCGGGGCTCCATCCCTGAAGGTGCCTGGACTAAAAGCATCTTTGATGGGAGCTGATATAAAAGTGTTTCTCCGGGAAACCGCTTACAACCATCGTCTCTTAGACCCAAATCACACCACTAGAGGAGCTCCTCTGGATTTACAGCAACGATATTTTCCTAGATAAACCACAACTGGTGGCAGCCTGTGCTGAAAACAAAGCTGGTAGTTTTATATCTTTTTTATATATGGATATAAAAAAACCCCAAAATACAAGGAGCAACTTAAGCTTCAGAGCTTTAAGGAATCAACATCCACCTTTGCAAAATACCTTGCAAAACTAAACCTATATTCTTTTCTTTCCCTGATACCCACCATAACTGAATTTCAAGTGACCCCTGAAAACTGTGCAGGTGGTTAAGAATCCTGTTTCAACCTATTCACAGAATTGATTTTTTTTTTCTGTTTGGGCCTTAAAATCATGGGGCAAGAAAAACCCAACAGGTCTGTACCATCAGCAAGGGAAGGAAGGAAGGAGAACCTACTGCATCCCTTGTTCTGCTCCCTGCACTGGGCAATTAGCGAAGTCCTACATCGCATTGAGCAGTGTTTCACGGGAACTATTAGTTATTAAGGGTATGGACAATAACATTGATTGTTACGAGTTTGATTGATTAAACAGACAAATTGGCACCATTTCTCCTTCCCTGCCTGCCATATGTTTCTTCTTAAACATCTGGTAAAGTCTTTGTGTTTCCTTGAGTAACCTAACAGGTGTTTAACCAAATCCTTAATGCTTCAGTTTTCCCATTGGAAGCAGATGGGTGAAGGAGACAGAAGAGTATTGCATTTCCAACATCTCTCTCTCCTTCCTCCTCCTCTGCGGTGGCCTCATTAATAGCCTGAGGTTAAAAGTAGTAAAGGAGACTTCAGAAGAACCATTAAAGTGATCTTTTGATGTGGAGAAGACTCTTTATATTGAGGCAAGGAAGTCAGACCTTACTCCATCAACGCAGAGTCTTCCCTTCTCCCTTTTCACAAGTGCGAGGGATACCAGAAAAAGAAAAAAAAAAAAAAGAGACTTTTACATCAGCCCTTCAAATTCCTACCATTAAAAATGTTTAAAGTTCTGCCTCCCCTCTGAAGGGGGTTATTTGTACATTGTTCTCGGGCCACAGGGGAAATACAAGCCACTGACTGCCACAGGATGCCAGCCCTCGCCTGAAGTCATATGTTGGGCAGAGTGCCAGATATGTAATTCTAGCTGAAAGAGCAGAAACACAGGTGCCTAACATTGAGAGGGCACTCTTTATTTTGAAAAACGCAACACCACTTTAGCTAATTAGGTCTTATCTGTTTAAAGCTACAGGATAGTTTGATAACAATTAGGAAGGACTCCCAACAGGCTGCTGGGATCAAAGGCCCTTTCTGCTACGACGTTTAACAAGGAAATTAACACTTTTGCCAAGTAATTTGCACATGCTGCCAAAGTTGTTTTAACTTGCTGTAATATTTTAGTTTTAAATATGTACCTGCAGAGATGCTGCCTTAACTCAGGCATTCAGTGTGCCAGCTACAGGCTCCCAACCACACCACCAGCTCCCAGTTACTGCTGGAAGGGAGCTTCCACAAACGGTTCTGTTAGGCCAACATACTCGTTCCTATTCACTTAAAGAAATGAAAAAGAAAAGCGTTTGGACACAAAAATTCCCTCGCTGCTTTTTTCTTCATGGAAAATAAATATTTCCAAAAGACTGCCTGTGGGATCCCAACCCTTAATGTCACAAAAATTAATGAGAACTGTGATGCTGAGATGCCACGCATGCTTGGAAAATTCCAACTGGACTCTTCTGATGGGTTTTTAATACTGGAGACTGGGGAGCAATCATGACTCTAGAGAGCTGTAATGACGAATGGCTGGGGGACACTGAATATAATAAGGGAAAACACAAATTCAGCAGCTGTATTTCATAAAGAAACAATAAAACCACGCACAGCAGTTTTTCTTTTTTAATTCAGCGCAATGTTTAAAGAGACCTTCTGATACACAGTAAATTATGCTCACATATCCGCTGCTGATTACTCTTTAATAAAATCTAGCCTCCAGCAGATCAGGGTGCTTGTCTTCTGGTTCCCCGAGATCCAGGGCAGGACCGAGCACCAGCTGGACCCTCCCTGTCCTTTAAGCACAGCGCGCGGCATCCGAACAGAGTCACCCTGCCGTACCCGGAGCCACCTACGTGCCACGGCCACTGCACTTAGTGCTACTAACCAAAGTGAAGGGTCCACCCTGGCAGGAGAGCATTCCCTGCGCCCAGGCTGCCGCTGGATAAGACGACTCATTCCGCATTCGACAGCGCAGGTTAATGGCCAAGGAGACGGAGTTTATCGGGGGATTTCCTCACCACGGTTCTGCCCAGCCAGGAGGCTGCGCACCAACTCGAAGCCAAAATTCTGTTCATCTCTTTTAGTAACTCAAGGGCAGACCCAATTAAGAGACAGCTGCACTGTGGCTAAAGCCATGCAGTGAAATTTGGAGGGCTGGGGCCAGTGTGAACTAGGTTTACTTCAATTTCCTTCAAGGAGGAGGGCAGCGATGGCTTTCACTCCCTGAGCGGCAATGGCCAACACTACAGTGGCCTCCAGCCTCCACCATCACCTTGGCCGTGGCTACAGCAGCATCCGGCTTCTGCACAGAGATCAGGCTGCCCAGCCACGGCCAAGATTCCAGCTACTCACTGCTCCTGATTAAACCCTGGTCCCGTTTCATTATAACAATACGTGGATTTTCTCCCCCCATTCCCTCAATGACACTGAGCCCTCCCTGAAGCACGGACAGCCCTGAGCCACCGGCTGGTGCTTAGAGCAAACAGAGGAGTAGGATGACTCCTGCAGCACATCAGTTTGAAGAGGGAAGATGGCACTACCATCCCGGGATCTAGAGGCAACGGATAAACTGTGTTTAAACCTGGAATGACTAAACATAGAATCATGGAATGGGTAGAGGTGGAAGGGATCTTAATGACCATCTAGTTCCAACACCCTGCCACGAGCAAGGACACCTCCACTAGAGACCAGGTTGCTCCCAGCCCCGGCCAACCTGGCCTTGAACCTCCAGGGATGGGGCAGCCACAGCTGCTCTGGGCAATCCCAGCCAGGGGCTCCCCACCCTCACAGCCGGGAATTTCTTCCCAATATCTCATCTAAATCTCCTCCCTTCCAGTTTGAAACTCTTATCCCTCGTCCTGTGGCTCCACTCCCTGATCCCGAATCCCTCCCCAGCTTTCCTGGAGCCCCTTTCAGACCCTGGAAGGAGCTGGAATGTCTCCCCTGAGCCTCCTCTTCTCCAGGCTGCACCCCCCCAGCTCTCCCAGCCTGTCCTCCCAGCAGAGGGGCTCCAGCCCTCGGGTCATCTCCGGGGCCTCCTCCGGCCCCGCTCCAACAGCTCTGTGTCCTTCTCAGGACTGCTCTCCAGCAATTCTCTGCCCAGTCTGGCTTTGTGCTTGGGATTACCCCGACCCACATGCAGGACCTTGCACTTAGCCCTGTTGAACTTCAAGAGGACCCGCACCATGCAAGTGTACCACTTGTATGGACTAGATGCTAACGAAAAGCTCTTCATTTTTATTAATGCTTCTTTTGTTCACTTCAGTAGCTCGACCACATCACAGCCAGTGACCCATTCCAGTACTGTGCAAAAACAGACGGTCAAACTAAGACAGTTTGGACGTGGTAAGACACTAACCGTTCCGAGAAATCTGAAGGGGGCGGCTGGAGGTGCCGAGACGGCGGGCAGGTATGCTCAGCACCAACCCACATCCTGCCCGGCAGCAAACCCCACCACGGAACGCGGGCTCGGCCGCTGCTGCCGGCCACCAGCTCTCAAAGCCACCTCCAGATTTTTACGGCCCTTCAAAGAAAGCTTCAGGTTTTCTCCCACTTTTAATTAGAGCGCATAGAGCGCGCCAGGTTCTCAAGTTTTTAATCATATGAGCTTTGTGAATTTATTAGCAAGACAGTAGACAGCATGAGAAGAGGAATTAGAGTATTTGCAATCCTTTTGCTACTTCTGTCCAAATGATGATCGTTACATGCCAAGAGACTCCAAGGGCTCAGCATTACCATGTTACAGTAGCTCCTGTACTCTTAAATCAAAGGCTAAAGGCTTAAGTCAAAATTGGAGTAACTAGGTGCTGTAAAAAGGTTGGGGGAAAAAAATAGCTTTGAGATGTTCTAAGCAGACAAGGCAAGCAAAGAATAAGGAGACACCGGTAACTGTCACATATTTCTTATTTGATATCAGGCAAATTGTTTACTTTCTGCCTCAGTTTCATATCTGTAAAATCTAACTGATAATACTAACCGTATTCAGAGCTCCCAAGCTCCATGCCTTAGCCAAAATACTCCACTACTAAAAATGAAAAATAATGTTGCAGTCAAGTAAGACGAATAGTTATTCATATTTTTGGATATGAAAATCTCCGCTGATCTAGTCAGCTCAGGATAATTCTTGAAGTGTAAAACACTGGTTTTTTACAAGGATTTTCTCCCTAAAATTAAGTACAAAACCGGACACATTAACCCAAATTAATACCTTATTTCAGAAGTTGTATTTAATATTGCATACGAAGGGTGTGTACATTCCTAAATACAGCAGCACCTATGACAAAACCAGTGTACATCAATCTGCCATTACACAGAAAAAGCTGCACTTCCAGATTTGGTTCAATACGTCAAGAAAGAGACACTCAATTCACCAGGGACTTCACTCTTCAGGTGACTTGCTGGACTTCCGAGAGTGAAGAGTTCTTTCTGGCTCACACATATAGTAAGCAACATACAGCCAGAAAATTATTCAACTTTTGAAGACAGGTCTTTTTTAACCCAAGCCAGAGAAGGTTTGGAGCCCTATTTCAGATGACTAGCAATTAAACTCAAACCAAAAAACCAACCCAACCCCCCCCTTTCCCAACAGTAACAAGAAACCAACCCCAGAAACACAGGAACTGAAGCCAGTTTTACAAGATACTTTCTGAAAGGTGGAAATTTGGAGGGGTTCCCAATTTGAATTTTTTTCCAAAGAGCTCACATGCTAACTGCAGGGACGGCCAGACGGGTGCCCTCACCCTGGTAGAAGAAGGTTTCCAACCCCTTGGACAGAGACATAAATCTACACTTAATTTAGGAAACTCGTTCCACTTCAGTCTTCTCTCACTTCCCTCAGACAGTTCCCAATGGTTTCTCTGTTAACTGTACATAAAACGCATCCTTGCAGCCCTTCAAAATTAGGGATACTGTGCAGGCGTTAATTACTGTCGTGGGCAGCCAACACACCCATCCAGACAATGCCACCGCAGGACAGTCACAGATCACCCACTGAAGTGGTCACAGGCCTCTTCAGAGCAAAGATTAGAGTCAGTCAGTCACAAGAGGACAAAGGCTGGCCAAAGTCAGTTTGATTGACATTCTCCTTAAAAATCCTGGCTTAATACCGATGTCGAAAATAGCTTGGATTAACATAACAGAACTGTTCAGTCAGGTCTACTGATGGTACCAAAGCACATTAGCTGAGAATAAAAAGATAAACTTCTAGGAAATAAATCAAACCCAGAAGGTTCATTTCCAACAAAATAATTGAAGTTCCATACTTAACAGGATAAGGAGTACTCAGGTACAGGCAAGTCCCACTGACTTCCCAAATGTACGGGCGAAGACTAAGGGACCAGACTCGGGCAGTTTTGACAGCAGGATGTAGCAGCACAGGAGTTTGACCCTCTCCTTCCACTGCCTGCCCGGCAAAGCTGCCACACAACATGGAAAACAGGCTTTGGGAAGAATAAGCAAGCAGTGGGGATCCTTCCCCCGCACTGAGCACCTCTGCTGTCCTGGTGAACCAGAGCCACCCGCAGCCCCAGCAGCTCAACCTCTTCCCTCCTCCATCACCACGCCACCGTAGATAAGCACCGTGTTGGGGGCTCCAAGAAATACAGGGCAGTTTTGGAAGTCCGAGAGTGGTGGCAGGCAGCGCAGCAAAGTGAAAAGCTGCTGTTGTGAGGCCTGCCAGACCCCTCCACCTTTCAGTTTGTGCATGAGTGCCAGAAAAAATAAGAGTTTAGACAAGCAGGCTTGGTGCGGTCATTAATCACGATCACCAGCTGAACAGGTTCCACAGCAGAGGGAGGACAAGCAAAGCGGACGGGGAATTACGCCTGGAAAGAAAGGGACTGCTCGGACTGAGAAAGGTAGGTAAGGAGGTACAGGGCAATATGAGTAATTGAAACACAAGTGCCACATGAAAAGGAAGGTTTAACAAAAACGCAAAGACCAACTAAAAGTATAAAAGCACATTTTGAGCAGGCAAGACTGGAGAACCGTGCTGAAGGACTGCTGCACCTTGCTTTCTGCTCCATGCAGAAACACGTAACTCATCCACACGTTTGACCTGTGCATTATTACTGTAAAACTGCTCCCATCAGCTAATTCTACAGCCAAAAATCTCACCGGCCAGTTCTAATCCTTTTAAATGGTGGGGGATTTCTACTGATCGCCTACATCTAGGATCAAACCAGCCACGTAGAAACAGGAGGAAAAAAAATTGAGTTTAGTTTGATCTAGCACTAGGATATTTTCAGTTGAGGAATGAAGTTAAATGTGACATAGCTTTAAAATAAAATCCATAATGCTCCTCGCTGCAAGCATCTTGGGAAGCCTCCTCTAAGCATTACCAGGAGCAAAAGGATCTTATCTTCCAGACTTTCCCCTTTCTGGTTTCCTAACTCAGGCTTACGCGCGCTTAGGAAATCTCCGCTTCAGACTTGGATTAAAGGTCTCCTTTTCACACCGTTTTCCACCTAGAAATGGTGCTAGCACGTAAGCAAAACCATTCTGCATCTACTTACAGCTATGAAAACCTCAGCAAAGGGAAGCGCTGGCATAAACAGCGCGGCACTGTCTGCCCCTGGCTGCAGCCAAGCTGCAAAGGTGCCTGTTTCAGCGCTGCTCCTGGTAGGTTCATTATGGCCATTTCAGCATCAGATGCAGCAGAAACACACCCACATCTCCCCCCTTAAAACACTTTCAGATCTGTCAGTAACTTCTAGACCGACTGGGCTGGTTTTGCACTGCTCTCCCGTGCACCAAAATGTCAAAATTTAAAAGAATTAAGACCACATGAAATAAGTAGGATTTAATAGCAAGTGTCAAAAGAACAAAATTAATAGTCTCCCATTTCCACATTTCTATAACAAAAACTTATACGAAGTTCTGGAAGACCAGAGCATCCCGGGTGTATCGGATCTGCTCCATGAGTTGCCGGTTTGGAATGGATGCTACCAGCCCATGGCAGGCTTCCTTGTTTCAAGTTGTGAACTGACACGGCAGCAGATGGTCCTCAGAGAGCTACAAAACCTCAGAGGTCCAAGGCACAGGAAAATACACGCAGAAAACTGCAACTCCCCACCTGTCTGATGGGACATTTCAGTAACGCCTGTGACGCAAGAACGGCTGCCGCTGTACTTTGCCCTCCAACAGTTCAAAAGCCGACTGCCAAGTCATTCCTGAGGTTTATTGACACTGCAAACTCCACTGAAATCTGATTTATAAACACTGCTCAGCAAGCTGGGGATAAACTTATAAGTAATTACACAAACAACCCAGCAGACAATCTAAAATTCAGCTCCACAGTCCGAACCCTTTTTTTTTTTTTTTTAAAAGTATAGTTCCAAGAGCATGAAGAGTTTGATGCAGTTCAGCTGTGTGGGACAGCATGCCAACAAAATACATCTGTCACTAATAAAAATAACAAAATGGAGCCTGGGTAAGGCCTATCTGTACTTCTACATCAACTTCCACTCATTCCTACCTAGTTAGACTATTAATAGCACCATCAATGCAGCAATAAACTAAATACTTTTAATAGCTGTACTAGAAAGTTTACCAAACAAGCAACAAACTGTGTAAGAACAGCAGCACGCTTTAATACACCATAGCTGCAAAAAGGAGCCTTAGAAAACACACGTTTTGCTGTGCTGCTAACTCCTGTGTTTTTCTTGCAATGAATACAGCTTCATTCATTCCCGAAATCATCCTTGCGATGATCTGGGAAGCTCCTTCTCCCCGTTTCAGGGAAGAACACAAGTACAAAGACTGCAGAAAGCCTTCACGGAGCTGGAGACAGACGACGGCAGAGGGGACAGCGATGGGCTGAGGGGAACGTAAAGCTCTGGGCCATCACGGGGCTGCAGCAGCCGAAATCACACCTCTGAGATCTGGCAGAAATAGAAACGCTGAGGATCTTCTCCCTAAGCAGCACAAACTTCTCATGGTTGGAGTGGCGAGGGCTTGACTTTTCTAACCTCTGAAAAACAGCCCAAGTTTCCCACCTGCTCTCCCTGCTAACCCCGGCTGCTGGGAATCCGGAGCAACACCAGGCAAAGGGAGACGCGCTTTCGGAGCCAGAGGGTGATAACGGCACGCTGCAACAAAACGACGTTTTCCTGTTCATCCTGCTTACATTGCGAGCTGTCCCGCACAGCACAGCACGGCGTGAGTTTCAAATCAGACAATGCCTGATCCGCAGATTTCCTCTGCCATTTCAAATGCTGATTTTTTAATCACGTGAAAGAGGCCAGTAATTGCACAAGGGAAACCGCTCCAGAACTGTGGGCATGTCAGGGAAACCAGTTAAAAATTTCTAGTTTCATTCAGGGAAATAGGGTCATTTCTCCTTTGACCACCTTATCAGAGGAGTGAACGCAGAAGCCACAGTAAACCGGGCGAGCCAGACCACTGCCACCAGGAAGCACTGGTACCGCAATCCAGCTGCCATCCGGAGCACTCCATGCTGCATTTTATGCTCTTGTATAACTACTATCGCACAAAGAAGCAAGTTTTATAAAGAGGTTTGGTAGCACAGAAATTGCCAAAGCATCACTTGCCAAACCCACTAGAATTTTCCGTCCGTGCGTGCGTGCGCCAAGCTGGGTTCTCAAGTGCCCCCGACAGACCAATCTATACACAGTAAATCCAACCAGATCCAGAATCATGCCTGACAATTTCGCTCACCCTCCCAATCTCTATCCCTTACGATATTCTTAATTCTCTCAAAATACCGTGTGTGTCTCTCAGGCACACTTCTACAGCAAGCCTCCTCGATAGAATCTGCAAGGAAAGCAGCACATTCGCTCCCAGCCGAGAGCAGAAATTACACTGCAGGATTTGGTGGGGTTTTTTTTTTGTTTTAACTGTGCACGCACACACATAACCATGCCATAAACAAGAGGATGGGCCCAAACCACTGGAAAGCCTTTCACGTGGCTTTAGAAAACTGTACCTGCAAAGGGAAGCCGTGAAGCACAGCTCCTGCAGTTCAGGGTTAACAATCTTTCCTTCCTTTTTTTGCCAGGGCTTTGCTCTGCAGGCCCTCGGGACGCAGCTCCGGGGCAGCCGAGTCAAACCCAAACCCGTGGAGCCGGGTTTGGCACAGCACTGCCCTCCCCGGCATCTCGACAGCCTACCACAGCACCAACAAAAAGCCCTGTATTTATCCGCCTCCGCGTGCGTTCTGCGCTGGCACCTGCTCCAGGAGGTACACGCGTGTGCGAGCCACGGCACAAACCGGGTCTTCTGGGAGAAGATCGTGCCCTCTCGGCGCTCGCGGGGACGGGATCCCCCTGCCAAAAGCACCGCCCCCAGAGCATGATGCCAAGCACCGACGGTCCTCGCCGTGCACCCTTCCACCCGCGGAGCTGCGACCCACGGCCACTAGCGTGACATCCCCCCCAGCCACGCGTGACATCCCAGCCCAGGCTCCACTGGCTCCACGGAACCAGCCCCCTTCTCCCCCGCTGCTCCGGGTACAGGAACTGACTCAGCTGTGGGAGCTTTTTGGGTTTTTTTTTTTTTCCCCCTTTTCCTCATTCCAATGCAGATATGAAAAATAATAGTCTTCATTTCAATATTTAATCATATGCTTCATTTAATAATGAGTCCAAGAATAATTTAATCCTGGCTATCAACATAAAAGAGATGTTGTTCCTTTCACTAGACTACGTAAGAAATAAAACCCCTCCGCTCTCCGGCTTCCCGCAGGCCGGGGTTTTGCTCGCTCTAACTTATTAACGTAAATACAAATTACGTTATATATTTGGTTACGCACACAAAACCTTGACCTGCATTTGGAAAGGAGCACTGGATGCTCCTCCTCCCAGTTTCACCTGCCTGATTACCAATGCTGCTGTCTCCCGTGAAGGAACAAACCCGCTCAGGAAGCAGAGAGGGAGCTGACATTTCATGGCACATCGCCTCGTGCCGCGGTGAAGAAAAACACATCACGTGCCACGGATTTCTGGAAGCATCACCACTCCCTTATGGTATGTGATCTCCTGCCAAGAATAAATAGGACAGAGTCCAGCATAGGAATCACATAACATTTGGCTCACACATCATTTTTCTGTTATTGTATGTTATTATACTAAATGTACTGATCAGGTACCGTCCACTCTGGAAAAATCTCATTAGCTATGAAAAATCTTGCACTTAAGTGTAGGGTGATTAATAACCCAGAATGTCTTGCTTAGATGCTCAGTGCAAAACTTGAAAAGAGTCCAAATCTCTGAAGAGGGTGAGCACTTTTTGCATACTACCTTCACGTGATTTACACGAACCCCCAAAACGTGTTCTTTTGAAGACAAACAGTGCTCGTTCTCTATCTATTTGTTAACACTCTTGGAACTGATCTCTAAGCATTTTGTCCACCTATAAAGCACAATAATGGCAATGCTGTTATTTTACATTAAAATATTTTAACATAAAATTACTTCTAACTTGGCGATATTTACGCATTTAAACTCTCCGCTCTGTTTTTCTCCTAAAAGCTTTAATTTCAGCTCCCCAATCTTTTTCCTTCTGAAACATTTCTGCTCAGTATTATGCGTGTGCACTCCCACACTTAAATCCCTCTTCTTCCCCTATTTCACATTGTGCATACTTAACTTCGGAAACATTAAGTAGAATTTATCACTTATTTCTGGAAAAAGAAAGCGTTTAAAATTTGAATACAAGTCCTTCAGAGAGAAAGCATCCCAGGTTAAATCTAATGATGTCCAGGGGAATTCTATGCAAGTGATGAGCTGCCTGCTAATAAGCCGATGCTTTAGGGAAGAAAAATATCAATTAAATTTCATAGCATGCAACCACACATTGACCTTGAAAGCTATCTGTAACTTACTTTAAACTTGAAAATTCAAAGTCTAAGTCAGAACTTCTGCCCTAATTGGTTTTAACTTCACTGAAGAATGGCACAGCTCTGCAGAGACCCCAGAAAAATAAAGAAAATCAATCTGGGGAAAAAAAAAAATCCCCCGAATCCTATTAAGTGTTTAACTATGACATTTGTATATGCCCCTTATCTCTCTCCCTTGGGTTTTGGCCACTGCCTCAAGAGATAGTAGTGGTTCTTTTCTCTTTCAGCTTCTGATAACGCTAAAAACAGAAAAAGTCAGTCAGGATAGCCCACGTCTGCCAGCTCCACGGCAGCGTCGCACCGGAGCGGGTGGGAAGATTTCCATGACAAGTATTTTATTACCAAGAGAATTACAATCCAGCAGCACAGTGTACAGCACATGGACAGCGAGGGCAAGTCAGATGAAGGAAATCTGCTATTATAAACTGCTCCATGGGTCAAAGGAAACACAGAGGGTAAATCTCCACCTGGAACTGGACTTGATCTTCAAAGCTCCTGCAATGCCCTTTCCTGAGCAAGCTGCAGTTCAGACTTCACCAGATCTTCCACTCTAACTGTAGGGCTCCTTTTGTTTTTTAATTCTTATTTTTATCTACACTCATCTAGCTTCTCAGTCTGAGAGAAGAGTAGTTTTGTCTTTGGTTAGTTAGCATACTGTTTTCCCCATCAGGGAGAAGAGACAGGAGAGTAGGACATGTGCCCGTCTTTCCTACTACAGGGTTCAAGCAAAGAAAAAGATCTGATATACTTACTCAGAATAAACACACGTAATTTCATCAGATATGTATGAGCCAGATATCCAAGCCACCAAACATAAAAAGAAGAAGGAAGTAATACTTTTTACATCTAGAAAAGCCTAGCCCCCTCTTATGACAATTCAACTTGCCTTCTGTAGATGTTTACAGACCGCGAGCGGCAACAGCAGGACCTCGTGTGTGTCTTGTTGTTGGAGGACAACCAAGCATGCCTTCTCACTGAAATTCTTCTGGGCTTTCTATCAGTAACAAAGGATTTCAAAATTCCTCCAACATTCCTTGGAGGTTGAATTAAAATTTGTGACGCCCGGGGTTGATGAAATGGCGCAATGTTGAAACAGCACGACTCCTTCCTTGTCAGCTAGCAGCACGTATTCTGGGCACAACCAGGCAGGATCCATTTTAGTTTCTGTGAGAATGAATGTGATGACTCCTTGCAGGTGAGAAGTTCATTTGCATCATAACTGGCAGCTGCTCCGACCACCAGGTCAAGTGAGGTGGTAGTTAGAGCCATTAACCCTATCAAACAATTAACCCTTATAATGGCGGTTTCCTTCCCCTTGCAGCAAGAGGAATACAAACCCCGCGCAACTAAAGAGATGTCCAAATCAGCTGCGAAACCCAGAGCTCTCTGTGAAACCCAGCTCACCTGATTTTAAAGTTAAAAAAAGGTGAGAAAAGAAAATGTTTCTCTTGATCACGGCGCACAGACCCGCAGCACACTGGCTTGGATCTCTGCTGCACCTTCACCAGCACCCGACCACGGCAAATGCTGCAGCATCCCCAGGCACCTGGGGCATCCACATCCCACCAAACACACCTCTCTCTCTCTATAAATATACATATACACACACACATCCCTCTTTCCTCTACTTCGCAGCATCTTGCAGTAGCTAAAGCACGAAAATCTTCCAGCAAAACAGCCTGGGCTCTAACACATGAGGTTCCTTCATGACGAAATTTGCGCTCAGACTCCTGAAAGTTTGAGGAATTATTTGAAGAGTGCAAGACAAATCGGAGAGCTCCTGGCACCGCAGTAAGGATCCCAGAAGCGACACAGCAGCTCCTTATTCACGGAGCGTGAGCGGCACCGGGGCTGAGCTCAGGGAGCAGCTGGAGCAGGAACCCGCCTGACTGAAAAGCAACGCCAGAAATTCCCCTCAGAGGCTCCACAGATCCTCCCACAGCACCACTCGTGTCCAGCCCCAGCGCTCCCGCAGCACTGGGATGGCTGTATCTTCCTTAAGTCTCTGTATAACAGGATAAAATGAGATGCTGCGGTTCAATGACACGGACCGAAGGGAATTAAGGTCTGGCACGTCCCTGCTTAGAGGGGATAGAGATAAGCCTCGGGACGACTCTTACCTACAGCAACGCCACTAGGGAAAGCAGCGCACATGCTTCTGGATTGCTGTGGTGCTTCCGAAACAGGGATACGGAACAGAAGCAGGACTGCCTGGTCCAGATGCAGAGCGTGGGCTCTTCCCCCCACTGCAGGGCTCCGCTGAGCCCCACGTCTCTGCCCAGGGGGACACAGGATGAAACCAGGGCGCCCCGCTGCCACACTGGTGTTCTTTCAAACGCCACCAGAAGACGACTCTCCACGCTGTACCAGCTCCCAGCCGGGGCTGCGACAAGCTGCAAGTCAAGAGGGCAAAGTGGGAGGCAGAGGAGGGGGCTGCCAAGCACCAACGAGCCCAGGATGAGCTACACTCGTTGCAAAAATTCCTACAATATATTATCTAATCACCCAGAGCTTCTATTTCAGGATTGTTTCCTCTGGCTCGAGGGCAGTAACGTGGCTTTGCTTCGCTGTGCGGGCCACTGGCCTTGATGCAAAGTTCATTCCCTCACACTCCAAAACTGCTATCCGGAGGGAATTTCACGCCCTCTCGGAGGTGTCCACCAAGTCGTACACCGAACACAAACACCTCCCTGCGGCAGGAATTGGGTAAATTACACCGGGGTTTTACACAGTTGCTTGTGGCTCCATCGGACATTAGCACCTCACCGGGGACATTTCTTTGGAGGCCACTTTGCCCTCTGGAGGGGCGCTGGTGCAGGAGATCAGGGCTGTCCTCAGCCAGGGCTTCCCTTCCAAGGCTGCTGGCACCAGCCTCGCACATCATTCTGGACTCATCCACAGCCCAGGAGAGGACAGACCCGGACCTGGTTCCTCAGCAGCACTTCAGAAGCACCACTTTCACCTCAGCAATCAAACATCAAAAGTCTGGGTGTTTCAAAAAAAAAAAAAAAAAAAATTTCAAGTTCCAACCCCTTCCCTAATTTCCCCAATCACACCAGCAGTTTTACCACAACAGGGAAAAAAAACCCCAAAACAAAAACAAAAACCCCTTTGAGCATTTCATATCTGGGTGGGGGTTTAGTATCACTAAAGCCTCTCACTGGTTTTCAATACAGCTTTATTTTAAGAAAGCATCTATTATATGAAGCTTGGGCTTTGGCAGGCACAGCAGAAGCCCGGCCAAGTGCAGAGAAGGACGACAATACTGAAAGTGCACTGTTCTTTTGTCACTTTTTCACATTTCTTGATATCAACTCAGTGAAGAAGTTTACTACTTACTGGAAGTTACTTATCTTATGATTTCTGCATTATTCTGCAGCCAGGATACAGCCTCTCCCTTTCTCTCCTCCTACACAGATTTAGTAGACACATTTTCTAGCTGTTAATGAGCCAGCTATTTAGTTTTTGCTTGGCAATATTTTCAACTAGAGGCAGGTCCAGCCTCCAGGAAAACAAGTTATGCAGCAAGAGGGTGGGACACTATCAGAGAACACATAATAAAGTAAATACCAAGTATGACCCACGAAAGGAGAGGAAAACTAAGAGATCTTGTTGCCATAATAGTGTAAATTAGGAGTCATTTACATCAATGTAAAATTCCTTATGGGCTGTTTTTCATTCTTTGACCATAAAGGTCAGACTCAGTCCAAAAGCAAGCCTGCTCCAACACCAAACCCAGCCATAACCCAACACCAGAACAGCAGCCCACAAAGCTTAAAGAGAGAGGTCACCAAAACCCAGCTCACCAACCTTCCACCAGATCTCTGAGGAAGAGCAACTTCACCGCAGTTTTTCCCCTGCTGCACTCGGAGTTCGACAGACCTAAAGCGGCTCCTCCATCAAGCAGGGTCCTGCTGGTACGGATGGAGAGAGATTGCCATGCCTCTATTGATTGACTTCAACCTAGCATTTTCCAGTTGCCTTAGAATCAATTTAATATCATCGCTGAAAGCAGTAAGGATAAAAAAGCTAGACAGATACCTTTGATCTACACAGTTTTTCCAGGCACCAGCAGCTAAAGCATTGCTGAGACTTTCCTTAAGACATTTTCCCCTTCTCGGGATTATTTTGCAGTTCATTCAATAAAGCAGCAAAACAATTTCCTGACAAACTAGGAAATGAGCGTTGGACCGAATTCAAGAACTTCAGAAAATATGAGAAACAGAGGTTTAACAGAAAGCGCTCGGATCCCACTGACCTTACAGACGAGTCAGACCGTCATTTCCTCAGCCATCAACCCCCACCTGTTCCAAGCCAGGCGGGAGGCAAATAATCCTCACCGCGAGACACGTTTCACTGCCTTCCACCCCAGACACGCTTCCAAAAGCAAGCCTGACGGAGTCGCACACATGCCAATCCTCATCCACTAAGCCTCCGCCATAATACTTTGCTGCAAAAACAACGCAATTGGTAAAATACATATTCAAAAGTCCTTGCCGCCTCTCGCCGTGCAGGGAGGTCTCCGCGGGGCAGGTAGGCAGGGAAATCACACCTCCAAGTTCAACCTGCAACGGCAGCTGAGTTACCTCAGCGAGCCCCTGTCCCTGTGCTCCTCCGGGCAGCAAGTGCAGGAATGCCGGCTTCCCCACGGGACAGCAGGCTGTTGGGGGCAGAAACTCTCCCGTCTCCAGCAGTGAATCCAGCACAGCAAAGCCCTGGACTTGGGTCGCAGCTGCAGGTGCTGCTGGAGAAGCTCAAGGAATAGCTGCGCTCCTCAACGCCCTTCGCTTTCCCACGCACGCCGTGTCATCCGCGCGTAGCGCCATGTCTTTCACCAACAGCCGAGCTGAAAGGAAAGCTAGGGAAGTTCCTCAATGATTATTGCTCCCTATTGCTTCTCCAGAACTCCTGCCACTGCCACCAAGGGAAAACCCACACAAAAACCGAACCAAAACACCCCACGAAACTAAGTAAGAGTTGTCGAAGCTCTATTTTACCTGCCGCAAACAAAAAAACCCTGCTCCTACTTATTTCGGCTCTAATAGCTCACTTTTGGCCTACTTTTGACTCCGAGCAGTGCCCAGACAAAGCCACATTTCAGCGCAACACACGCTGTTTTGAATTTCACGCCCGATGACAAAGTTAGTGCTTTGCTCCTAGAGCAGCTGTCGGACATCTCCGTCTCTACAACACCAAGAAACCGGAGAAAGCTCGCGTTCCTTCGGGTTCACCGCTCTAGAACTGGAATCTCTGCGAAAGAAATGAGGTAAGGTGCTCACGGAAAACGCAGCACGTCATTGTGTTTTCTGCCAGTGAACTACACCGTTTCTTAAAGTCTTAATTCCCCTTTCGAAAGGCCCAGGAGTGCTTTGAGCAGTAGCCAGCACAAACGCTGCCCGAGCCCGGCCAGGCGATCTCCCGTCTGCTCCGAAGAGTGGGCAAAGCTCACGAAAAGGAATGAAAAGATTACACAGGCTCATGTACAGGACACGTTATTGCAGCACGGCTTATTCCTCTTCACAGCATAAATGCAATATATGGCAAATCGACTTCCTTTTTTTTTTTTTATAAACCACATTCAAAGCCGGCACCTCCTGAGGGCTGCGCTGTGGGCTGGAAGACGGGGTACCTCCTGCCTGGGAGCCGCAGGGAGCAGCGATGAGACCCCCGACAGCACGTGCACGGGGAGAACGGACGACCGGGACACAGCGTGAGGGTTTGGGGTCAGGAGGTGCGGGGCACCACGGAGGTCTGTCCAAGCTCCAGGTAAAGCAAATTCTTGTTTCGTGTCACTAGCAAGGTTTGTGTATTAGCAGGAGTGAAATGGGAGTCATTTCCACAGCTTACAAAAACATCTAGGAATCGTTCCAGGACTTTGTGAATAAGAAATCAACCGGAAGCACTGCTGTACAGTTTTCATGCAATTTTCAGGTTTTTGGCGAACAAAATATTAGTAGCAAAATTTAAAAAAATATAAACCCCAGCATTAGCCTTGATCCAGCAGAGCACCACGGCATGTTTCCAAGTGCTTCCCCCCACCTTCCCATGGGACTTCCCATTTCCTCAACTGTAAACACGCGAGAAGTCCCTGCACGACTGCACTAAAAGTAGTACATCTGCTATCTCAACAGTTACACTTGCCTATTAAACTTTAAACTCAGTTCTTAAGGATGTGAATATTCATGTGCCCAGTTCAGAGCATCAGACTCCCTCGCCCAGGCGTCTCCGACACACTCCTTCCCAGTCAGCTCCTCCAGCAGAGGCTTCGAAAGAAACACACGTAGCTGCTGGTGACTGCTCAGCGCATCGGTTTTTCCAGAAACAGACAGCAACCACTTCCATCCAGAGCTTCGACATGTTCCCTTTAAAAGGGAAATAATTCAAGATTTTTTCCAGTAGCAAAGAGCAATTGTTTCAATATTTAAATTCTCCAGTTAGTGTTTAGTCCCACCACTCATGGAGGGCACTGCCAATGCGTTTGAGTGAAGTCAATCAACTTGACAAGCTGCCGCTGTTGAAACTCATCTTTGGTTCAGGCAGGTGCATTGAAGGAACATACCAATATATTTATTTACTGGCTACCCTTCCTCTGCAACCAAAGCAGTTTAAGTCAGCCATGTGTATGTTAAACAGGTATAACCCTACCAACATCTATGCGACTGTAGTCAATTCAGGTTGATCTCAAAATGCAAGAGCCTCCAGTATCTAGAGGGTATCACTCAAAAGGTCAGAGCTCCTAATCTTAGGAAAAAGGCACATTATTATCCCAGCACTAATATGACACTATGCCCCATCCCTGGAGGTTCAAGGCCAAGTTGGACGAGACTTGGAGCAACCTGGTCTGGTGGGAGGTGTCCCTGCCCAGGGCAGGGGGGTTGAACTGGATGGTCTTTAAGGTCCCTTCCAACTCTGGGATTCTATGAAAACTCAGCCCTTTTCTGGAAAACTTAAACCTTTCAGTAGCCGTAACTCAAGGTGTGTTGAGAGGACCCCACGGCAGCAGCAGCTCAGTTGCGCTGAGGAGTGCTTCCGGCAGCCACCCTCCTCGTGCAGGTCGCTAAATCCCAGGAGCAGCCGCTCTCCAATTTCAGCCTCAGGGACACGCATGTGGCACCTGGTCAGCCAGGCGGGCTAACGGAGCGGACCCCCACCAGCTACCAAGAGCCCAGCCCAGCAGCGCAAGGGAGCGCCCAAAGAGACAGAGAATTTAATCCAACACCGTTTTTGTACAAAGATGGTCATTATTGATTCTCATCAGACACAGCTAAGCAGACAAAGAGAATAACTTGAGCCAAATAAATCCTTAATTTTTTCCCCACTGAGATAAGATTACAATAGCCTTCCAATCTTTAGCTGCTTCCCTTTGTGAGAGTCACACATATGTGCTTTTTATTAGTTTTTGGCTTAGCAATTAGATGGATTTTCAGTTACTTCCAGAAATGTTGCAGGATGGCTGAGCTGCAGCTAATCTTTGCTTCTCGCTAAATGGGAATATGAAAAATGCAGCAGGGCTCGCCAGCGCTACAGCCAATGCATCTCAATTCTGCACTTTTGCACAGAAATGTAAATGCTGTATTTCATATGTGAACCCTTGCGCAGTTGCCAAAAAGGGAACCATAAGGAGAAGGCTAGTTATAATTATTGATTTGTAGGGAGGAGAAAGAAAAATAACAGGGACATTCCCAGCCACGAGGCGACCAATTTTCCAACAGTTCTGCCACACAAAAAGCAACTTCTTAAGATGTGGAGGGTTTTTTTTTTTTAAGGCCATTAAAGCAAAACAGAAGATTACAGCTGCAACAAGATATCCATGAACTCTAATTAACAAGTATTTGTTGTCTGGATTTCAAACTTCCCAACTTGGTGTTAATGAACTGTAACACTGTAGCAAAAGGTATTAATAAAAACACCAGACTGTGGGGTAGATAATAGATCTCTGCTCACATTTCAGTGGAAGCTGCTGGGGGAATTTTCTTTGCTGCTTCAATCCAGGAACTGCAGAACGTGGAATACAAGTCTTTAAAGTGGTTGCTCTGGAAGACTAAGAGAAACTATTTACTTTGCAAAATTATATTTAAACTTCTACTCCATATTCTGTTTTGAGAGGAGTAAGTCTCCTGTAACCTACAAATGTAGACAAATTATGCTTTGGTTTTTTCCTCCTTGAAAGAAAAGATAGAGCAACTGGAATGAGGGAGACAATAACAAGACTTAGTTTTAAAATTGTTTTGGGTGAGGTTTTTTTGTTGTTTGTGGGTGGTTGGGGTTTTTTTTGTTTGCTTGGGTTTCAAAGGGGGGTTGGTTGGGTTTTGTTCTTGGGTTGAATTTTTTAGTTTGACTTCTATCTCCTTTCATGATTCCAGAGGGGGGGGAAAGAAGAGACTCGGAAATTACTGTGTTCTGTGGCAATTTTAGAGACCTTGTCCTGGTGTGACAGTGACGGCGGTGTCAAGCCCTCTCCATCGCACCCCCCTGCCATTGGGGCGAGGGACTCCACTGCCCCGCACTCAGCATCCTGGAGAGCAACACTCTGCCACCGAGAATAAAGCCGCCTTCGTGCACCGGCACGCTTTAAAAACGGACAGACGACTGCAAACTTGGGTGGGAAAGAGCTTCACAGCACAGCCCGAAAACAGCGCACTCAGGCCAGCCGCAGACACGGGAGAAGTCGTAGCCGGGTGCAGAGAAGGTACCCAACCCACACTTCCCATGTGAGGAAGGAAGTCTGAGCTTCCCAGACCCCTCTCATCAGCTCTGGCGTGTGATGGAAGCTCTTTCATCTTTCCCAGTAAATTTTGCCCCGTGGAAAGCAGCGGGCACCCAGCCGCCGGAGGGAGCCGAGGGCCAGGAGGCACCAGCGGTGGCGGACACACGGAGGAGAAGGAAAGGGCTCCTTTTCCACCCACCCGCGGACACGCTGTCTATCTCCCAGCAGATCTCCCCATTGTTTTCTAAGGAATTCCTCTATTTATCTTCACACGGGGTATTGCACCCGTTATCAAAAGCCGCTGTTTCTACACACTGCTGCGCCCCGGCTCCGGCGCTGTGAGACGTGCCCCCCCTGACTGCGCGCCTGCCCGGTCTCAGCGGACGTCCAACACCACAACGCCGCTGCTAGAAGCCACTTGAGCAGCTCCTTCCCCCTTTCCCAGAGCCGTACTGGCCCCACTTGGCCATACCAGCCCAGCCTGGCTCTCACTGTGGAGCTCGCTGCTGCCATGCGATACAACGCAAATGAAACACAAGGAGCGATCCTGGTGCCAGCGTCACTGCTGCGGCCGCGCGCAGCCCCCTCTCCAACGTGCAACGGCCACTAAGCCGCTGGGTCTGCTGGAAGTGACTTCATCACCCCAGCATCTTCCTCCTAGGGCAGCCCGGGCCGGGGAGGAAGAGAGGAGAAGTTCTCCAAAGGTCTACGCAAAAGGAGGAGAAGGGGAAGAAATAAGGAGTGAGAAAGAGGAAAACCAGTTGCTGGTCCCGACTCAGGGCTGTAACCTGACCCTGGCCGTGTCTTGCCACCACAGCATTAACTACAAGCAGCTTCCATTCAGCAGCTCCTGCCAAAAATAAACAGCGCCGGCTTTCCTGGCTGCCTGCTTGGGTTTGCTCTCAATGTTTTTCTTCTTGCCTCTTCTGGCTAATTGGGGTATGCTACGTTTCCTCCAACCAAGTAGTTCCTTAGTTCGTTTCTACCCACTACATTACTAAAATTGGAGCAGTTTCTCACAGTAAAGAACAAAAATAAAAGCTGTTTGATCAAGGACGGCTACAGCGGGCTGCCCGGCATCTTAGTGGGAAGACAGGAGGAGGGATAAGAGGGGTTAAAACAGGTACGCAGCAACATCCTGCTGTAGGCACTTCTGCCACGGTTACTCTCACTCCGATGCTCTCCCTTTTTTACTGGGGAATCGTCTATTTACAAACAATATTGTTAGCTATTTTTAATATACAGGCCAAAATAGTCAAGCTGCCTGTCTTCATTAGGCACTGTTGGGGGTCTCTAGGGGGTGGGTGGTTTTTATTTTATTATACAATCCAGGCAAACATAGGCAAACCTTGAATCACCTCCAGCCTATAGATACCAACAGCTACACCTGCTCGCTTCCAGAGATTCAGGTCCCACAAATTAAGGAATATCCCTTTATTTCCTTTGCAGACTGCCAGGCATCACTCCTGCCGATACCGTCCAGATCCCTGTACTTCCCCTAGCTCCGCATAACCCACCTTCCCCCCGGCTGCCTGTGCTGACAACCCCATCTCACCGGCTCTGGTCCGACACCTCCTCGCAACGCCGCCAAAGCCAGCAGCACTGGCAGCGGAGACGCGTCTCGCCCGCTGGCAGCGTTCGATAACAAACTGAACTGCAAACCGCTGAAGGTGACGAAGATGCTCTAAAGGTGTTATCCAAATATGTTTAACTTCTGGAAGAAAATGGCAGTGGTGAACAGCAGGCACCGGAGCAAA
This sequence comes from Chionis minor, assembly GCA_013398295.1. Classification (NCBI taxonomy): domain Eukaryota; kingdom Metazoa; phylum Chordata; class Aves; order Charadriiformes; family Chionidae; genus Chionis; species Chionis minor. The sequence continues at coordinate 1,332,323 of VZSF01003044.1, forward strand.
AGCATTTTGAGTTGTGGCCGGCAAAATGATTCGATAACCATCAAGGCACAGCAAGAATTAAGAAATATATGACCAATGCTAACAGCGCTAAAGAATATTTAGGAAATCCCAGCAACAAACCCAGCTGACTTAAGCTGTTGGGCCAGCTTGCTTATATAAAAATCTCCTTTCTTGCTTCCCCTCGAGGCAGCAACGCAAGCAAACAAAAGAGTAGTTTTGTCAAGCTGAACAGCATGTTTCTGACCCAGCCACTGAAAAATAAGTTCAAAGGCCCTTTAAAACTGTGCTATTTTAATATGCCATAAGAAGCGTTCTCTGCCTTCTAATTTGTTCAGTTCTTTGAAACACCTAATTTCCTCTGCACTGTCACTGCGCAGCACTGAAGCCTCATGGAGCCCTGCCACTTGATTCAACACCAATAGTCACATTTCAATAGGCAATTCCACTTGAAAGGCTATAAATGAAGGAAAAAAAAGATGTCTTCACACTAGAGAACACAATGCAACACCATTTATTTATATCCAAGTCCCCTTTTCTGTGCCTGACTACTGTAAGCAGGAGCCAGAGAAGGGAAGCTTTAAAGCCTAGATAATTAATTCTAAGTGGTTTTAAAATGGCTAGAAACATTAAGGTAGACCAGATGCAACACCGGAATCAGAGTCAAGCTGCTGTGCTCTTTACTCTGCTCTGGAATGCACTGTTTACTCTGGCATCACATAAAATATGTAATTGATTTCTCAAGGAAAAGAAAAAGTGAGAAAACCAGCCCCATAAGCCTCATTATTCTATAGAACAAAAGTAAAAAGGTGTCTTTCAGGCCAAATCACAGTTGTATTTCAATATGGATGGGGAAGTGCAACAGAATCATAATTTCGTATTTATTAAGATTCATTTACTACAATTGCCATCAACAGGACCGCAGGGTTGTTAACAAGAACCTCCCTAGAGTCAGAAGCATCAACTTCTACAAGCATATACAGATTTAAAGAAAAATTAAATTAAAAATAAATTTAATAATATTACTTTGGAGAACATTTATCATTCCTGAGTGTGGTTCCCCCCCCCCTTTCCAAACTTCCTTATTAAGATTTTGCGAAACTATAATGAAACTTGACAATAAGCCACATGGTGCCTAAGCACACTTCCAAATTAGTCAGTTGGTAATTCCACCGGCTGCACAGCAACTATTTGTGTGTCCTCAGAGAGCAAATGCTCCTCTTTCTCCAAAGGCCAGGCCAGGTCTGGAGGTTCTGGGACCTCTCAGGAGGTTCAGCGCATCCCCGAGACAGAGACAGTGCGAAACACTGTGGAGCTCCTCCGCGCCATCCCACGGCTCAGCGGAGCATTCTCCACACTCTGTGAGCCACGATAACAATGTTTAAGATGCTCATCCCATCACACATTAGGTTAAAAAAAAAAAAGGCAGATTGAAAATATTTTGCTTGGAGAAAAAAAGTAGAGATGCAGAAAATAAATTTCAAAAGGATGACTGTACAAATCCATTGTGCATACGCAAGACTGGCCAGACACGATGATCAGTAGTATCATGATTACCCTCCACTTTGTTGGCCTCCAGTAATATCAATTTATTCTCCTCCAAGTTTTGCAAGACAAAGTCTCACAAGTATCACCCAGCGCTCCACAGCTACAGAGCCCGGACCTCCACAAAGATTTACCCTTTGAGGGCTACTTGAAACTGAATTTTCAGCCAAGAGTGCTAACATCACCTGAAACACTTTAAGTAAGGGTGACCCAAGCTGCACCACTCCTGCCTTTGCAGCCCAAAATGGAAAAGCTGCTCTGATCTCCTCCATCAAAAGGAGAAGATCCATCACCTTTGCTGAAGCCAGGCATCCCACAGCAGCTTGAACCCCCCTCCTCTGCCAGAACACCCAATGCTCCACGCAATGCTCGACGAGTGTCTTTTTCCGAGGGGCTGCTACTCCATTTATAAATAGGATACACACGCTGCTCTACACCCGAGCGGCCACCCCACGGTACGACGCGCAGAGGAAACCGGCCGAGCGCCGCGCTGCACACCACGTCGCGCAGCAGCTGAGCAGCCACGACCACAAACCGCCACGGGGGAGTCAGCGCCGGGTGATGGTGCAGTGAACTACGGGCAACTCGTCCAAAAGCGAGAGACTGCAGCGAGTACGCGCAATAGCCAGAAACAGCCGTCCAGCCTGCTCCATCCATCTCTCCTCCCCTCTGTTCCTGCTTCCCCATTTTAAAGGGATCGGCCACTTTTGCCGTCCTTTGCCAGCACGGCAAATATAGGAAAACAAACACTTTTGGGGCAAGCAGTGCACTGTGCTGCTCAGTTCTGGACAAAAAAGAGCAAATAGCTGGTGGGACTCAGAGCCACGGGCAGGCTGGCAGCAGCCAGAAACCTTTTCTCTTTGCAGCGTGTCTGACATGCCACTAACATCTCTGCAGTTGTAGCAAATGAGGGAAGAGGCTGATTTCTATCCTGAAAGGCGCTGGAGCCCGAGGCCATTACAAGCACAGCCTGAAGAGAAGCTGATTCACGGGCTGGCTGCTCTGCAGCACAGTCACTGCTCCTACTGGAGCCTCTTCCAAGTATCCTCCTGACTTGGGCAGCCGGCTGGTCCTCTCGCTCCGGGTTGTGGAGGAAACGGTTACTGGTGGCTTTCACAAGTGGCCCACACACCTCACCAGGGCACCAGCGAGATACACACACAGCGGGCATCAGCCACCTCTTCGGCCCTAAAGTTCCCACCGTGAGCAAGTGACGAGTCCAAACGATGGGTTTTGCTTTCTCCTTCCCGCAGCTGAAAAAAAGGAAGAGCTAAGCGCATCCTCAGGACTCACTGAAGCCCCTGCAGCTGGAGGCCACGCACCCGCAGGGCCTCCCCTGACCCGATGGAGGAAGGTGAGGGACCCATCCGTCTGCACCCCGCGAGCTGCGGCCCAGCCTGCTCCGCTTTCAGGCACAAAGCAAGAAAAAAAATAATCAGTGTTTGTCACTCAGCTGAGCCCCAGCACCACAAAGTGAGCTGAGGTCTTCAAACATTCAAAGGAAGGAAAAAAAAAAAAATGACGACCTGTCAAAATGCAACCAAAGAGACGCCACCACAAAATCCTACTACAGCAAATTAAAAAACAAACAAACCCCACAAATAAATGCAATTAAAGTACAGTGTACTTTAACTCTGTAGAGTAACTACAACTCTAGCAAAGGGGGAGGAGCAATGAGGAGAGGAACTCCTCCCCACAGATGACAGTTTTTGGTTTTTTCATATATTTAGGAATAACAATTAAAGGCAGAACACAAACGAGATCCAATTTGTCACGCAACACCTGCAATCAGCTGAGTGAAAAAACTACATAAATAAAACTCCAAACCAAAAACCCCACTGTTCAACTCCTACATTGCAAAGTATACTTCATGATTGTTTAATTAAAGTCATTTTTAGCTTTGCATGGCTGCAATCACCAAACATTGTCTCCCTGTCAGCATTTGAGGGGCTAACATACTGTTGCCAACAATTAGCACAAATCTGGCTGACATTGTTTTCTCCAAAAATAAACCATGCATGTTAAGTAGCTTGAGAACAAACACAAAAACAAGATTTTAGGATAACATTTTTCTTCTCAGTGTAAAGACAGTCCTGCAGGGAGCCCAGGTAATCACTCCAGGATCTACTCAACCACCACCACCACACACTTTTGCTGCTGGAGAAGCACCACCAGGACACAAATTAGAAGTTCTGGGCACCTGTGATTAAGAAACCTTCTAAGCAGAGGGAAGACATTAACACCAGTTCCTTCGCCAAAATCCATTTGGGAAAATTCCTGATTTTCTTTGTTCACCAGCAATGGCCTGAGCATCACGGCAAGAAAAGAGAGTGCAGTGAAGCGAACAGCCCCTGTGAAGTCTTTTTCTTTTGGAAACCTGACTTCTCTCTACCCTGAGCCACCAAGAAGAAAGATCCAACACCACTGCGACAACGTCAGGAGCGTGCGAGTGACAGCTTGGGAAGATGCAGTCCTCCGAATGAGGGGCGCTTGAGGAGCCTGCACACACTTCTAACGGCTCCTTTGATCACCACTGCCTTCACCTGCAGGACCCAGCCGTCCACCCATGACACGCTCCGTCCCAGACGTGGTTGCCCGGCGAAGATGGTTAAACATGACTCAGAGAGCAGAGCAGAGATCGCTCTTTTGTTCTCCTGAAGAAACAGTACTTTTAAATACAGACTGAAACTGCCAAAAAGGGAAGAAATCAGCTTTTTATGGCTGTTTACAGTCAGGACTATTTGAACTCCTGCACTGACAATGGAAATCACAAGCTAATCTGAGGATTAGAAGCAGACACAAACTGCAGTTTTGAAGCCAACACGTCTCCTTTCCAGCGCCTGCCTGACACATGGATTAGAAGTAAAGGCGGCTTCGGGTGGCAGAGGAACAGGCAGGGGCTGCCTCCACGCTCTGACTAGTCCCTCTTACACTAAATATACTTTATTGTTACAAAACTAATGCTGGAAACCCTTTACCAGACTGAAGAAGTTAACATTTTCTACTCAGTGGATAGGAAGTCTATAACCACTTATTTTATACTCTGTTCTCATCTCTGAAGGCTTTTATTCTCTAGAGCAAATTAATCAGGCAGCTTGCATTATGCGCTCTTTCTCCAGGCCTGGCTCCTCTCGGCATCGCTATTGATCTTCACTCAGTAAGCCATTAGCAAAAGGTTTTGAAAATTTGCTGGTTTTATAGTTCCCAGAGAAAGCTGAGTCCAATTTAGGGGGATTGCCAGATTCAGGTTTGAGAGCTCAATCCTTCGGGGCAAAGATCACCATTTTTCAAAACATGCAAGAACGTACAAACCCCGTTCTGCTGCCCGCTCACAAGTGCCCGGGTCTCTACCGCTCCATGCTCCTTCCTGCCACAGGAGGTTTTAAATGACCAGGGGGAATGGGATTGAGAGAGAACGCACAAGTGCCACACACCTACAGCCAGCCAGGAAAAACCCCAAACAAACTACCAGACTGATGCAGAAGAAAAAAAAAAAACACAATAGGAGAAAGATAAGACGAGAGGGGTAGGAAGGTGACAACTTTTAATAAAGTAACTGCAAGCTTTTGCACAAACTATTTTTCCTTTGGACTCCACAAGGTCATCTTTCCAATACACCTCCCCCAGGTTCCCATTTCCTCTCTAGCCCAATAAAGCCAGAGCAGTAAAGAAAATCGGTGCGATTTCAATGTCTTTTTGCCACGCTTTTTTGGTGTGTGTGCGAGATGACGTTTGTTCCTTCTCCTTTTGTAAGCTGTCTTCTCCACGCACACATGAAAGCAACTTAAAATAAACCAAACTAAAACTGATCGTCCATCCTTCTCATCAAATACCGTATCGGATCCTGCGGACGGATTCAGCAACAGACTAAAACCTCAATTTTAGACTTGAACTTGCCCAAAGTCCAGAATGTAGGGATCTACATCAACAAGGAAGCAATTTATTTTTTTTATAATTATTTACAATTAGAGATGATGCAGCAGGACTATCACACTGAAGACAACCTGACATGAAACACCCGAGTCAACCACTCCTCTCTTTCCCCCCCACAGCACAGCATCCCCATCCTAACTGCTGTTCTGAAGAGGGCGCGATTTTAAACCACCACCTCAAACCTGAGGTTTAATTCTTTTCTGGCTCCTGGGAGAGCAATAGCAGGGCCATCCCTGGTCCAGCAGCACGGCCGTGCCCCCGCTCGCCCTCTCATGCTCAAACTTGATCGTGGCCACCAGACACGGAGCCAGAGGGCTGGGTGACTTCAGCCCAGTGCCAAGCAACACGTTGAAAACAGACCTGCTGCCCACAGCCCAGGGACAGCAGCTGGAGGACCACCGGGCCACCGGCCCTTTCCTTGCCTTGCTGGAGCTGGCACGGCTCTGGCTGAGCACGCGGCAGAGCCATGCTTCCACTGGGAGAGCTGGCCAGAGCTTCCTCGGAGCTCCAGCACACAGGGATCAGCTCCACTTCTGCCTCTAGCCTGCGGCCTGAATGTTTTTATTAATTTATATCTCCATCCTGCTCCCCGGCCGCGGGAGCGATGCCCGACGGGAAGCAGACGTGAGCCAGCCCTCCTCCTGCAACCACCACCCTCGGGGGGAAGGAGGGGATGGGGGGAGCAGGGCTAGCTCTCCGCTTTTTTAACATTCACTGTAATTCATCTGGCATGGTTTGGGCCGCACTGGCCGCTAAACCCGGCTCTCTTACCTCTCCCCTCTGCAGAAAGAGCATCTCCCTTCAGAAGGGAGGAGAAAAAATGAGAGGGAGAGAGAACTTAATTGAAAAGTAAAAATCACCGAACAGAAAATCGGTTCTGTTTTACCCCAAACCAGGACAGCAGCTCACTGCCCCTTGGTTTCGGCCGTGGCAGATCCACACGTATCCCAGCTCCCCCACCCCACCTCCGACGCCCCGGCACGGTGGTCCCACCACGGGGAGGAAGCGCAGCCCTGCCAGGTCCCACGGGTCACACAGCCGGGGCCGGGCACGGATCGACGGCGTGGCCCAGAGGGATCCGACCCACCGCGACGGCAAGGCTCTGCCCGGCCCGGGACTGCAGCTCCCGCAGCCAGGCCAGGAAATCCCAGTCCGTTAAACTGGGGGTTTTTCAAACTCTGGTGAGAGCAAACGGCTGAGGCTGCGAGGCAAGCCCGGATGGGTCTGGCCATGCTGGAGGGGTGATGACTGGCCCGGGCTGGCCGGCTCCGGAGAGAGCCCGGAGTGGTGTCATAAGCAATTAACACGATTTAGAAACCTGCGTCCCACTAAAAAGGGGGAAAGTTAAAAAAAAGAAATTTAAAAAGAAAAGAAAAGGGGTGGCGGAGAGAAAAAAAAGAGAGAGAAAGAAAGGGAAAAAAAAGAAAGAAATAAAAAGGCATAATAGACCCCACATCCCTTCCCACTGCAGCCAGCTCCCCCAGTAGCCACCGGTGGGGAAGGAAAGGAAAGGCAGAATCACTCCCCTTTGTCAGAAGAGGCTTATAACTCACAGGGGCATCCAAACTCGTTTGACAAGGGGGATAAACCTGTATTTGGGAGGAAGGGGAGCTCTCTCCACTATAGATCCACTATAGGTTGCGTAACGAGGTACTTCCTTGCCCCACACCACCCCAAACACAAGCCGCCTGCATGCAGGAAAATAAGCATACATAGTTGTCTTTAAAAATCCACCACCCATTTCACCTCCCCCTCACTTGAAGCAGTGAAAACAGCTTCTGTCCAACTGTCACGTGAGATTTAAGCAGAAATGACAAGAAAGGCGGCTTTGTGCAACTCTCCCTGCACTTTCCCCGTCTATGATGTACATGGAAAGCAGAGAGGGAGAACTCGACAGCACTCAGCGGAGGAACGGCACGGCCAGGAACAATACGCGGCACACACGCATCCCACACACCGGACCTGCATACCAGCCACCACCGCCGGCCTGTGCAGCCGGGCACCCACCCGCTCCACCTGGCACGTATAAAACAGGTAGCGGCAAAGTAATAGGAATGAAATGCCAAAGGAATATTTTTGCCTGCAGCTCCGTTGCAAGTTTCCCTCTTTGGGCTGAGGTCTCTAGCTCTCGCAGGGGCTAGAGACGGCGCCTGGCCCAGACTCACACTGGTTTGATGCAAACATGTTAATACTGAGCATATTTTTACTTTTTTATAGAAGGAATTCGGAGGGACTCAGACCAGTCCTGGCAACGATCGTTCCAGCACCTCCGTGCCCGACCCTCCCGGGTGTTCCAGCCGTGACTCCAGCAGCATGGCCCCCTGCGCCCGCTGGCGCAGCCGTTCACGTGGCTGCCCACACTGGAATCCGCTCCTTTCCCCAGGATCCAAGGCTTGTGTTAGCACAATCCCTCCTCTGCACATTCAACACGCGCGGTGGGTTAAACGGTACACCAGCTTCAATTCTGGGGAAGCAAACCGCTCCCAATCCTTATTACATGCCTTACGCGATTCGGGTGGGCTTGGGGCTTTTTGTTTGTTTGGGTTGGGTTGGGTTTGTTTAGTTTTGTTTGTTTGTTTTTAAATTTTGATACAGCGTTGAAAAGCTTTCCAGGACATCTGTCCCCAGCCGCTCAGTATTATTAACAACTCCCCACAGCAGGTATGAAAAGCCTTTGAGATTTTCTGGCTCAAAAACACGAGGGAATGATCCACGGCGCGAGAAAATGCCAAGCTGGGGGCGGGGATGGGTGGAATTTCATGAACTAAATCCTGAGACTACAGAAGAAGGTGGTGGAGGAGAGAACGGCGACAGTCGAAAGATGTCGGGCAGCAGAAAATGCTTTTTACTCTTACAGTAACAAAATTCCACAGTTACTGAACAGGTGGAGAGAAGGCCCTTTTAACAGAAACAGCCGAGAGACTGATTTGAGAACGAGAAAAAGCTCATTTTTACCGAGTGAAAAGCTCTACCCCATGTAGCTATTTGTAGCTAGTAGAATACAGTGGATTTCTTGCCTTTATCACCACAAACAAGAGCCTGTTTGTAATGTAAAGCTGCAAGTTACACGGCCAGTACCAGTGTCTGTTCCTTTATACTTCATCTCCCAATTTTATCATAAACAAACACACAGCTTACGGTTGCCTATAAATTTCATCCTCAAACTCTTCAGAACAAAACACCATGTACTTTAATCTTAATGTACTTCCTATCAAAAAGATCCTGCGTGCGGGGTTTACAACTACTAAGCAGTCAAAGTACTGTAAGATAAGTTATCCTTGTTTTACAGGAGAAACAGAGGGACAGAGATTAAATAACTTATCTAGACGGGGGAAAAAAGTGACGTGCCCCAGTTTTCAACTCTGATTTCTCCAGTCCCCCCAAGCTGTGCTGTAACCACTCTGGGGGGCTCTTGAGCAGCTACTGCAGAGAAAATATTTGCAAAAATTAAATTTGACCCCCAGTTTTAGTAAAGCTTACACACTAACGCTCAATAAGCGGGACATGAAAAGCCTCACAAGTTTGAACAGCTCAGACAACTTAAAAGCTAGGTGCTCGTGCTCCTGTAATTATTTGGACAGGAGGTTTCACGCAAGACCAGGGGACTTCAGAGGTGCTGCTCTGTTCAAAAAGCGTACGGTGCCATCAGAGGTCGGTCCCAAAACAACAGGCAAAGGAACAACTAGGAGCTTACAACAAACCTACAGCAGATACAACTATTTTAAGCGCATGGAAGAAAGACAACACACACACTGTATTACAGCCAGTAGATGATTAGTGTATGCCGTAAAACAAGAAACTCCTCTGGCTACCGATGCAGTTGGGTAACGCCACGGGAAGGCAGGTGGATACCACCACCTCCCTGGAACACGCCTTCTCCTGTACATATCTATTATCAGTTGAAGATTATGTTGTCACTTAGGAGAAAATAAATACAGAATTTCCTTAAAACACTTCTCAACCTCCAATCTTTATTCCGGGAAGCCAGCAGAAGACTGCTGAAGGCTTGACAAGGCATTGTTTTACAGACCCTTGAAAAGGTTACATTTATAATAACCTCCACCTCTCATCAAAAGAGGAAACGCTTAAGCAGTTTAAATTTGGCGTAGCAAGAAACTTGCATACAGATTAGCTAGTTTATTTGCTATGATGTTGCAAGACACTGTTTTATTAGCTTAATTTGTCTTCAGCGGCACTGGAGACCAAGGTAACTACAGCTGAGTTGCTGGAGCCCATATGAAAAAAACAAAAAGGCTTTTTTAAGAGTGTCTTGTTATTCTTGCACTTTCAAGCCGGGTTTTGTTTGTTTGTTTTTAGAAAGGCTTATTTGAAGCAAACGAAGCTTTCAAAATGCTAGGTGGCTGCTGGCAAATATCTTAGACCATTTCTCCACTTCAAAGACTGTTCATATCAGAGATTCTACAAAATCCACAGCACGCTAAATTGACACAAACCCCCGACAGAAACAGAGCTTATATTTAACCTACAAGCAAAATTCAGGTACCTGAATAATTAATATTCTTCGAATTAAGACTTCACTTATCTCTCTAGGTGTGCAATATTAAATCTATTACCATTTTGTTAATTTTCAGCACACCAGTGGAGTTCAGATCAAAATCAGAGAGCAGACATGGAAACTTGGCACCAGCGAGAACAGAGTTTTGACACTGGCTTGAGCGAGGCAGGATTTCACCCTTGGTCACTCCATGCTGCTTCAGTTTATTTTTCCTTCTTTCCTCCAGCCCTTTTTTTTTTTTCTCTTTCCTTTCATATCTCTTCTGAAATACACTGCAGCTCCAGCGAGTTCCCAGCCCTCGAACAATGTGTTCTCAAACTACGCAGCCGAGAACGCCAATACAAATGAAATCTGTGCTGCAGCTTCTACGGAGCTGGGACCACTTTACATCCGCCTGTCAGATATTAAAAAAAAAAAAGAAAAAAAAAAGACTACAATAAAAGTGAGCCATCTTGTTTCCTTCGAGTGTGAAAAGGCTTTGAAAGTAAAAAAAATACAAAGCAGCTAATGATAATCAGTTACACAGAATCCCTCGTCCGTGCATTTTGCTTCCAGGGAGCACCAAGTGTACGAGACCAAAACGCGACATCAGATCCACGTGAAATTCTGCCCCTAATCTGCAAACCAGTTACCATGACTGCACATGCAAATTGGTCGGATAAAAGCCAGTCAGAGGAATAATTGGCTATTTAGAGGTACAAAATGACTAATCTATCACAGCCACCACATAAGTGGTTTTTTTTTCATCCACTTCATAATTGCGCCACTTAGTTCTCCAAGTCCAACCTAATATTTCGGATGCAATACGGTGAGTACTGCAACACAGTGGGATGCAGGAGAACCTGGGCTCCATCCAGGGCTCCACCACTGCTGCAACTCAAGTCCAGATTTTCATCTGTGCCCAACCCGCAGTCCCCGCCAAGAAGTCAAGGGACAGCTTTGAAAGGTGACTACGAAAAACACACCCACTCCCTGCCGTCCCAAAACACGTCTTTGTAGGGAACCGCGTAGCCTCTGAAGCAGGCTGAGAAGCCACCAGCGCTGACGACCCCAGCACGGGTTGATTCTCTGCTGCGTGTGTCACCAATGCCACTTGTGAGCCCGACCGTCCGCCAGGCCAGGAACTCTCTCCTAAACAGAGTAATTTCAACAACCAACCTCCAGCATCATTTTCCTGTCGTTATTCAAACAGTACTTGCTAAAAATCGTAACTTTGCAAGAACTCTCATGTTTTCCTGCCTAGCAAAAATGGCGCAGAAGTATAAAAACTCATCACCATTTAGTCTTTTAGCAACTACAACCAGCTTCATTCCAGGTCCTCACAACCAAGGCAGGAGCAAAGCATCAGTCATTCCTCCCCTCCCCCAGGAGGCAATGGAAACCAGTGATAAACGATTTCCCTTATTGGCAAACACAAAGACTAGCCAGCTTCAACTTTAACGCCACTTTTACCTACTGAGATACCAACTATTTTCCTGCTGAAAGCATTGATAATTTTCTTTTAATGCCTTCTTCATCAGATATGAAATTAAATCAACTATGGCAGAATTGTAGGAGAACCCAGGAGGCAAAGCAGAACAGGTCTGTATAAAACCTCACACCCAAACGCTTAGACTTTAAGGATGCCCAGCAAGGTTTCTAATAAACACTTCAACAGAGCAGGGACGTTAAAGCCTTGAATATTCCCCCTTCTAGGCACAGAACAAATGGGTCAGTTGCCAGGAATTATTCACTTTCCCTGTGCTTCAGGCATTCCCATCTGTGAAACAGGCCTAATATCTTCATTAAGCTAGACACTAAGTGCTGAGTCCTACACAGGAGTCGATATACCACTGTCAAATCATTTCTTATCTTCTGAGGTTTATAACAAAACATCATTCTCTATTCATATTTTCAGCCCAAAATGCAAATGCTTGACCTTAAAAAGTACATAAGCAAATGAGACTCCCACCTGCCCAAAGCTGTACCTGCTCATACCAAACCAACAGCTGTAGGCAGGATGTAAAAGAATGTTTGCACACATGAAACTATAGGGTAAAACAGGGCAAAAAGACATTTCTGTGTCCGAGATGACTAATGAGGAGATTATGGAGAGAAGCCTGCAAGTTTCTTCCAGCTCAATTTCAAGTCCGTCTTCACCTTGGATGTGGGAGTCCAGGGCGCAACCGACTGTCCCTCCTCCTGCCACTGGGGTCAGGAGAGCCCCTGGCTCCACACAGGTTCCTCCCATGCGCTTCTGGCAGGTGCTTCCCCACCTCCTCTCTCCTCCCGTTTTCTGATGAATCCATACGCGCTGCTGGAGACAGGATTTGGCGCGCACGCTCCGACGTAAAACCCTCTGCCCAGATGTGCTAATCCCCTGTGGCAACCCGCTTCGCCACACATGACCTCCAATGGCAGGATTTGACAAGGTCAATGACTACTGTGCCACGGAGGTTACTTACGCTCACTGAAGTCTCCGATGTGCACACAAGAGGGTCCCTCCCCCTCTTTTAATGCAATTAAATGCTTTTTATTTAGAAATTTGCACAATTTATGTGCAATTTTCTCACCCTCCCCACAGAACCAGCTTCCATTAAAACATTTTGGGCAGCAGAGCCAGCATTTAGCTGGGATTACAGCAGGGAAAACACCACCGGTGAGAAGAGCTGCTTCTTCCCGCACTCTTTGGATTTAACATCCAATACGGGCTTCTCCTCGGCACAACACACACACAGGAGGCGGTTTAGAAAGAAAGGAGAAGAAAAGAAGGCTAAAAAGAGAATAAAAATTGCACAAACTGAGCTATAAAGGCCATTTACAGACCAAACTACTTTTCCTCTTCTGCCACCACTAGGGTTAGATGCCTCAGCCACTCCAAGCGCCCAACCAAGCGCAAACAAAAGCTTGTCTCTTCTTTCCCCCTGTCACATTGAAACTAATCAGGGAAAACAAGGTAGAAACCAGGGTTTCAGAGCAATTAAACTGCACGTGAGGTTCCACCTTCCCGAGTAATTCTTTCCACCCTCAGTCACTCTCCGCTTCCCCATGTTTGACCGCATCATTCCAACTTCACAACCTCGACTGAAACCAGCCTCGAAAGAGTCACTCCAGCGCCATCAGCGTTTTACACCATCCGTTGCAGTGGGCTTGGAAGATGACCTAAAACACGGCAAGAACATGCAGCTATAATCCTGCTACAAAGGCTCAGGCCATACTCGCAGCCTTTTTTTAATCAATACACATCTGCTCGGCAGCCCCCGCTCCCCTCCATCAAAGGGCATTTGCGTGGCCGTGCAGCCGGCCACGTCAGGGAACCAGGGAATCGCTCTCCCTGGCAGCATAAATGCTAGCGCTGGCACAAGGGAGGCAACTGGGACAAGCAGCCAGGGCAGGAAAGGACTATCCCCTTCACCAAAAACACAGACTTAAGCCAGATTAAAGTGTTCGCAGCCCCAGCTCCTTATCCCTACTTCTGCAAGCGTGGGAATTACCAAACAGTGTGGAAGACCAAGTCGTTTAGCTTTGCAAAAGAGCGTCTGTCTAAATACAGAGCCATTTTCACAGCTTGTTTCTTCTCTCACCAGCTTCCCCTTCCTTTAAAAAAAAAAAATAAAAAAAAAAATACCAAAAAAAACCCCACCCCACCATAAACAAACCAACCAAAAAATGTGAATGAAGAGGTTTGGACCCCGTCAGTCATGAGGCTCCTTCCCGAAGGACAGGGCGTCAGGCTGCAGCCCTGGGCTCCTAAATGGAAGGGTGCTAACTAAGGGAAGTTTTCTCTGGCAAGGTAAACAAACCCTGCAGTACAAAGACTGAATGACTCCATGGAACAAAAGGGAAAATAAGGTCAAACAAAAAAAAAAAAAAAGAAAATGGAAACAAGAAGCAGCTGAGATGAGAGACAGGACAGATACAAACACACAGCCCAAAAACCCCAACAGCCTGCTCGTTAGCTCTGAAGCCCAGCACATGGAAAAAGAGAAGAATCTACTTCTTCCTCGACTGGAATGTTTGCATAATTGTCACTTTCAATTCTACATAATTCCCTTTTCTACACATTTGTTTCGTGTCTAGGCCACCATGCATGAAATAAATCCCTGTATCAGAGCACAGCCCGTCTGCGCGACATGCAGTGCTAAGGAGATTGGGTTTCCCGTTTATTCCCGTATTACATTCCAAGAAGGTGTGAACAATGCTTTATCAGAGTTAAAATAATATCAACCAAGCAGATATCCGCCCCAGCCAGGATGTGTTTGCCTAGGAAGATTTTTCTAAAAATCATAAATCTAAGCGAGTAAGATATTGCTTAACCACTAATTAAGTGTCATTTTCCCCCGTCCCCCATGGGGCACACAGAACAGGACAAGCACAGCACCAACAAATAATTCAGACTGAAGTTTTAGGGTTGTTTCTTCCCCCACCCCCAATTAAAATTACACGCATTCACTTTGGGTACAGGTTCAATTTTCTTCACATTTAGTGCTGATACCCAGGTGCCCTATTAGAAAAAGCCGAGATACTGAAATATCAACACTCATTAGGTCTTTTAGACACACATTTTTCGATGCTGTTTAGAAAATCCACATTAAGAAGAGTGAGCGCAAAGGATAAACTTTCAACATTAAAAGGAGTAGCACGAAGTAACTAGGCACCCAAGTTCTCATTCTTCATTTTAAAATAGAGACAAATCATTTCAATGACCGCAGCCTGAAGAGAAAACACCACTATTTCTTTGTTCAGGCTGAACAAAATAGAAAGCAGAAAGATTAAATGCTGTTAAACACAGATGATATTTAAAGTTCATTCAGCTTTACAGCTTGACACCATATTATTAGAACAACTAAAAAGTCTAAAAAAATAAAATAAAATTTCTGTACATCACCGCAAAGGTTTTTACCTTATACATCAGCTGCAAGCGAAACTCTGACCTTCTTGAAAGGTACCTGCAGCCCCCAGAAAAACACATTTGAATGTTTCTAGTTTGGGAGCTGCCGGGGAAGCACAAGCAACAGGGACGTCAATCCACCGGTCGGGAAATCCTCCAGCCTATTTCTGTTCCTTTCACCAGCATCAGGAATACATTGCAAGACACAAGCAGTTACTGCTTTCGAAAAGGCTTGATCTCCATGAAGACACAAAGCCAGCTTTTTTCCCCCCATGCTTTTTTCCACTTCCAGCCCTGCTTCCAGAAGCACACCGGTGAAACTGCGCTGCCGCAAGCTGCCGCCTTCCAAAGCATCTCTCCACCACACTCACATTCTGCTCCCGCCGTCAGGACTTACACCATGATTAAATTAACCCTTTCCCAACCCCAAGATGTGTATAAGGATGCTCCAGTAAAATCGGTAAAATAAGTTACACTTTGTATTTTTTTCCCCTCCAGGTCTGTATTCTTACTGGCACGCTTTGTGTGTCTGGGTTTACGCTCTGGGCACAGACTCATTATTCCTACAGTGTTCAGCAGAGACTGAGCAAAGAATCACGTTTTGCTTATGCTCTGACCATCACTAAGGTAATACTAGGAAAAACACCAGTGACTTCAACTGCTAAACATTTATAAATAGGGAATGGGAATTTTAACACACACATGCACAAGAGGAGAGAGATGTAAAAGAACAGAAACAACTGTCTATCGCTTGAGACAAAAATCTCTTCTTCCTCATCGGTACCTGCTCCTTTCTGCCGAGGTAAGCACACCGAAACAGTGAAAATTCACATCCCGGTGATGAGCAGAAAATCAGAATTACACAAAAATCAAACCAAGAAAAACCGCAAACGGCAGCAAGCTTTATTTGCTTGCAGGAAACACACCACCAGAAGCTGCCCATTTACCAGCCCTAACACGCTGCAGCATCTCCCCGCGCTCCACAAGACCGTGTGCCGGCCGCACCACCACCACTGCGGGGGACGGGCGACCCGGGCAAGCGGGTGCCCACCCAGCCCGAGGTGACACGGCCGGGGAGATGGCCAGGACCCTCTGGCTCCGGCCCCACGGCAGCACAGCCCACCAGCAGCCTCCTGGCGGCTTCTGCTGCCCGTTTCCATTCAGCCCGGATCCGACACCGCCTGGACGCTGGACTCGGTGGGGCTGAAGTTTGAGACGGAACAGGGTTTACCTGTTTTACCATAACTCCTTGCTTGCTTCCCAACACCACCCAGCACAACCGGGTCCTCTTTTGGTCCTGCTGGTACAGCACACAAGTCTCTCATCTCCAAGCGAAGATGGTAAGTGGTGGAAGTGAAATGTGCCAATTGCTATTTAAGTATCAAAAAGAAATAACCAATCTCTCTGGCAATGCACGTGAATCATTAAATAAGCCAAATAATCTGATTTTAGACGAACAGCACATTGTACTTAACACAGACATAAACAGCAGCAATTTACACCCTGTCCTTTTTGAGGTCAAATTAATTACCTCACAGGTTGTACCAACCTTACACACAAAGTTACAGAGAAGTATCATAAAACGTGCCCCTGTTTGAGCCCCATTTGTGCCAAGACCCAGCCGTGGTGTTGGAGTGCAGACCACGAAGGCACCAGCAAACAGCTCTTCGGTAACAGTCACAGCGAGCTGACCTTCAGGCAGAAACTCAGTAACCCGATGATGATGACATTCCTGGCCCTGGATTGTCCGCAGCATTTATTTTGGCAGTGGTAAAGAAAATCCACTGATATATTTTGACCAGGAAGCGCTGATGAGGAAACCAGCAGAGACCTCGCTGCGGTCCAAGGGGCAGGCTGGAACACCCTCCCCTGGAAACCCACACTCGCCTGCTTCATCCGAGCGACGCACTGGAGTTCAGTAATCCCAGGACATAACTTTAAGACCTTAAAACCCCGTAGCGTGGCTTGCCTCGAAGCTGCAGCACCAGAGCAATATGTGCCTAGAGACCAGGAGCTTCCGAAACCCAGCGACGACAGCCCCAAGCTCTTCCCAGGCAGAGGGAAAGCTGGCAGCGTGCTCAGAGACTGCACAGCCCAGCCAGGTATTCCCAGGACACAACGCGGCCCATCCTAAACCAAGGATGCTCTGTCTGGAAACAGCTCGTGTAAACTGTTTGTTTTTCCTCAAAAAAGACCGACTTCAGAAATAATTCTTGGGCACCTATCAAGAAAACAAACTACATATAGGTGTTTATCGGCAGTTTACACCAGTTTGCACAGCGCCCCCCTTACCCACCCCCCCAGCAGTTCATAACCTCTGGTTTGGAAATGGCACGTCCTACACCTGCCAAAGCACAAGCTCGCTTTCTGAGGCAATCGGGTTTGATGTTAACACGAGGCTCTAGACAACCTCCTATCCAACAGCTGCTAAAAAGATCATCTTTTCTTGCAAAAAGCCTAAAGCTCATGCAGATGACTTCGTAACGAGCATGGGAACCTTCTTCTGCTGGAGCCCTGCAAGCACTTTTGCCTAGACGCGGATAAAATTTTAATTTTTAAGTCACATACCCTATGTGCCTTAGCGTCGCCCAATGATGTGGAAGAAAAGTCATGAGCTGCATGAAATCAAGTTACAGACCATGTGCATCCCAGAGGCTCTCCTTTCTGTTTCATTAACCCTCTCCCCGATAGAAACAGCATCGGGAACGTGGGCGCCCGCATCGAAATCGTCTCAAAATGGTTCTCTCCGCACAAGTCACGCCGACCCCGCGGACGCAGCCATCTCCGTAGCAATGGAAAGCAGTGGAGAAAGCAGCTCAGCTCCAAGCGCCCAGCCGGTACCTGCGGGACCAGCCTGCGAACGCCCCCCACGCCCCCAAACACGCAGCGGGGGCTGCCCGGGGAGCGCTGACAGGGCTTCACTAGGGTTATGGGTTGGTTTGATGTAGCCAACAACGCTACCATGTGCACATTATAACCAACGTACAGGCATCTGCGGAGCGTGATGGATGAGCTGATAGCAGGCGAATTATAGAATCCATGTGGTTGGAAAACCATTGTCATTTTCAGCTAGAAATCACATTAGCAAACTCGTATCACAACTTGGTACTATTCAGCTTCAAACTAGAACACCGCAGTAAATGGTATTCTTTTTTTTCCTGGCGAGATCTTGCAAAATATTCAGTAACTCGACACTAATAGCAGTATGGAGGAGTTTTTTTCTTCTTTTTTTTTTTTCCCTTTTTTTTTTTTTTAAATGCACCAAGTGCTTTAGTTAAGTCTGAGAAAAAAGGAAGGAGGGTGACAGGAGTTTCTCCGAGCGGCAAATCCAGCCTCCCCCTGCGGACCCCAGCAACGGCACCGGGGGCCGAGGCGTCGCAGGCGCTGACGACAGGACTCGCCTGTAGCTCAGAGAGGAAACTTGTGGCAGAGTCAGAAGAAAACCCCGTTATCTCGACTTCCGGACCCCTCTGCTAACCACCAGACCACAAAACACTTTTATTGTAGGATAACTTTACAACAAATAGCTATTTTCCATTAGCAGAAAACCCACTTTGCAGTTTTACTTCTAAAAATCCATTTTTACTCCAACTCCGTAGGACTGCAAGCCAGCCCCGTGACACGGCATAAACAATTTCTCCCTCCTTTGCATGCCCCAGTTTTATTAAGTAATCCCCATAAAAGCAATTACTGAGCTTTGGGCTGAAAAATAACTAGAAAAGAGAGACAGCAAATTCTGTGCATCTTCATTTGCATACAGATTCCCTCCCTCCCCTTTCTAAGGTTTTTGCCATGAGGTCTTTTATGTCTCTTTCAATAATCATATAATTATATGATTCCTAAAGTACATGCTGGCAACACTTCAGGGGATTTTAGTCATTACAGGTGACAAGACTTTTCTCTCATGTCTAATGCTCGCTAGGATTTCCTTCCACTTCATTCACAGATAAGATGGAGAGCTGAGGGACACCCAAAACCCTCTCCTAGACAGATTTTGGGGGCACCAGCCCTCTTCCTTCTCCTTTACGGATACAGGGAAGCAGGCGGAACTGAACTCCAATGAACTTCAACCAGAATGAAGCATTTTTTCAATTAAGCAGCCCATCATTTTTCCCAGGCACCACATCCAGCTATTTTAATGGCTTTCAAATTTTTTCTTTAATTTTACAATCTGAAAGAAATGCCAAGGTTCCATCAAGGACCAAGAACGCCGTAATTCCATTTCTTCCAATGGTTGCAAGTTATTAACAAGCTGTCAAAACACCATAATTATTTTATATCAAGTTTGACTGATTCCATAAACATCTCTTAGCTGCACACTATCTTGAGTCTCGCTCCCCCTGAGTGCAAGTATGTGCTCAGGCTAAGTGGAATAAAGAGGCTGCGCAGCCTCTTCGACAGCACTGCAAGAGACATTTATGAGCCACCAAAAAATCAACAGCAAAAACACATTCAGTAGCTGATGCGCCTGATGTCATCGGAAGGTTCGAGACATTTCTTCCCTTAAAATTCTTCGGGGTTTTAGCTCCTCTGTAGAAATAAGAGCCACCAGGAAAGAAACTAGAGCCTCACTAGCCAAGGGGAGGGCTCACAGCACTGACCTCGGTGTCCGTCGGCACGCCACAGCCCGCAACCATCCTTTGCGTCCCTCCTCCTAACCCAAGCATCTCCTCACTAAGTACAGGCTAGATCAGGGATACGCTAGCATCGGAGCAAATCAAGCTATATTTAAAATTGGGAAAAAAAACACCCTCACCAAACAATTACAGCCGTATTTTTACACAGCTAGAAAGAGCATCTGTTGGAAAGGAAGATAATGCAATGATATTCAACCACAAACACTATAAATGTCACGTTTAGGCTGCAGTTCCCATACACACACACACACACATATATATATTTTCTGACTTCCTCTATCACAACCTGTTCAGAAGAGAGCAAGGCAGGCTTTGGACTGAAGGGAGGAGCCCAAGCGCAGCTCCCCTGGCCTGTCGACGGTGCCCGGCAGTCCCCAAAATAGACCATTTGGCTTCAAATTGCCAGGTTTGTGTGGCACAACTATAGATAGCCAGTACCAGATTAAAAAAGCTTTGCTCCGAGCACAAAGGGAGAGACAGGAATGGTGCCATAAGCCCATGTTTTGCAGCCAGTAGTGCAGGGAAATCATTTTGATCCCTTCAATCCCCTTATCCGTGCCAACCACTGACCTTGCAGATGCAACTTTTGTTCAAGTTTAGTCCCTTTTTGGCTTGAAGCAAGACAGAGCTACAAAGGAAACGCTCTCCATTCATCCTGGATCACACAAGTACATAGCTGCCCCTGCGCTCCTCCTCACCGGGAATTTCTGAACTTTGGATCCAGTCACTCAGTGCAAAATAATTAAGCTACAAAAATTGACATACACCCATTTACCTGTCATTAGGGCTTGACACATCCGCTGGCCTGGCTGTTCCTGCCCAGCTTTCACAATTCCTTGCACCAGAGGAACTGGAACAACAACTAAATACAGGTTTTTGCCTCAGCGGCTTGGAAGCTGCTTAACCCTCTCCTCCTTTTTAAACATTCTCAATTAATAACATAAAGATTGATTCGCCTTTCAGCATCCAAACAGTGTGCTTTGCTAGCTTTGGAAAAGAGACTATTTTTCAAGTAGATGGAACAGATCCAGTAAAAGAGAGGTCTGACTCTCTGCAAGGAGCACGGCTGGAGCGCTCACAGCCCCTGCCACGCTGAACGCCGCGGAGCCAGCAGATATCTAAACAGCAAGAGCCACTTCACCTACATAAAACTCTTTTATACCTTTACCGTGATAAACTGGAGGCATTAAAGTGCAGTGAATTGGAAATTGTTCTCACTTACAGCTGGATGTTCACACACAGCTGATACCAAGATGCACGTCCTACGTACTCTATTTCAACTCTTTCCTCAAAAAAAAAAAAAAAAAAAATTAAAAAACTGCACCAAGCAGGACACAGGGTTTCAGGTTCCACGGACACTGTTCGCTCTCAAGCACTGACTGCGGGATGTTCCCCGTGACTCCTATCACCGGGACACAGCGCAGCTGCCGGAGAAGCCGAAGCAATAAGCACATTCCGGTAACTCTTTCCCCAGCCAAGGCGCAGGCAGGTTTAGGATCTACAGGCAGGACAAAGCCCAGCAGGGCCAGTTAAGCCAGGGGAGCAGCCTGGAGAACCCAACACCTCACACCAAGAAGCAGAAAGCAGGAGGATACAAAGGGGGGGAGCAAACACACCCCAAAACCTTTATTTCAGTGTAACTGTCTCCAGGGTGGGTACTGTATCACTGTACCTATGAATTTTCAGAGAGGAAGGGCTGCGCGAGGGATACATCCGCCCTTCCGCGGAGCCAGCGGGAATCTAGCACAGAAACCAAGTGAAATGCACCAGGCTGGGCTCATCCTACCCCCTCCGACATTATTTTCCCAGAAAGTGACACTGCGGTAGTCGGTCTCCTTCTGTGAAATAAACGTGATTACCAACAAAAAGCGCATCTCGTTAGCACACGTGGAGGACAGCAAAGCTTTCAGTACTTACTAGACAAGAAGTCAAATGCACTACTGTGAGGAAGCGTTAATCTGGATCCAATATCATCTATTTTTGGGGTGAAGTGGAACACTAATTTTATCACACCCCTTTTATATATTAAAGAAATCTTATCTGTGCAATACCTTATATGCCTTAAATATTACATATTCAATTTTTTAAGTTAATTATAGCTTATTCTCTGAATTTCTCTGTGGTGGTAGGTCCCACCGACATTTCAGCAAGCTTCCTCTCATGTTTTACCCCAGGTTTCAGACCGCCGAAGAAAGGCTGAGCAGTTATACTACAGGAAACGATGGAAAAATCAGTAAGATGTTAAGAGGTCTTTCAAAAACCCCGGACAGACAGGGTCAAGTGCAGTTTGACCTAAAAATGAGACCTCAGGTCGGGGTGAGGGTGACCCCTGAGCTTGGTTGGGATTTTCCCAGCCGAGCTGCGGGTACACAAGCCAGTTCCTTTCTCCGATGCCACCGCAGGCACGTTAAACACAGGAGCGGTGCCCTCACCCAGGTTGCGGCATCCATCGCCCCGGTCGGGGCTGGAGGTGTCCTTCCTGCCGCGCCGCTCGCTCCCCCGTGGATCCCAGTGGGACAGACTGGCGAGGTCTCCAGCTCCAGCAGAAGAGCCGGGTCCCTCCTCACCACTGCCCACCACCCCAGCGTGGTCTGCAGGGAACCACGCTCCCCTCGGCCGACCAAGCAGACACTTCAGGCTTTCCAGAGCTCAGCCCTCTCTTTTACCTCCACATCAACCACCTCTTAGTCCTTAACAACAACAAAACCACCCGAAGTACCCGCTTCAGACAAGATGCCAAAAATCAACAGCTAGGAGAGCAAATCAATGGAGACTAACAAGCCTTCGGGAAAACCAAAAGGCATTTAGAGCCCTCAGAGCACCATCCAGAAAATCATTAGCTTTCCTGAGGTTAAAAGTGCTTTTTTAAAGGAATAACTGGCCATCAGGAACACTACCTTGATACACTATCACTTGACCATTAACTAGAAGGGAAAAACACTGAAAAAATCTAGAAACTTCTTTTAAAACATAGGACTGGCTGCGGGAAAAACTAAGCTGCAAGTACGTATACAGAAATATGATGATAAATGAGAAGTTACACAGCTAGGTCAGTGGAACTAGCACAAAACCTTTGGAACAGGAAGCTGCAGTTAAATACACTGGTTTTCTTATCAATGCGAGATCAGAGCAACAGTAACAGCGCAGTGTACAACACACATGTGAAAACAGCCTTATCAAGATAACAGCTGAAGAACTTATGGATTGTGTCCAGAAGCCTCCTATCCCCATCAGGCTTTTCTAAACCCTGCTCCACTCAAGTGCCAACAGCAGAGAAGGGGCTGCCATTTAGCCCTGCCGGAGCCCTGGATGGGAACAAAAGTGAGAGTGGGGAAAGTGCTCGTCTCCTTCGGGTCTGCCACCAGGTGCAGCTGGGCCCCAGTTCGGCGGCACCGGTCAAGGTCAGCCTCGGGATCTGCTTCTGTGCAACACCTCGCTCCACGCAGGCTTGCGAGCGGATTCTCCACGTGGTTCTATAAATAGGTTAAACATTCCTAAAAAAACCATACGCACGCACGCACACCAGGAAAGTTAAAATTTCCACACAGCGTTCCAAAGCTTTGCTGGAATCTGTAAAAATGATAAACAACAGCCAAAACGAAAACACAACCCCTTGTCTTTACAACTACTTTGGGAGAACAATTGCTCTCAAAGATCGCATTCATTAACATTCTGATGAAGTTCCCTTTTAGCGCTGTTTTTCATACTTGAAAGGAACAGCTATGATCAGAGAGAGCCCTCAACTACCGACTCACTCATTTAGATTCTCTCGCTCTGATTCACCAATCACCTTCAAGAATAATTAGCAGCTTCGCCTGAACGTAATGAATATACACACATGCTCACATACACGCCATTCATTTCGGAAGGCGGCGAGAAATCCCCTGTTTCTCAGCCCGCCAGCTTTTCTGCCCCCCCGGCACGGGAACCATCTCCTGGGCAGCACCATCACCTTCTCCAGTTTCCCAGTAGCCACCCATCTCGCTGACCATCCAGGCCAGCAGGGTCAGGGCACACCAAGTTTCCAAGCTGTTAACTTCCAAAGTTGCGTTCGGATATTAAAAAAAATACAAAACACCACTACACTCACCCATCAGCCACGTGCAACTTGTGTTGGAGCCGGATTTATACAAGAATATTCAGGGGAAGGAAGGGAAAGGGGAACTTTTCATTTCCTATGCACAGAAAGAAGCTGCTGCTGATTTGTCTGTGGGCTCCCCCCCCTTAATCAAAAAAATTATATATAATCAAATCTGTCTTTATGCGAAAGATGGTGGGCTAGGGGATGCTTAAGTCACAAGTAAGTATCACAGAAACAAGACGCAATATTTTCAGATGACAGTTGCCAAAGGAAACATTGCCACGTGAGTTAAATCAAAATCCAGAATGTTTAAAATCCACACCAAAGAGCTAAAAGAGACTTCATAAAGCCAGCCCTCAGTATTAACCTGAACTGCTCATACCCCCAGGTCAACACCAAGGAAGAATATGGAAATACATTTATTCTATAAAGTTGTCTTTCTTTACAGGAACAGCAGTGGTGAGAATTTTCCTCAGTGAGGAAGGGGAATTCACAACATTTTGAGATAAAAAGAAAAACAAACAAAAAGCACCTTACCTCCCCCCAAAACGCTTCTACCATTAAGTTCTGCCTAACCATTGAGAAATTTCGTTTCCAAGGGGAAGCCCAAAGCTTAGCTAGCCCATTAAATGTAATCACAGACCACTGCAAACAAACCTCGAAAAACAACACCAGAAAGGATCACAAACTACCACATATGCAACAAAAGCTCCTTTTAGGATTAGAAATTAAATAACACAGACTTTCTTAGTTCAGCACTGTCCCTAGGCTGCCTACTCACTTTTATTCTTCCTCCCCCGCCCCAAACATATAGGTCTCAATTCTTATTTATTTTTATTTATTTTCAAAATATCATCACAGCAGATTTTAAGTACTTTTGGAAAAAAAAACACACACCGATATACAAATCTGCTCCGGAGCAGAAGAAAAGCACCTGTTGCAGTTGAGTTCAGGAGAGAAGGCAGCGTCACACCACACAAAATGACCTTGCCGTTTCAGTCACTTACTCGGGTATATGTTGCTTTAAAGTAGTTTTGCCTTAATAATCCCCTTTCCTTGCTGCTGCATCAAATCTGCCTGACATCGCCCATGGTCTAAGGCAGCGCTGCACGGAAAAATCCACACAATGCGGAGTTATTTTCTCCTTTTCAGTGTTCCTGGGATTTACGAAAGGCACACCATCGCGAGGGCTCCCCGAGAACCTCGAGCACAACACACCTCCTGGCTCAGCACCCGAGCGGAACGGGGCGATCCTGCTCACGCTATTCCCTCCGAGGTGCCAACCACTATCCGAGACGCGGAGGCGCGCGCATTCTCCTGCGTGCTGGTAAATACAGTAGGAATCAACTACTTTTCAGGTGGTACTGACCTCTTTTGCAAGAGTTTGAACGGGGACAGTTTTGCAAAGACTTGTATATAATTTTTTGATTTTTTTTTTTTTTTAAAGAAAAAAACAGAAGTGCTTCCACAGCCAGATGTACTCTGGGGTGGCAGAAGTTTAAGGTGACCTTCTATCCTCGTGCGTCCTATTATCAAGGTTACGGTTTGGTTGGTTTGATAACAAGGCTTATCCCATTTGAAGAGCTCGGAGTTCTCCCCGCCAGCCCTGGAGGGACTGCACTATCATTTGAATTCTATTTCCTGATAATGTGCTCATCACGGTAGAAAATTTCTGCAGGAAGATGAATTTTACTTTCTTCACTGACAGCTCAGTAGAGACTTAGGGGTTTAATTGGACCGATCTGCTGATGCGTATTTGATCAAGACATGCCCAAGAAAAAAAAAAAAAAGAAGGTACAGACAGGTCTACGGCTGGTTTTAGAGGCACAGGAAAGCAGATTGCTCACTCGTTATCAGTTCTGCATACACAAAGTAGTTGGCTTTCCTGTTAGGACAACACCCCAAGAACGATGCCACCAAAGGCCAAAGAACAGCCACGGCCAAGCGAACACAAACCACTCCGGTACCCGCACACCGGTGCAGCTCGGGGACCGCCAGGCTCACTGTCCCCCCCCCCAAGCAGAAGCCCAGGGCTCCCCAAGCAATGGTTTTGTCGCCCTGATGCCAGGGCAGATGGCCAAGGCCACTGCCACCACTTCCGTGGGACCATCTCTGGGACTTGGAGAAGTTAGTTTTAGCAGCAAAAAACTCCAGCCAGCCGTGATGCCACGGGAGCCCGGAGGCCTGCGTGGCAGGAGGGGTGGGAGCCCACAAACAGGATGGGATCTGGAAGCCCGAGCCAAAGATCCCAGGGCAAATCGGAGATTATTCATTAGCCTGCACAGCAGCCTTCGTCACCGTAACGCGGGTTAATCGGTACACGGGTGACAGGAAACCCAAAGCAGGGAGAGCACCCAAAACTTTCCCCACGTTTTCACCACGGCGTGCCAAAGACGGTGGGCAAAGGCACCAGGATTGCTCATATTTACCGGGAATTCAAGTTATTACGCCCGTCAAGTGACTTGTTAGGTGCTTTCTCTTGACAACTCACTTCTTCCCCTCGTACACAAACACAACAAAAATCAAAAGCCAAAAGACTTAGTTTGTCAATGTCCCTCTGAAAATATTAAATTTCCTGCTCTGCTTAACTTAGCTCAGACAAGGCAGGCGGTATTTGCTCAGCAAATATTGTTTGTAATAAGTTAGACAAGCAATATTTTTTGCCAGCCTATTAACACCAGAAAAATACGTACAGTCAACAAGAGATGAAGAATTTGTTCAATTACTTCAAAAATGGGAATTACAACCAAGGGATTATTATCCATTTAAACATCTCTTTTCCACAAAATGTCAAACACTAGCCATTTGCTAACAATCTCCGGAGACAGATAAAGTAACATTTTGGCAAGGCAAACACAAACTCCCCGAGCCGGG